>OU343114.1:14740000-15340000 GCA_910594885.2 Bibio marci
TATACATCCTTTTATAATATATAATATATATATAGTTATAAACACTTTATAACGACGTTTCACTTTATTATTTCTCAATTCAAAGTAAATAATTTAATAACATAAATAAATTTGTGACAATAGAAATGTAATAAAATGTATAATAAAAATGCCCATTCTTCACTGGAAACCAATTGTTAATGGGGCTTTCAAAATTAGCAATATTATTCAATCCAATACACATATAATATATATATTTTTACAATACCTATATATGAATATACAGGGTGTCACAATTTTCGACGGCAATACAAAAACACTAGGTTCTCTGGGTCATTTTGCGTCGAAAATATCATATAACATTTTGGCCGATTCGACTTCGGTACGAAGTTACATGCAAATAACCAAATTTTCAATCAGATCATGTTTTGCACTGTACTGGGATCAATATCTCAATAGCTAATTAACCGATTTAAAATTTTTGATACTCTATTAGCATTAGCATACCGAGATCTTTAATTTAACGTTAAAATAAGGCAATTCGGACATGTGGTTATCCAGATACTTACAGAAATGTTGACAGTTAGCTGAACGCCATTTTTCTTTTTGAAAGTTTGTTCAAGCATAAGTCGAAAAATCATAATGAAAAATTTTTTTCGGTATAAGTTTAAAAACTTGCCACATTCATAAGCTTTCGTTTAAGCTATAACATTATGATAGGTCTCAACTGGTTCCAAAGATATACACAAATAACTACAACGATGTAGGCATAAAATTGATTTTCGCTATGGAAACATTTTATATTTTTTTGGTTTTATCCAAAACCAACAATATTGACGTGACAGATAATTGATTCCATACACTCCTATGCATTCACACAAACCTTCTCACACACACAAACGAACTCACACACAAAGGCCCACACACATAAACCCACAAAAGCACACGCACGCATATCACCACAGTTTTAAACAAACAAAACCTAAAGTAATTGTTGAAAATGTGCCCCATAGACATAGACATAGACAACAATGCTTTTCAATAGACCGAATCAATCTAAGTGTTTGTTGTGACTTGTGACGAAATTCTTGCATACAGTCTTCAGTACGTTGAATCAACTCTTCACGTGAATTAATCACAGTTGCATAGACTTTTTCTTCAAGGCAACCCCATAAATCGAAATCCAACGAGTTTAAGTCTGGTGAACGTGGCGACCAGCTTAGGGGCCCATCTCTGACAATCCATTTTATACCGAAAAAAATTTTTCATCATGATTTTTCGACTTATGCTTGAACAAACTTTCAAAAAGAAAAATGGCGTTCAGCTAACTGTCAACATTTCTGTAAGTATCTGGATAACCACATGTCCGAATTGCCTTATCTTAACGTCAAATTAAAGATCTCGGTATGCTAATGCTAATAGTGTATCAAAAATTTAAAATCGATTAATTAGTTATTGAGATATTGAGTGCAAAACATGGTCTGATTGAACATTTGGTTATTTGCGTGTAACTTCGTACCGAAGTCGAATCGGCCAGAGAACCTAGTGTTTTCGTATCGGCCTCGAAAATTGGGACACCCTGTATACATATATTTTAACGATTTACTTAATGTATTTCATATATGATTGATTGAAACCAGCTGAAAACCCAAATAGCTAATAACAAAAAGTACCTCCAAAACTTGATATTATTTATTTATACAATACAACACACATATCATAATGCAGTTTAATATTTATTATAAATATCCAATGTGAAGATATATTTTATAAACTTTATGGTACACTACCATAACAAAGGATCTTTTCATATATATATATATATATATATTTATTGTAGTATAATACAGGCATAGCATATTCTTATTATTCTATATATTCTAATACAGAAAATATAATATAACATTCAAAATATGTATTATATTAGGTTGGTGTAAAATAATATAATATTCTATATATATATATAATTTTTTGTCTGTTTATTTTTTTATAAGATGATATAACATACAATATCGAAATAATGCTCCATAGAAATTGAAACCATATATAACAATAAAAATAATAATACATTTAATATACAGAATGGATGCGCATTTTTGCTTTTCTATTATTATTTTCATATACTAATTTTTTATTATTGTTTATTTTTATGTTATATTGGTTATATTCAATTTTTATTATTTTTATAATATATCGAGTGGAAAAAATGATTTATTATCATTTATTTTATGTGCGTATTTATTTAACATACATATTAAATATACTTTTGTCAATATTTAATTGAGTACATAATTTTTATTTTAATAAATTATATTAGTTTTAGAGTGTATATACATATAATAAGATAATACATTATTAAGTCAAATATTGCTCCAAGTGGAGCTTTATGTCATCTAATAAAAATTTTCATTACATAGCCAAGTTGGTAAAATACTACGCACGGGAGTATATATCAATTTACCAATTGTACTGCAATTAACGAAAGAATGATGTTTTCAAAAATCTATTATTTTTATATGGCTGATTAGCCCATATTATTAAATAAAGATAATATATAAGATGTACAAAATATGAAAACTTTATTTTTAAACTATAATATTATCAATATGTATGCAATTTTTATAAATGTGGACTATTAGATAATAAACAATAATATATGAGAAGTAGACACATTTTCGATTTTTAATTAATTTTATGGTTAATAGTACATGAAATTTAAGCAGTATACAGTAAATAGTAAACAATCACAGCTATATACACAATTTGTAAAATAATTACAGTCATCCCTTAATAAATTATCATAATTTAACAGTTGTATTAATTGCTATCAGGGCCGCACCGAGTCAATTTGGCGCCCTGTTCATATTTTCTAAAATTCGCCCTACATTCATAAACCGTTTCCACGTCACCCATGAGGTAGGTTTGCGACGCGTTTTTTTTAAGAGGTATCCCTACACCCGTTTTAAGGAATAATTCAAAAGATTGTTATCCATTATGTGTGGTAGAACTTTAAGATATGATGATAATCGAACTATTTATAATATATACTTTTAATTATTTTAAGTTTATCGGGGAGCATTTCTTCGTACGCTCCATCAGTAAATCTGATGCTGATGACACTCAATGGAACAACAATAAGATCGGGATTGCTGAACGAATGTATTGACTAAATAAAATATCAGTGTGCAACAAGGTCGTACTTTTGTGGGTACCGGCTGGCAGTGATATTGTGTGTAATAAAGAGGTTGATATGCTTTCACGGTTTTGTACGCGATCCGCCTTCATTGGTCCTGAGTGTATTCTTTTCAAAAATTTTTAAAAACAAATAATTTTTTATAATAAAAAACGTATAATGTTATACAAAAAATATTCATCAATGACACAATAAAGGTTGCAGTTAGTTGTATTTTTAAAATTATATATTAATATTTATAGTATTATTCGCATATGATATCATAGTATTCGAAGTAAATCGTTGAATAGATAAATAAATAAAAACATATTACTTAAATACTCTCAAACATCGTTGAATTGAGAACGCGATATATAAAAATATCAATACAAATTGAGAATATTTTATTTTGATATTATATACAGATGTGTGTATTCAAAAGGTACATCACTGAAATGTCGCGCTGGAGATAGATACATAATATTACAATGGAAAATATTGTAGGTAGGCACTACAGATATATTATTTATATGTATACAGCGATGTTTGGTGCATGCTTATGCATACTTGTAGTATATATAAAATACATATTGGTATTATTTGCTATGCTTTGAGGAGTATATATGATTTCGTGCACCTTTCGCACCTATAAATCTATTAGTAAATGTATCAAATGTTATATACTAATTAATATAATTTTTAATATATTAATAATAGTGAATATTACATTTATAAAAAAAGAAAAGAAAGACAGTGCGATAGATAAATTTTATAATGTAATTATAATTTTAAATTTCTTTTTTTTTGCGCCCCCTTTTTTGGGTTTCTATGTTCCTTTTGTTCCTATGGAAGGTGCGGCCCTGATTGCTATTGCTTTTTTTTTCCCATTCGGAAACTATATAACTAATTTTCTGTACCAACAATTTGTGTTTATGTTTATCATTTAAAGGATCATCATCGTTTCATAAAACTGACAGAATAACAATTTATTAATTTTAAAATTCTGTTATGCTGTCCATTCACAATACAAATTGGTTGTATAATTTTGTTTCCAACCATCAAAATAATTGTATAAAAATTTGCAATTTGGTGCGTGCTATGTAACCGTTTTGCGGATTGGCAATCGATTGTAAAAATATAAAAAAAATTTTATTTTTGTTCACTATAAATATCGTCACTAAACACAAAAAATTTGATTGTTACACAAATGGTTGTATAGATAAAGTTTTTAACTTGTACAGCGGCAATTCGTGAGCAATAATTGAACAATCAACAAGTCAATTCAAAATATAAACTATAATTACAAAGTGTAATTATAATTTATCCAATCTTTTAGAAAAGATGCACTTTTATAGTTATTTCAGGTGTTCGTTTTTCATTTGCCTTAAAATAAAATTTAAAAAATATTACTTACTCCATGGCGTTACAACCCGGGTGCGGTTTTAGCCTTCTCCAATACGCTTTTCCAACCTGACCTATCCGCAGTTAATGTCTTCCAATCCCGAATTTTAAGGATCTTTATATCACAGTTTACTGCATCTAGCCATCTCGCCTTAGGTCTTCCGGCTCTCCTTCTACCCTCTGGTTTACTATTTAACAGTTTTTTCGGCACACGCTCCTCCTCCATGCGTTCTGATTGTTTTGACAATATTTGAATATATTTTTTCTTCTTCGCCTCCAACCATTCTGTTCTTTGACGGGATCAAATATGTCACGGAGTACCTTTCGTTCGAAAATCCGAAGTAGTTGTTCCTGGTCCTGTGTCATGCACCAAGCCTCCGACCCATACGTTAATATTGGACGTATTAAAGTTGTGTATAGCTTGCACTTAAGATCTCGTTGTAATGTTTTCGATCGGAATTGTTTTTTTAACCCGTAATAACATCTGTTTCCAGTTGCTACCCTGCGGCGTATTTCCTCTTCAATATCATTATCTACATTTATCAACGATCCTAAGTATACAAAACTATTGACTATTTCAAAATTGTGTTCTCCAATATTAACCGTTTGATCTCGAATTCGTGATGTATTCGTTGCCACCAAATATTTTGTTTTTTCTGCATTCACTTTGAGACCCAGACCTGATGCCTCCTTTTGTAACGATTCGAAAGCATCCTTGACAGTTATCATATTTCGACCCATTATGTCTATATCATTAGCATACGCTAACAATTGAGCCGATTTTGTGAAAATCGTGCCTTGTTTATCAATATTTACGCCCCTCACTGCCTTTCCAGCGTAATATTATATAGCAGTGTTGATAATGGATCGCCTTGTCGTAGACCATCAACGGTCTCAAAGTGATCAGATAATAGTCCAATAGTTTAATAATATAAAGTTATACCAGAAAATTACAAATAATAAAAAAGGAAATAAATAATATATTGATATTATAAGTTGATAAATGCTATAATAAATATAAATCATTTACACCTTTTTTTAATAATTGAATATAGCAGTGGGTGAACCAAAAGTTTGGATGTATGTAACAACCACATATTTCACCTCAATAAACAGCGCATCAGTTGTAAATATGCTTATATTTATACAATTAATTTTCAGTTGTTCGACAGATTTCAGAGTATTTGTCTGTTAAACTGTATGTATCGATGTAGATTCAAAAGATATAGATCTTTTAATTTATAGTAGATTCACTATACATATTTTTTGTCAGGCCACAGAGAAGTGCGCATCAATCAATGTATAAATAAAAAAAAATAAAATAACACAAAATAATTATTTCAACATAAATCTTGTCTGATTTGTTTTTGTTTGAAGACTGTAAAAACTGTTTTTTAATGGAATTTTTCGGGTAAAACTTTGACAATCGAAAAAATTGTTTTTTTTTTTTAATCGTACACAACAGCCCTTACTTAAAAGAAGACTTTTTGCTCGTTTTGCCTTCTGTGGGTATTTTATTTAAAACTAAAGGCAGAAAGTGTCGGTATCTGTCACCAAATCCATAGATATTTCCTCGGATTGAAACTACGCGCTACTACATATAATGCGGACATTTTGCGGACAACTATTACGGACAGTGTTACTAGGGTAATACGATTTTTTAAAAATATTTCTGGCAATCATATTTCTGGCAAACATATATAAAACATAAGATAATCTTTTGTAGTTTCATGGAGACCATTTAAGTGTAGTCAACTATCAAAGTCTGTACATATATATTATACCATGCATTGATTTTTTTCTATCAAAAATGTATAATAGACAAATTTAAAATTATCCTAATTTATACATGTATATCAATGCAAACGTTTAAAGCATATAATATGTGTTTATGTTTATGTATATTTCTAAAAGTGTTACACAAAAAAGAAGTTTTGATGCACACTGTAAGTAATACAAAATGGATTTCAAAAGGTGCAAGGAATTTAAAATAAAAAAGCTAGGCGAAAATACTAAAATATTTTCCATTCTAATTCGAATACACTTATAATAGTGAAATAAAAACTATATATAAATAATAATAATAATAAGTACTTTTCGGCAACAAACAGCCTCTAAAATGAATATATTCTTAATAAGATATATTATATATTATATGTCGGTATCTGTCACCAAATCCATAGATATTTCCTCGGATTGAAACTACGCGCTACTACATATAATGCGGACATTTTGCGGACAACTATTACGGACAGTGTTACTAGGGTAATACGATTTTTTAAAAATATTTCTGGCAATCATATTTCTGGCAAACATATATAAAACATAAGATAATCTTTTGTAGTTTCATGGAGACCATTTAAGTGTAGTCAACTATCAAAGTCTGTACATATATATTATACCATGCATTGATTTTTTTCTATCAAAAATGTATAATAGACAAATTTAAAATTATCCTAATTTATACATGTATATCAATGCAAACGTTTAAAGCATATAATATGTGTTTATGTTTATGTATATTTCTAAAAGTGTTACACAAAAAAGAAGTTTTGATGCACACTGTAAGTAATACAAAATGGATTTCAAAAGGTGCAAGGAATTTAAAATAAAAAAGCTAGGCGAAAATACTAAAATATTTTCCATTCTAATTCGAATACACTTATAATAGTGAAATAAAAACTATATATAAATAATAATAATAATAAGTACTTTTCGGCAACAAACAGCCTCTAAAATGAATATATTCTTAATAAGATATATTATATATGTATATGTGTATTCTTTACTTAAATGAAGTTTATTTATAATATATTGTATAATAAATAATACCCAAATAACAAAGTTTTTTTATATTTTTCTATATTTTATTATTATTATTATTATTATTTTTTTTATTAAATGTGAAAAAAGTGTGTTAAAAGTGACCACTATATAAATGATATCTCTATTTGATTTAATAACAATGAATTTTGGGCTAAGAATTGTATTAGGACAAATGGTGTTAAAGAAAAGATCTATTATTGTGATTTTTTTTATTTTATTTTATATGTTTCGTTCTTATGTGCTTTGGATTTCAAGTATAATGATCTGTCGCACCGCACCGTAAAAATAATGTTATTGACTTTATGACTATACGTATATTTATAAATACAAATATCAGTAAGTATTTATTTACTTATTATATTTGTAAGTTAAGTATATATGTACCATAATATATCATCTGAAAATATATATACCATATATTATCAGTATATAATACATAACAATAAAAAACGATATGTCACAATTATATACTACACATTTTAAATTAATATTATTATATTATTATATATTTCTTAACATCTGTATCAATTTTCGTCGGAAACATATAATTTATCATTTTTATAATAAATATCTATGTTGCAAAATAATATGATAATAATAATACATAGTAAATTTTATAAAATAATAATAATATACGTACGTTATTTCTTATAATATAAATATGATTTTCTTTTATAAAATGTGTGTACGCAGCCGATAGAATAATACATTAACAGAAAAACGAATAAAATTTAAAATTTATATAAGAAGTCAACGATATAATAATAATAACAAATAACAATAAACATATAATAAAAAATTTGTCGGGTGTAAAATTGTGATGATAAAAAGCGATATAATATATATAAATTTGAAAATCATTAAATATTGATTTTTTTAACAAATAACAATAAGATATGATTATTATTAACTGTTACATGTTTATTTGTCATTGTTGATGTTGTTGTTGTTGTTGTTGTTGTTGTTGTTGTTGTTGTTGTTGTTGTAGACTCTCTCACATATTGATAAAAAAAAAAACAAATTTATTATATAATTTTCTATTATATTTATTTTTTTTTTCTTTATAAACTGAAACTGAAAATTATTTTATAAATAAAAGTTAATATTTTTCTTTTGTACTATAATATTTTTGTCATTTGATTTATTATTTAGACAACAACTCAACGAAGTATAAAATCGCATCATTTTGATGAAGATCTTAATATCATATGTATATAAATAACTATATAAATAACTATATACCATAGATAGAGATAGAGACTCATACAAAATAAATAAAATATGAAAGATAGATTTTAGAATAGATTTTGATAATTTTAATTTTAAATTATAATGAATTTTGATTTGATTCGTACGCTATAAAGAAGCAATAAGTCAATAAGTAATAGATATTATAGGTGGTTACAGTGAAGGGCGTTGTTTACGCGTCCATACAGACGGAATAAATATGTTTTAAGTCACGTTCCATTCGCCTCTCTAAAATTGAGTTAAATGGTATAAAATCACATTGCGAAGAAGTGTTGTCTCTTATTTTACGTGGACAAAATGCTTTTCAATTATTGTGCGAGTTACAGTTTAACTTACATATGCGATGAACTATAAACTCGGCATTCGGCATTCATCTCAATTACAATGTTTATAAGATATGTTTATTTAATCTGTATAGCATTAACGTTAGTATCCTATAATTCGTTGTCATTATCATTGTTTGGTTTTTATTCTCTGGTAATTTTTTATTTTATTATCAATAAAATACCATTTTTAACAGAATATTTGACTTTTACTATTTTGCAAAAGTGTTCAGGATCAATATGAAGTGTGTCGACGATCTCTCTCTTTTACTATTTATTCACTTCTTCGTTTCCTTATCGCTATATAACGAGATATGTTACGATTATAGTTGTGATCACTGTTGTTGACCATGGAAGTGTTCCGTATAGGGAAATAAAGTTAAGACAATAATTCTTTTTATAAATCCAATTTATAATTAAAAAAACAATAAACAAAATTTAATATAATATAATTTAAATAATAAAATATTATTACAAGGATTATATATATTAGGATATTAGGAACACAAGGATATAAATTCGATTGTTAAAAAATATATCCAATAAAGAGAATTTCGGAAATAAAACCATCGTCGACATTTCACATGAGAGAAAATAGTGGAATTCTAATGCTATAGTTCCAAATTGGAATTCCAATTTTGATTGGATAGAATTCCAATGAAAATGTTCTATATTTGTGAGCAGTATAAGGTATAACTGAAATCCGAGTAAATTATAAATCTTTATTTCCTTCAGAAATGATGCGATTTTAAAAAACATGGAGTTTTAATGCCTCATGGTTTTTCCTTAATCCGTTCTTATTTCGGTTTTTTCATTATTGTATTGGTCTTTCACACCACTATGATATCGAATCCTAAATTACAAATAATGATCATTATTTTTTTTTTTTTTTAACTCATATTTTTGCTCCTAGTGGAGATTTTATGTCATCTAATAAACCTTTCATTACAACCAAGTTGGTAAATTACTCCGCATGGGAGTATATAACAATTTACCAATTGTGTACTTCACTGTACTGTAATTATCGAAAGATAGATGTTTTCATAATACTATTATTTTTATATGGGTGATTAGCCCATAGTTATGTGTGTGCTGACATTGTTAATCTTTGAATAGCGTCCAACACCATATTTTCAAAGATATCCGTTTTTCTTTTTATTCCATCAACGAACAAATGGTCACCCAGTACAAAAAATTTTAGTATTAAAATATAAATACCGAAGAATTTCCTATGAAATATAGCGGATTTGAACCCGCTATATTTCATGATTAATATATAAAATATATATATAATAATATCGGCGCTTATGCAATTGCGCTACCGAGTGTTTTTTTTTTTTGATCATTATACAATACTACAAAATCTCTATCTTATTCAACTCATTCGATAAGAGTATCGAAAACACATAAATTCACAAAAAGAATCAAGAAAATAAAAATTAATATTGATGCAATTTAGATTTTCCATATAATTATACTACATTCAAATGATACAAAATTTAATTTTTCCAAATGCACTTAAATGTCGTTTTATTATTGCTGTGATAATAATGCAAGCTTAAATCTAAATTTTGACTCAATTATAAAGCAAATGTCAAAGTTTCTTCACATTAAGTTGAGATCCCCTCTAACATAAGGTGTTTCAAAAGATAATTGGGGTGCTTGATTTTTCTATTTGTAACATAATGGAATTATTATAATTATTATTTGTGTTTATTTTTTAATACTATACAATACCACCACATGGAAGACACCTTGTTGCGGTGTGGTGGCTTATTATTATCATCTATGTCTGTTGTAATTATATATTGAAATAAAACCGAAAAGAACCTAATGTCGCAGTATAATGTACTCCACGGTAGTTTATTATACACTTAAACAATGAATGATTCTATTTATTGTTGAATATTTTTGTTTGACTTACAATACTCAATCACCCCTTGTGACCCCTAAAATTCACACTAATTATTTGTTCTTGAATCGCAATTTTTTTTTATTTGTTTATTTTTTGCAAATATAAATTTCATTGAATAATCGAATTTTCAATGATTTTATAATAAAACAACTAAAAAGTCAATATATTGGTAAAATTTAATAAACATCTGTTAAATTAAAACAGATGTTAAAAATCACCGCGCTAAATAACACCATATATATTCTCTATAATAGTTGAGACACTCGGTGGTAATATACATATATATAACTAATCCAAATTAATCAATTTACAATATCGTTTCACTTTACTGACGTAAAACAAAGGTAAATAATTTAACTTAAATTTCATATATTATTTTATTTTACTTGTTAATTGTATGTATAATAAATAAAATATATTTATATTGTAATAGATGTATAAATAACTGTATATATATATAAAATTAATGAACCAAAATATATAAATTTTTTTTACATAGTATTTTCTTTAATTACATCCTATTTCCTAATTTAAAATAAATATTTATTATTTGTATTGTCTTATATATAAATATTTATTTTCTCTCATTTTGTATTTATATATTTTAAATTTAAATAAACATAAAATTAATTATAAAAGTTCAAAAATAATTAGAAATTATAATGATTTATAATTATTTTATGGTATACACAGCGCACACCAACTACATGAATTGAAATTTATTTCCAAAAACAGTAAATCAAATCAAAATTGTTGTGTGTGCATCGACATTATTTTTCATAATTAATAAATAAAGAAAATAACAATAATATATATTAATTGAGTACACACTCAATTATAATAAATTTATATATCTATTTAATATTGAAATACAATATTAACATTATATGCGTTGCATAAATAAATAAATATAAAAGTGAATTATTCATTAATTAGTATATCGGAAATAATTAAAGTATAAATACAAAACAGGATAGTGTATGTATAAGTTTCATAATAATAATAATAATAATAATAATAATAATAATAATAATAATAATAATAATAATAATAATAATAAATAATATACAATTAAACGTAATTAAATAATTGGCTATAAAATTAATAATAATCGTCTATTTATTGACATCCTAAACAAAGAATAACTATTTTTATTAAATTTTTATAATGTGTCCAAAATGGATTTAATAAAAGAAATAAATATTTATAATTAATACAATTATTTTGTGTTGTAATAAATGTAAAATTTTTAATTTTTGTATAGTAGTGAAAGCGTAAATCGAGGTTAAACTTTGATAATTATGCATAATTTCTTAATGGAAAATATAAATATTATAAAGTTTCATACGATAAGAATTTCCATATATAAATTTTGTGAAAGAAAATGTTTTAAAAAGGATATTATTCACAATTTAAAATTATTAAATAAATTGAACTTTCGATTAATAAAAAAAAAAAAAAAAACAAAAAGATTAAACCAACTTTGAATGGTTCATAACAAAAATACATAGAATAGTGAGGACACATTTTGAAATTGTTTTTTTTTTTTTGTTATTATTTTTATTTGTCTTGTCAAGCAATATTACGTGCCATCTTTGGTTGAACATTATGTTGATGAAAAGAAATGTCAAAATGATTAGAAATGATTAGAACTATATAAAAAAAAATACAAGTTTTTTTTTCCATGTTTTTGTTTATTTATCTTTATCGATCGTTTCTATTTAATTTGGTTTTGGTTTTTGTTTTAGTTTTAAAAGGTTTTATTTTAATTTAACATTTATCTGGGAACTGAGAAACATAAATGATACGTAAAATAATGTCAGATGTTGATGTAAAATTAGGAATAAAATCAATATTATCAAGAATTGATGAAGCAGTCAAAAAAAGGCCAGAGGTATGTTCATTTTTAAAATTATAAATTTGTAATAATTATGTTTATAGTTGTAGCTGAAATCAAAGATTTAATAAATTCTATAGAAAAATATGATTTTTTATATTGCAAATCATTCACATACAACACGACATGCAAAGTGGTTAATGATAATGATTGTGTTTGTCAACAAAGATGTTTTTTGTTTTTCTTATCTTAATGTGGTGCTTGAACAGCAAACAAATATCTTTATAATTATATTTCTATATAGCTTTTATGGCCTTTGTTCGTTGTTGTGAAAGTGAATAGAAAATATAGAACAACTAACAATTTTAGAAAACGTGTTAAAGAGGGAAATCTTTAATAATAATCGATTAAATATAGAATATTTTGTTAGCCTTGTATCCGGCAAAATTATCAATTATCCACTATGAACTATGCTCTTGAGATGAATGCCTGACCAACGAATTTGAAAAGATAGAAATGAATCATATTATTTAACATTTTATTTATTTACTTATTATACAGACAAAAATTAAACCATTATTGGTGGCAGTTAGTAAAATTAAACCAGTTGAATTAATTTTAGAAGCTTATAATTATGGACAGAGAGATTTTGGTGAAAATTATGTTCAAGAATTAATTGATAAAGCATCAGATCCATTAATATTAGAAAATTGTAAAGATATTAAATGGCATTTTATTGGTCATTTACAAACTAATAAAATTAATAAGGTAACAAACAATTTTTTTTTTATATTTAAACATATAGAATATATAACTTAAATTCAAATAATTTAAATTCTATTTACCAGATTATAAATATTCCCGGACTATATATGATCCAAACAATAGATAGTAAAAAAGTGGCAACTACTTTAAATAATGCATGCCAAAAATTAATGATACCAAATAAAGATCCATTAAAAATATTAATACAAGTAAATACAAGCGGTGAAGAAGGTTAGTGTAATTTTCAACAGTCGTAATAATATAATAATTATTTGGTGGAAGTTTCAACAGCAATAACTTAGGTTCTATACTTATAAAGTACGAAACGTAAAATTAATTAAGTAAAATAAATATCTATAATATTGTATAGAATTTGGACAAACACTTCTTAAGTATGTCAATGCTTTTCGATTTACATATGATATTTCAAATATTGATATGTATTCATCGCATGATCTCATTGTCATTCATTTTTGTAAAGTATGCTAAGTTAATGATTGTTACACATTAAAAGAACGTTATCACCACATATGATCTCGTTTCCTAATTTAAAACATAGGCAAACGTTCTATGCATTTTAAGTAATCCAGTGGCGAATTGTGTTAGAGCTTTTGGGATAATTTTCGTTTCTGACAAAGACAATTTTTTATATATTTTTCTCCCCATATGCAACTCTATGGCTGATTCACCACCCATATAAGTATAATTGATTTAATCATATAACAAAACATAATTGCAGGCTAATTAGTCAATTATTATATACTCTTGGCAATTTCACCATATTTTTCAGTCAATTAGATGGCATGTGGGTTTAAAGCGGAATTTTAGGCGAATCTAGAAAATCGTATTCAATAAATGGTACAGAAACCATAGTTGGATTACTAACTGATATTGACATGAGTAATAAAATGTTATCGTATTTTTATATGGAAAGTTATTTAACTTTTTGTTAGTTTATGGAATGCAAAAAAATGCATTTATCCCTGAAAATGTGGTGCGTATTGCAATAAATAGAAAACAGAAATTGGGATGTAATTGCCAATTGGAGTATGGTATTATGTAAATGATTTTTGTGAAACTCCTATAAAATGTTGTACCCGTGTGAAATTTTACTACAAGAGATTCCAAAAACTTAAAAAAATTATGGTAATTTTTTCGTATTACCCTACCGCAGAAACAACTTCATATTAAATAAAATGTAACGGATACGAATTCCTAATATTTATAGATGTTTTATGAAGTAATAACTTATAACTTTTTAACAGAATCTGTTATCCAAAAGGAAGTACCATGTATTCGTATAATGCATTGAAAACATTTATTTTAATAATCAAATTCGTACTAAACATTAATCAATCTATTTACTTTCGAAAGCTACCACCATTTCTTTGCAACGAAAGATTGTTCTGTCTTTTCATATCAATTAATTTATCCATGCAATTATCTTCGAAATCGCATCAACCGGAACACTGGGATAGGTGGTAATAAGTAATTGGAATAAAGTCTCGACGGCTATAGCTAGGTAAATAAACACATTTAACGGCGACTCGATGCAATTGATGGTCATTTATTATTAAATTATCATTCATACGTTTTCGCGAGCAATAAGTATCAGTGCCATCAAAATACTAATCGAATTATATTATATCGGCAAAACAACTTATTCAACGTTTCATTTTTATTCGATTCTAAAAAGTACGCTGAATGATTCTAAAAAGTACGCTGAATGAAGAAGAACCTGTATTGACTGCATCTTAGTGAGCAATGTTTATATTTTAAAATCTTGCGTTGCCGTTAATGCCAGCGGATTTCAATGCAACTTATATTTAAAAAAATAATAAAAATTTCAGAAAAAAATGGAATAAAACCTTCAGATGTTTGTGATTTATATGAACACATAGTAAAATCATGCAATGATCTGAAATTAGAAGGAATCATGACTATTGGAAAATTTGGACATGATTATAGTACCGGACCGAATCCAGATTTTGTAACTTTAATGGAATGTCATGAAAAAATTTGTAAAAAATTTAAATTACAATCGGAAAATGTACAAGTATCGATGGGAATGTCTGATGATTTTGAATATGCTGTAAGTTTTTAAATATTAATAATAATAATTTTACCACAAACTAAAATTGAAAAAATCAAATGAATTGTAAATAATGTAGAAATTTTATTTTATATGAGCATAATATGACTACTTCTAATATATATTATTATATTATATATAGATTGAAATGGGCAGCACAATTGTACGCGTAGGTAGTTCTATTTTTGGATATCGTCCGAAGAAAAACGAATCGTAATTTAAAGTGCAAAATGTATAATAATAATAATAATAGTAATATTTTAAAAATAATTCATATATTTATTGAGCATCTCTACACAAAATATATATGATTGATATTTATATATATATATATATATTGTATATGTATAGGTATCCTATCATGCATTGTATATGTATTGATATGGACAATAAATGTTTAAATAAATTAATTAATTAATAATTATATAAAATTGTATGCCAATTTCCGATTCATATATGTTACAAATAAAGCGGAAATGTGCGTTATACATATATGTTATTTTATTCATTATTCGTAAATTAAATTATTATTATTATATGCTTAAAGTTAATATTTAATTAATTTTCTTCGTTCCCATTCACATATTCATTATTTTTTATGAACATATTGATTGATTACATGCGTTGGACTATTTATAATTATTTTCACTTTAGTATATTCAATTATAATAATACATACAGAAGCAGTAGCATACTAAAACATTTCCTATACTATTATTGAATTTCAACCTATTTTGAATTTAACAAATTAATATTTGTGTAAGATAATATTTAAATTTTGCAATACAATACTAAAAAAAACTAACTAAAACTAAAAATAGAATAAACATTCGTGGACTTGATTTTCCGAAATACCTTTTACATTGCTCATAACAATTTTCTTTTACAATATTTCTATTTATTTTGATATTGATATTGTTTTATTTTTTTTTTTATTTTCATTTTCTTTTTATCATCATCAATTCATGCTTGAATAATTTAATTTATTTAATACGACATAATTGTTACATTTTCATTTATTATATACTCGGTACATAAAATGTAATATGCAACACTATAGCAAAAGTTAATACGAAATTTTTAAAATAATTATATTTTAATAATTTCTAAATTTCATAATAGCATTTAAAATAACTAGACGTCGTATAATTCTGATTGGAATGTATTGAAATTAAGTTTTGAATTGTTATATGTAAATTACGTTTTATGATTGCCAGCAGAGATCGAGAGAATGTTTTATTTGAAAATACATTTGTATTTTTTAAATTTTTATTTAAAATGAATAGAATAATGGGATAAAAATTTAATCTTTTCTTACGTGTATTTTAATATTATTTATTTTTTGCGCCTTGGTCTTATTGCGGTTGACGTTGAATGAATGTATTCGCCCTTTTATTAGCGTGTGAATTTGAAACGATGAAGAAACTAGAAAAATTAAATATTATTATTAAAAAAAAATAGATACAGCCAAAGTGAAAAGACGACAGACGAATAGAAATAAAACGTAAATTTTTAATATACATCCTAATGTTATTAATAGCTAAACGATCACATGAATAGAATATTTTTTTTATAGGTCATAGAAAAGTTTTGAAGCACTGAAATTATAGTGGTAGAAATGTAAAATATTTAGTTATTTCAATGTGAAAGCGCAAAAAAAGTTCCGCGAAAATTCCTTTCAGTCCATTATAAATAATATAATTTTATTTCTGACAATATATTGTCTCAATCCGTAAGTTCAACAGCTTTATATTGAAAAAATTATAATTCTTTATCCTTTATTTACCACAACCTTTTACAATGCTGTAATGTTGTGGTAAATGTATACAACAAACAAATTTTATATGAGTTTTGTTTAAAATTGAAATTATTAAATAACTCCTTCCATAAATTTTGTAATTAAAATTTTACTTTTTTTTTGAGGAAGTCTATTTCGACAGAGAGTTGTTAAACGTAGGGTAGTGCTAAAATTTCGGGAATTGGTTATTTACTAACGTTTTACTTCAAATACGATGAATTTGAATTAAAATTATTCAAAATATTCCTAAAATTTTTTAAGGTAATTAGCATTTTACTCTCTCCCATATTCAGTGCCATATTTTGTAAAAAAAAAATAACTATTTTAATAACTCGAATAATTTTAAATCTATCAACTTGAACATTAACGAATTGAAGCATTAAACGATAAGTTCTAAAGATTCGTAGAAATAGATCACATTAACTCCACTCTTCCGGGTGTTTCCACAGAAAACAATAATATTCTTTATAGAATTATTCGAGTATTATTTTTTCGACTATACTTCCAATCTTTGCATGCAGTCAGTCCCGTAGGATTCTAACATTCCCAATAGAATTGTTCGAGCATATTTTATACGAATTTTTGTATAAACTTGCCTTTAATGATAAGTATTAACGTTATGTGAAATTAAGTGATACTACCCCAATCTTTAAATAGAAACCCAAATTTAACATTCGATTATCTTGTATTTTTGAACATAATAACAATTATATTATGATAGAGAGATTTGTGAAATAAGGTGACAATACTCTTTTCGACCGATTAGATTTCCCTATGTTATTATGATAACTTCCAAATTACAACCTTATAACAGCACATAATTTCAGCACTCAATTATGACGAAAAACTATTGAGTATTCTCCTATTATAACGGAAAAAGCATACAATTTTCCTAGTGTTTTGACCTACTAGGCTGGCACTCTTATACAATCATGTCATATATATTTTAATGAAATAACATTACCGGATCAGTTATGCGAAATGGTAGAAAACTTTAAATTTATTGCAGACAATCCTAATTAGATAATAATACAAGTTACAAAAAAAAAAGTTAATCTTTATAATCACCTTTATCTATTTAATTTCTAAATTATACAATACAATACCAATACAATACAAACAGAGTTAATCACCACAATTAATATATTTCTTTTATATACAGATCGTTTATATACATATATTTTTTATACAAATAAAATATGCAAAAATATATACTTTTATATAAGTTAAATTTAGATGTGGTCCACAAAATACAAATAAAATATATATTCTAAGCTACTAAAAAAGGAGTGTAACAAGGTATTAGTAGTAGAAAGACGTGTTCATATGTTAGTTAGTATATATATTATCATCGCAGCAAAAAAAAACATATATTATATATATTCAATTTTTAAATAATTGAAATTATAATATAAAACTTCGGCATATCAGTGCTACAATACGATTATTAAATCAGTTGCTTCTGGCCTTTCGTGAATTATAGTCAATTAATAATCAACTATCAAAATGGTAAGTTTTCACAGTCAAGTGTATATTTAAATTATTTTAAAATAAGTGTAAATTTTTAAATTTTTGTCGGCTTATTTTAATTTTTATTATTTTTTAAATCCTATTGTGATATTAAAACAATGTAAAGAAAATTTGTAGTTTTTTATATAAACAATTAATAAGTTTTGAAATGTGTAAAAATGAAAAAGAATTAAATATATATATATTATATTGTGGATTAATTAAATAAATATATGTGAAACCATATATAAATAAAATCAGACAATTAATTATATGGGATTATTGTATAATTTAAAAATTGTGCAAAAGAAAAATATCAGCAGAATTAATGAAATATGTTTTGAGATTTCTTCATTTATATAATTACACACACACATATATATATATATATATACGACACTTAAATAATTAATTAATCAAGATCTAAATCACACCAATAAAAATGAGTCATTCCTTAATCCATTAAAAATCACTAGACGTTGCAATTTATTATATGTGTTTGTTAATTAATTTCAAAAAAATATATTAATGTATAATTTTAAGTAGTGCGAGTTGAATTATAATTATGCAATTGCACTTTTACTTAATATGTGTGTCTTTAAATGCGTATATGCGTATAAAAATTTCATATATACTACACGTATATTACAACATAATTTCAAGATATAATAATTTCAAACTCAAATGAATATTTTCTCACATAATGATTAAAAATAACTCGGAAAAAAATACAAAAATACAAAAATAAAAATTAGTTTTTTATTTTTTAAATATTTATCTCTCGAGGTATTCTGAAATTTAATTTTAGATTTACATATAAATTCAATTTAACGAAACAAAACGAATTCATTTATAATTGTACGATTGTAGAATTACTATTTTAGGATCGCGTACGTATATATCTTAATAAGATATATGATCGCCTAAATATTGTGTTTGTGTGCAGACGATAGAATATATGATGAAGAAAATTGCACATAAATGAAAAAAGATAGAAATTAAATTAATGCTATAAATTTACTATTTATGAATGTAGAATATCGCAATTTATTTGAGATGAATTAATTTTTGTATGATGTTTATTAAATTATAACAATTATTCGATGATCAGTAAAGTTTTTAAATTTTTTTAAAGTTAACGCACTTAATGCGTTAACAAAATATTTATATTTGTACAATTAAATTCGACCTTGAGTAATTTTTATAATATCCTACACAGAGTGTAAAGTTACACAATATGGTAGCCTAAATTATTGGCTAATTACTTTACTGTTTTATTTTTAATTTTTTTTTGCTTTAATTAATATATATTAGAAATGTTCTTCAAACACTTTATGTGATCTTTTTAGATTTTAATTTTAGAAAGAAAAGTTTTTTAATTTTAAAATTTTACCCACACACAATTTGTTACACTGAATAGTAATGAAAAAAAAGTATCTAATATGCATTTACAAAAGATTTTAAGTAAATATAATATATTAATATATAGATGTAAGTAACTGCGATACTATAATAGTCTGTCGACTGTATCTGATTCAATTTATATTATTAAAATTTTATGTTATCACTTGTGTAGACTTAAGGATACGATTGTATCTATAAAATATTTACGTTAAAATTAGTAAAAATTACGTATGTGTTAATAATATATTAACCATCATTATAGTTTGAAATGATTTTTCGGTAATTCAATTAATCTTTATATATGATTTTAATTCAATATTCCATAAAAGAACTGATTATATAATTCATTTAAGTAATTTTCAATAAGAAAACGATGATTTTTTTTTAAATTCAACTTACACAATTCCTGTTTGATAATTACATATATAAAATATAATATAATATAAATAATTATGGTAACGAATTTCATATTAAAATTCGTTTAATACTATTTTACGTGACTAATTGCACAATGTACGTTCTTCCGAATTCCAAAATCCGATGCGTGTGTGCTGCAATGAGATTATATATTTTTTTAAACATATTTCATTTAAAAAAGAAATTTTATAAAAATATAAATGATTGTCGAATATATAAATATAATTAGGAGGATAAATAAATAAATTAGATTTTAAAAAGTACATAACTATAGTTTATTGTTAAAATGCGAAATAATAATAATAATAATAATAATAATTTTGTAAAATTATTTCAATTTTATAGTCTGAAAAAGAGAAAAAGATCAAGAAGAAGAAGGCGAAGGAAGGAGATTCCACCGTAGAAGCTACTCCAGAGGAAACCCCGGCTGCAACTGCTGCTGCTACACCAACATCACCATCTGCTTCAACACGCCAATCGGCTAAATCTGGTAGTTCATCATCGAGGAGAGCAAAACGTGCCGGTTCCAATGTATTCACCATGTTCTCACAAAAACAAGTTGCCGAATTCAAAGAAGTAAGAATACATTTACTTTTTTCGTATAGTAATCGTTTAATTTTTTTAATAATGCAATAATTTTTTTTTTACTAATCCTATAAAAAAAACCTCATAGGCCTTCCAACTTATGGATCAAGATAAAGATGGTATTATTGGTAAAAATGATCTTCGTACAACCTTTGATGCTGTTGGTCGTTTGACAAATGACAAAGAATTGGATGAGATGCTCGGAGAAGCATCTGGCCCAATTAACTTTACACAACTATTGACATTATTCGCCAAACGTATGTCTGGTTCAGGAGCAACTGATGACGATGACGTTGTCATTGATGCATTCAAAAAATTCGATGAAAATGGTGTTATTAATGGTGACAAATTACGTCATTTATTGATGACATTCGGTGAAAAATTCTCCGGCAATGAAGTTGATGATGCCTACGATCAAATGGTTATCGATGATAAAAATATGATTGATACAGCCGCACTCATTTCTATGCTTACCGGTAAAGATGATGAAGAAGAAGAAGGTGCATAAGAAATCATATAAATTCTTGTATATATATAATATGCAAAATTAAATCATCAAAAATTTAAATGCGACAAAACAACGAAAATGTTGCAACCATCAACAATAAAGAAAATTCATCAATTCATTAATTCCATTAAAACAAAAAAAACTAAATCATCTATAAACAATTTTTTTTTATTTCCTAAAATTATAAATATTTTACACAACAAAAGATTTATCAAATGCGCGGCATCTTTGTGTGTAAAATAAATATAAAACCCAATAATTATGGAAAACATAAATTATAAAATCACAGAGATAAAAAAAAATTTAATTTCATCAAAATTATTTCTTTAAAAAAAAAAAAAAACCTTTAAATTATTAAACCTTAAAAAAGGAAAAAAAAACTTAAATACCAATCATCATTATTATATTATTATATTATATTATTATTAATATTATTATTATTATTATTATAAATTATTATTATTATTATTATTAATTTTAATTTGTCTTAATTAATATGTATTTAAAACTACACAATACAATGTGTGTCACTCTGTCAGTACACATCAAATCTTTTTAAAAATGCCAAAAAATTAATATATTTATTTATAAAATCTTTGATTATATTATTTACAAAACACAAAAGTCAAGAAAATTAAACTAAATGCAGTAAATTGTTACAAAAACCATATAATGATTTAATTATAAATTATATATAGAAAAATAAAACATGGAAAATGTGTAACATCAAACTGTTGCTGCCATATTAAGTAAAAAAAAAAAATTTCATCTTATTTAAGAACAAAAAGAAATTAAAAGAAAAACAAAACAAAAAACAAAAAAAATTTTAAAAAAAATGTAAAAACTTTTAAAAAAATCTTAAAAAAAAATTACTTCTTTTGTTTTTTCAATATGGTTTTCCTTTTAATGTAATTTCTAATATCTCTCACAATTTGTATTGTTTAAATCCAAATCAGAGTGATAGACGAACGCTATGAATGTTTTGGCCATCAAACGATTCAAACCATATCAATAATAATTACTAGTAATTGTTGTTGTCCAGTTGACACAAATTCTTTATGGTTAATACTCTGTAATGTATAAATGTAATGAGCATTGTTTTGATTTTGGATGGAACTTGCCGATTTTTTTGGCTTCCGATGGCTTTTTGGTAGAAGTGAATGAATCATTTTGAGCGGCTAAAATGAAGTAATGTAAACTTTTCTTTGATTTTTGCTCGTTTGAAGTGTGTGGACGGTGTGGTTAGCACAGACTTTTGTTTTGCCAAAATCTTCATGAAGAATGTGTTCGAGCAGTTACTTTGTGGATGTTAATAGACTCTTACATCATATTCAGTGACGTAATGCAGCTATGTATTTATTAATTCGCACATTTTTCCAAAAACTTATGTGTATCAAAGCGATATTATTTTTTATGCCGATGCCACTATCCAGGTTTTACGATTGCAAATTGAAAGTGCATGACATAGCATATGAAAAAGTTATCAACAAGATGAGCCTTTGCACACCATCATCAATTGTAAATGCATACTCCCGAGGTAACCGCATTCAGTGATTATCTTAATTACGCTACTGACATCGGTTATCATTGGATCAACGCCTAATCTGTTTCCCAATTGTAACAATTTACTTTTCGACACGTTTTCTTGAATCAACCGCAGCTAACTTCACGTGACGTTATGTATTAATGGATCTTCCTACACAATCGATAGCGATAATGAATAGTGTTGGTGAAAGTACCCAACGCTGTTTTACTCCACACGAGGAATGGTGTTTCAAATTTTCCTCGATTCAAAACCCTGCAACTGCAATATACCTATAAAGTTCTTTACATAATTTTACATGTTCAATAGCTTTACTTGGAATATTTCTGTTAAACATTTAACAGGAGAAATTCCTTTAAAGTGTTTACAATCGATTAAAAACCGTTTTTTGGACCTATTTACAATATTTTAATAGATAATATCTTGTTGCGATAACCCCCAATAAGCATAAGACTATACAAAATATGTAGTAAAATGCGGTTTCAAAGAAAAGCTTTCTTATAATTTCTTAATAATAATTTCATAATGAAAAAGTAAATCGATATGTATAACAATTTAAGAATGTTTACCATTTAAGTTACCTTCAACACTATACCATCGAAATATCTACATATACTTGTAGTGTCATATACAGCATATTCAAATATATATATACATATTTTTATAAATAAAGTAAAGTATATAGTGGTATTAGTTTTCAAAACAGGTATTTTATATTATTATATTAATATCAAAAGTTAATAACATTAAAAGGTATATTTCTTTTCTTGTAAATGAATTGTTTATTCATTCGATAGAAGGAATTGTCTTCGCCCAGTCGCATACATTCCTCACAATTGGAAATCTGCAAAATAAAAAAAAAATAATTGTGCGCGAATTTTTAATTATAGTGCGATTATAGTGACGCGATAAATTAATCATATTGTTTTTTAACACATTAAATAAAGAAAAAACATGTAAAATAGAAATTATTGTTTTTTAGTCCTTATATTAATTTAATAAAAATCAAAATATTGTTGAAATTATTTTCTATAATTAGAAAATAAATATTGTAATGAAAATATATATTAGATCAATTGTGATTTCATTGTTGTACTTTCACTTAACTCAAGGTAGGAAATTAAAATATTTTCAATATATTCAATTAATTTTATAATAAAAATTATATCAAAATTTATAATAATTTACTAATTGATATTTTGTATGGAAATTTTGGAAAAAAAGACCAAATTAAACATATTAACTTCATATATACAGGTTATTACCTGTTAGTCATATATACACTTATACATATTTATTAACAAGGGGACCACCTGAGGTATCTCCGCCTTGATTCCAATGAAATTTTGTCAGGTTAAAGTAGTTCATCAAAGTATAAAACAAAATTTTTTCCTCCAATTTAACTTTGAAGGCGATAACAATATCTGTCATCTCTCAGTAAATTGTTGTTTTCGGTAGAAACGGGTATTTTTGATAAATTCATTGATTTAAATAATGTTAATAATAAATTAAGCCCATTAACTGGATTGAATTGCATTTTTTTATAATATTCAATGTTTAATTTAATGAAATTTAATTTTATTTAGAAAATTAACACACTTACATTCATAGATACATCACTTTCATAATGATTAAATAAGTATTTATCGAAATGATACATTAAAGAAAAGTATAATTACTAACTAATTATAATCAATGTATTATTTATATGTACATAAATGTATTCCAAAAGTTTAAAAATCTATCGTAATTTATGAAAACTGCTGTAAAATGGATTTTTTGAGAGACCCAGTATTTTCCGCCATTTTTGGACAGCTCAATCGTCAAAATTACATCTTTTTTGGGTGGTTCCCTTGTACGAATAAAATAAAAATATAAACATAAACACATATACCAATACAAGATCAATGATCATAACAACATCATAATATAGTCTTAGGTCATCCAATAAGTAATGCGGTATTTTTTTTCGTTATATAATCTACAATTATCTATTCTTTTCAATTTTATTTTCTTAAACAATGTCAGTATAGTTTTTACGATAAAGAATGAGTCGTTTTCTAATAATCGAATTCGGTTATCTTTGAAAAATATAGAGTTCCAAAATAGTGTATAGTATAATAGAATAGATCAATGTAGAATTTATAATAGTTGAGTGATTATACATCCTAAATATTTTGATTTTGCTTTGCCAAAGCGGACGTTGTCTCATAATCAACATTCTATTGACCAGTGAGCAGATAATCAAATATATTAAAAACAAACATATTTATTCTCTGATGTTTGTTTATCTATGAACATACACATAATATTGCTTTATTTAAAATCAACAAGTTTAAAATAATATGATCGCATCTTTATTTTAATGTGCGAAAGCTCTTAAATAAAAATAAACAAATTATATTAATTAGTAGAATATTATTTTTTTTTATAAATATAAATAATTTAAAATAATATCGTTTGTCATAAACAATCATATTCTTCTATACAGCACATCAACTTATTGCATATGTATCACAAAATGGATTACATGGTGAATTTTATTTTTCTGAATATTCTAAAACACACATAAAAATTGGATCAAAATTAGATACAACGTTACAATATCCGGATCAAATATGGAGTTGGGGTATTCATCAATTTCCTGTTGATTATACAAATCCAAGTTCTAGCCGTTGTGACGAAGATAAATTAGGTGAACAATATATAAGTTTTGATGAATCTTTAGGATATTTAACATTGCCCGGTAATGAATCATCAATATGGGAAAGTGAATTAAGTTTAACCGGTAATATATATTAATTAATTATTATAAATAAGTACCGATATACATATATTTTATAATTATATTAACTTAATAATTAATAATAAATTTTATATATAGGTGAACGTGGTATTTGGGGAAAATCATTATTATTATCAAATCCAGACACTAATTTTCGTATTTGTGCAACAATTGTTTCGAAAGATAAAAATATAAATCATATAGCCGAAGCACGTTTTCATTCACCAGTAGCTGGTTCAATTTATTTTCGTTGGTTAACAACATCGGCCACAGATTCGTTACAACATAATACGTTAATTTATACGAATTTATTTCATGTTAAAAAACAGCCAGATAAAATTAATAGTACAGCCATTCATTCACAACATTCATGGAAAATTTATACAACCGATGTATTAGATGGTGAAAATAAACGTCATGACAATTGTAATGTATTACAATTATTATTTGATCCACAAAATTCGGGAAATGGTAAATCAATTGGTGACATTGATGTACGTTTGGGTAAATTAAAAATTGCAATCAATGCCAATAAAATGCAAACAAAAGAATTATATAATGATCCAAAATTAATACTAACTAAAAATGATTTAACTGGACCACATCGACGTTTATACATCATTATATTTGATGATTTACATAAACAAAATTTTTTGGCTTGTGCCGAAATTCATTATTTAGAACCGACATTTTTAAAGTAAGTTAATATTATTGTTCAAAACGATATTCGTTTTTTTCTAATTTCATAATGTTAGATCAACTGGGAAATATCAATATATAAAAATATTGAAAAATTTCTTGAGTAAAAGTCCGGAATTGAACTCTGGTATACTTCACTATCGTACTTTATGCGTACGCATTACCACTGCGCCATGTGTCCCATTTAAAATATTTGAAACTTTTGCTCAACATATACTAAAACATTGAATAAGATTATGATGATATTTACGTCTGTCTAACATCATATTTATAATAGTAGTGGATGCAATGAAAAAACAATTCTGTGATATGCTCAAAAATAGCCAACAGAACCTCACCTAAAATAGGTCAGACATAAGTTTTTGCTTTTACAACAGAACTACAATAGCAGAAATAAGTTTTTTCAATTTCTTTAGAAAATTCATACGAAAATACAGATGTGACTCTCATGGTAGAATTCAATTTGCTATTGAGTTTTTGTGCATTTTTGTCAATATTTGAAGTAAAGTTTTTTAAACAATTTATCAGAATTTTATGTTTAGCGTGATATGTTAATGTTACAATCCTTATTACTTATAGTTTAGGACTAAATTTTGATAACTGCTCAAGGCGATATTTTCAAAAGAATCCCATAATAAAATACCCGATTCCTCTCTACCTATAGATAGGAAAATATATAGTTTAATAAATATACATTTTATATATATTTCTTTCCTATACAATAAAATCTTATTATTATGGCGTTACTA
The DNA here is from genome assembly GCA_910594885.2 of Bibio marci. Taxonomy (NCBI): domain Eukaryota; kingdom Metazoa; phylum Arthropoda; class Insecta; order Diptera; family Bibionidae; genus Bibio; species Bibio marci. The sequence continues at coordinate 14,767,556 of OU343114.1, forward strand.
ATTAACAATTTTTCATCTTTTTTTCACTAAAATACGTATATATTAAATTAGATCATATATTAATGGTAACGGAATAAAAGGTGACATAAAAATTAATCAAAATACAAAATTTGAACCGACATGGTTAAATTTTACAATTACATCATCTGTAAATCAATTTCGTGAAAATATTGAATATGCTCATAATGTATCCAATTATTATGTAACAACATTACCACCAGATCCGGTTAAACAAAATACAAAAGATTATTGTGCGACCACCAATTCAATGTATAATCCATTAAATGTAAATCAAAATGAAATACCACCACCTGGTTTCGGAACGCAAGATCAATATGCAATGGGTGATCTAACTGGAAAATTACAAAATAGAAATTATAATTATATACATAATTATTTTATATCGGCTGGTGGAAGCAATGAATTAAATGGTATTTATTGGGATGTATTTTTACCATTACAAGGTCCGCATAGCATTAATAATCGTGGATTAATTATTGAACAATTCAATAGAAGTGATCCGCGAAATATTACAACCAATATATGGACATGTGGAACATTGATTTTATATGATAATGATTTTAATGATCAAATAACTATACTGACCGCAGAGGTTTTATATCGGTATCCAATAGTTGGACGTATACTATTTCGTCAACCATTGGATAAACCATGGTTGGATACAATAATTCTTGTCGAATATTTAATACATGCTGATGGTTCAACACAAAATAATTCAGATAGTCATCGTTGGGCAGTGCATTTAGAAGCGCCCGGCAAAGATTTTTACGATTGGCAACAAAGATGTATAAGTACAAAAGATATTTATAATCCATATAAAGTTGAATATGAAAAAATAAAATCGGAAGAATATTGTAATCATAATGTTAAGGAATCCTGTCAAATTGGTGATTTATCAAGCCGATTGGATACATTTTTTATAGCCGGTAGTAAAATTGATAAAAAGTTAAGTCGAAAATTATTTTCTGATGAAAATTTACCATTAACTGGTCATCATAATGTTATGGGAAAATCTTTGGTTATCTATGATGATCATGGCCCAAAAGCACGGGGCGAAAGATTGGCATGTTCAATGTAAGTTAATAATTTTAATTTAGATATCATTATACTTTTTATAATACTTATATATATTGTAATTGTATATATAAAATATTTACACACAGTATAAGTGGTCATTTTCGTCGTAAGGCTGTTGCAAAAAATTGGTATTCAAATGGTGCCCCATTAACGTTAACTGGTAAATTGGAAATGATTCAACAATCTGAATATGATATTACAAATGTTGAAGTAATATTTGATGGGTTAGTTGAAAATAGTGGTTATCAAATTCATATGGTACCGGTAGAAGGTGATTTAGAATTTCCATGTGAAAGTACATCATTGTATGGGCATTACAATCCTAGAAATATTGATGCAAGACACTCACCGTATCCGTCTGATGGTACAACTGATCAATATGAAATGGGTGATTTAAGTGGTAAATTTGGTACATTAGATAATTTAAAAAAATATAATGCTAAATTTAATGATTCCAATTTACCATTATATGGATATGAAAGTATTTTAGGTAATGACGTCGTCGGTAATAATATTTGAATTTATAAAAATTTATAATATTTTTTCATATTGTGATTTAAGGTCGCTCAATTGTTATTCATAAACGACAAAATAATTTAAATTGGGCTTGTAGTACAATTGAAAGAGGTTATAGTCCAAGTGAGGCCAGAGAAATACGTGGTATTGCATCTTTTCATCATCCAGATGGATATGCTTTTGGTTATGTAAGATTTACACAATTAATTCATAATGATGGCAGTAAAAGTGATACAGTAATTGAAGTTAAATTACGACATCCGGGAATTAATGATCGTAATGTGGTATGTGTACATACATTTTTGTCGTATTTTAGGTACATATCTATAATTATTAATAAATATATATTTTAAAAAGACACGTGATCATCATTGGAATATTTTTGTAAATTCGATTGGTGTGGATGCTACTGTTGAACAAACAATAACACGATGTGTTGCTGGTGGATACATTTGGAATCCATATTATACTCAACTTGCTGATCCATTAAATGTATGAATAAACACGCATATTTTTTTTTTTTTTAAATTAACAACTATTAAATTATAAATTATTATTTTTATTTTAGGGTGATTTATATAGAGCCGAATGTGGTCCTGATAATCCATTAAGATGTTATGTTGGTGATGTTTCGGCTAGACTAGGCACAATTGGTAAGTGCTTTTAATACAATAAAATAAAAATATGTGTAGGAAGGAAGTACAAAATGTTATGGTTATTATTTTGATTATGCGATCAAAAATATTTCAAATTACATAAATATTGATATTAATTTTTATAAAATGCAGTGACGACGGTGATAAAAATAAAGTATTGAGCTTAATTTTTGAAATGATGGCATATTTTAGAGTTTTTATATAGAATATCCGATTGAAATAATGCGATCATACACACACACACACACACATCCACATATGCCACATATATATATGTATTTTTTAAATACTATTATTAATTTCATATTCAGATATTGGCGATAGAAGAGCTGTATTTTCCGATCCAAATTTTCCGTTAGAAGGAGATCAAAGTGCAATTGGTCGTTCGATTGTAATATTTGGTGCAAATAAATCTAGTGAACGTTTTGCATGTGCTAATATTGAACCAGATCATGATATACTGAAGTACGTAAATTTACGTAAACCACCGAAATTTGTTGTGTAAGTATTGATTTTCATTTTAATTTTATAATGCCTGTTTGATTAACTATTTTCATACAATATAAAATGAACTCCCCTATTATGACGAATGGGTACGAATATAATAATAAATTTACTGGACTGGGTAATAAATATATAGTTGTACAATCTCTGTAGGAGTTTGTATAAATGAACAATATAAATTTATTCTGTTGAACAATTCTTGTATCACTGTTCCGCGTTATTAGTACGATGGCTCCTAATACAAATAGCGGATTTCTGACTGTCTGACCTAGATATGGCTGAAAAATTATTGACAGCGAGTTAAAGAAGTATATAAATACATTGGGTAGGTTTTAGCAACTGTGGTTAGTTGTCGTGATTGAATTGCAATGAGAATGGATTAACTGGAGTTTCATCAAGCAACGAGATAAATATGCCAAACCATACCACTCCACACCAATTTTTAACTTCGAGATTTACATAATTCGATTAACATATCGATGTGAATATAACTACGAGCGAAGTTATATTCCCCGCAACGGATCATCTCATCAGTATATACATAATACCCTTATAAAACGCATTTTATATAAACATTGTAAAAATCCTCAAATGAAACCAAAATATAAGGTTGTCAAATATCTCCCTTCCGCCTTTTTGTCTTTTTAATTTCGCGGCTATGTACAAAGCGCTACAGAGCTCGTATCTGGCAACACTGTACATAATTTGAAAGCTCTTGACATAACAAACAAAACGACGCTATGTATGATTAGTTTGGATATTGCGTTCAACAGTTATAGACGTGTAAACATGGAGTTCACTAACGCCGAAATTCGCGCTATTTTAAAGTTTTCCTTCGTTAAAGGCTAATCCGCTAGAGAAACGTTCCGTGAGATTAATGGTGTTTTGGGGGATGGTACTCTATCACTTCGAACCGCGGAGGAATGGTTTCGACGATTCAGAGCCGGTGAAAACGACACCATGGATAAGCCAGCCGGCGGAAGACCTGTGACGACAAATACCGATCAAATCATGGAATACATCGAGTTAGACCGGCATGTGGCATATCGTGACATCGCCCAGGAGATGGGAGTTAGTCACCAAACCATTTTAAACCATCTGCAGAAGGCTGGATACAAAAAAAAGCTTGATGTTTGGGTGCCACATGAATTAACAGTGAAAAATCTAATGAACCGAATTTCCATTTGCGAAATGCTGCTGAAACGGAACGAACTCGACCCATTCTTGAAGCGGATGGTGACTGGCGACGAAAAATGGATCACATACGACAATATCAAGCGAAAACGGTCGTGGTCGCAGGCAGGTGAATCGTCCCAAACAGTGGCCAAGCCGGGATTGACGGCCAGGAAGGTTTTGCTGTGTGTTTGGTGGGATTGGAAGGGAATCATCCACTATGAGCTGCTCCCATATGGCCAGACGCTTAATTCTACCATCTACTGCGAACAACTGGACCGCTTGAAGCAGGCGATCGACCAGAAGCGTCCAGAATTGGCCAAAAGGAAGGGTGTAGTGTTCCACCAGTACAACGCCAGACCACACACTTCGTTGATGACTCGTCAGAAGCTACGGGAGCTCGGATGGGAGGTTTTATCGCATCCACCATATAGCCCGGACATAGCGCCAAGTGATTACCACCTGTTCCTGTCCATGGCCAACGCCCTTGGTGGTGTAAAGTTGATCTCAAAAGAGGCTTGTGAAAAGTGGCTGTCCGAGTTCTTCGCAAATAAGGAGGGGGGCTTCTACGAGGGAGGTATTATGAAGTTGCACTCTAGATGGAAACAGATTATCGAACAAAACGGCGCATATTTGAACTAAATCCGATTACTGTAACACTTTTTATAAAGCATTGAATAAAGAGCAAAAAGGCGGAAGGGAGATAGTTGACAACCTAATATTAACAAATATTTAATAAATAAATTTTTTTAGCGCTCAATTTTTAGATGACGTACGAAATGTTATGGGAATACCAGAATGGATGCTTAGCATTGATTCCCGAACAACAGAAACTGTACATAATGGTGGTTGTGTACAATTAATAATGCGTTTTAAAGGACCAATAGCACAAAAAATTGAATTAGATTTTGCCAGATTAATTGATATTGGTAGTTTGGCTTCGCCTAGCCTTTATATACCCGGTTACATTGACAAAAAGCGTAAAAGCACATTAGCATATCGACAATGTGGTGTTCGGGATCCAAATGAAAAAAAAAATAAACAATTTTCAAGAAGAATACATTCTGGACAAAATACTTTGAATACTTCGTTATTTATTAATAAAGTATGGTTAATTATTTTTGTAATCTATTCATATTTATAATTTTGTAAAATGTATGAGCTATAATAAAAGTAAAATAATAATATGTAAAAATACCATGTAATATATATAAAATAGGAATCATGACACAGGACATATATAATTATGTCTATTTTTATTATGTAAATAATTAGAATTAGAATATAAAAATAAACTGAAATGTGATATGAAATGAATGTAAATTAGAATTTTTTATTTAATAATACTATTCGAAAAGAAGTTTCCCAATATAAAATATATATATTTTGTCCTTTCATTGTAATAATATATAATCAATTATTCTTAGTGAACCTCTGGTACACTTGGTATTTGCTGAACATGGATGGATGGAGTTGAATCGAAAGGTGATATATACATACATCGCGGTTTCTCATTATTTGTTAACACACAATATTATTATATTATTATATTATTATACACTAAACGCATTTATATACACAATATAATACAATTTTACTATTTTAGTGATTACAAAAGACAATGAAGCAACGTTGAGAAATGTAGTAAAGAAAGGAGTAAACAGACAACATTTATTTTCTTTTTGTTAAGATTATAATTTTAATTTGGTTTAAACTAATTGAAACTAAATACACAATAACAATTTCTATAACAAAAGGTCATTTAAAGACATATCATTCTAGTAGAGATAAGCAGAAAGTAAATGTGTTTTATATATGAATATTTTAATTTTAAAATTTTGTATGAATTGTTTCAATTAAAATCTATATACTAAAAGTAATTAATTATAATAAAATATATGTTAAATCAGTTAAATAATAAACATTTTGTGAATATATTTACATTGAAAGTAAAATTGTTTATACAGACAAGTAGACAACACAGAATGGGAATCATCCAAAAGCATGTGGAAATATGATCCCCAAACATGAATTGACCTGAAAGACCATAAGAAAATCGAAAAATCATTTGTCAATTGCTACTTGCTAGAGGCAAAAAAAAAAAAAAACGACTTTTGCATGGAATTGTAACTGGTGATGTAAAATGTATTCAATATGATTAAATGTTCTTAAGTATGGGTAAAGCACGGTGAACCAAGTCCATCATCGTTAAAGCGAAACATTCATGGTATTAAGATCATGATTAGCATTTCGAAGGACCAGCATAATTTGTATGGTATACTATGGGCTGGTGAAACCAAACAAAGTCAACACATAACGGTTATCGTTACAAACAACTATTAAACAATGTATGAAGCAAGCATTAAAGAATAAAACGTTTAATTTTATCACAAAAATATTCCTCCCGGTAATTCCTTGGCTATTGACATAACTATATGTCCATATAAATCATGTTTGTTTGATGTTTGATAATTGTCCTTTGCATAATAATATAATTTTGTTTAATTAATTGAAACAATTGTAATTAGTATTTAACTTCACGATTAAAGTTTGACGGTAAACATTTAAATTTTAAATAAATATACTGTGATTGGGCAATATATTTAACAAAATTTGTATTTAAAGATCAATACATTTATATATTTATATATTTATAAATGTTTCTTGAATTTTTCTATAACTTAAAAATGTATTTAGGGAAATTACGTTTATCCCCCAAAACAAACTTTTCTTAAACTATAACGTACAACATGAACATGACTGTAAATGAAACAACTGAATATTTTTTTCGCAAATCTCAAAAATAAAGGTTTTTTTAACCGGTCTATATAATATTCATATGACAATGTAATAATATTACATCATTCATTGCCTTTTGCGCGAGCATATGTATTATTTTATAATAATATTATAATAATAATCTGTCTACTGTCTATTCTATATATATATAGTCAGTTGATATAAATGAGAATGAGCGCATATTTGTTTTTGCTACCCTTTTTTTGTATTTTTATATACTTCACATATGCTATGCTGAATTTTACATATGCTCGTATGTGAAACGTTGAACGAAATATAAATATATATTTAATAGAGAAAAATACATATACCGACAACGGCTGCGTGAAAAACAAAAAATAAACTTACAAACTCTCAATTTCAATGGTCTCGATGTTATCGATTTGTGAATTTATTCGGTTTTTTTTCTTTTTAATCGCGTGTGCGTTACAAAACAACAACAGAAGAACAGAACAGAGAACATTTTATAACAGTAACAGTATAAATAAATTATTATAAAGTGTATTTATTGTTTGTGATATTTTTTTTTTGGTACATATAAAATAATAAAACAAAATCTGTTTTAGTTTATCTGAAATTGTGCAATAGGAAAAAAATAATAAAAATTAATAACAATAAATAAATATGTTAATTTTAATAAAATTTATGTTATTAATAAATATAATTCATGGTGTTTTTGCTGAATATACTGGACCATTTGTACTTTGGGGCCGTAATGAATTAAATAATTTAAAAATACCTGCATTAGAAAATATTGATGATGAATTTTTAAGAATTATGTATTCTGAATCAACAGCAATTATTATCTTTATGAAAAATTCAACGACCACTTTAACCACGGAAAATTTCCCATCATTTAAGGAAATGTTAAATGATAATACAAATAAAAATCAATGGAATTATTTACCACAAATTAATTTATATTCAGATCCAATAGATTATAACTCAAATGTTGAGGTAAGTTTATTTTTATAATATTGATTTTTCTTCTTTTTTTTTTTTTTTGTAATCTAAAAACAGCCTGTGCTGTTTACATAATATTTATCTTACTATAAATTTGATGATTATAAACACTTGAAAATTGTATACGAATTTAAAAAATATAAAATTCATGAAATTCTGATTCGAGATCGAGAATGAGTATATAATAATAAACAAATTGAAAATATATATTGTCAACTATTAATAGAACTATTTTCTATATATTACACTATTTTATGTATACTCATTATGGTTTTTTGAATATCGTACGTAGAATAGATCTTATTATAAATGAAATTTCGTTTTGTATCATTTTGTGGTTCACGATAATTTTAGTTTTTAAATATGCTATATGTAAACATAATACCATGATATACCACAACGAAAATAATACTGAACGCTACGTATAAAAATTAAGTGATGTTTATTCTTAAATTTATTATAATTTTTAAATATTTATATATTTGTATAGGATTGTGTATATGGAAACAGCAGACAGACAAAACATATGAATTTTTAATTTAATGTAATCAAAAAATATTAAAAATCGTAGATTGTTCTTATTTTTATTCTAATTTTATATACAATATAAATAATTACCATTATAGATAACAAAAATTATTTGTATATGTGCGTATATGTATGTGACTCTGAATACAATTATAAAATATATTTTCAATAGGGTAGAGCAAAACTTTTTCCATTAAGATTATTTTAAAACATCGATATTTCATCGTTTGTGGGTTATACAGTCATTAATAACATACGCACATTAATAGCATAGCATATTTTTATATAATTTATTGTTTTCTTACTTGCTACAATTCATGTCTGCGATATAATAATATATCTGTGATTATACGTATATTTATACACAATGGATTATGACAGGTATGTATGGTAATAGGCTGTTTACTGGAAATACCAATATTTCCACTAATTAGGCTTAAAAAAGGAATATTTGTGTGTACTCCAATACAGTGTTTATGATCTGGTCACCCTAAACATTTACTATAAATATACAATAATAGATTATAATTTCAATAGAAATAGAAATAGAATAGAATATTTCATGCCCAGCCTCTCCCTAAAATTAAAATCGAATTGAGAAATAACATTGTGCAGATGCATGTTTTAATTTTAATATATTACAGTAACTAACTTTAATAATGTACAGAAATAAATTTGGATGTTTACAATGAGTCGGATTTTTTTGTGTTTAACATATGTATTTTAAATAAATAATAATAACTGGTATTTTATATTGGCAGTATATTATCGATCGTTTGCTACAACCTTTGTCCATCTTTCGACGAATAAATTAATTTCCCATTGGTGGAAATCATATTCGGGGATGCGATGTTCAGAGAGCTCGGCAGTAGCATCGATCTGAAATTGGTAATCTGATGGAGCAGTATCTGGTAATGTAGGATATCCCACCCACCATATGTTTCTAACGTTTTTTTGGTGGGCTTTGCAGAATATGCTCAAGAATTGTCTTGCAAAAAAATTACTTTTATCTTGATTTCGGCATATTTTAGTCTATTTTCTTACAATATTCACTTAAAATTTGAATATTTGTTATCATATTGCCAACTGCATTGACAAGACAAATATATCGGTGACGTCAAAACAGGAAAAAACGTATGAGTAATTTGTATAAAAAAGACGGCTTTTAAGGTAACCACTCAATAACTGGATTCAATTAATATAATAAAATTCCAAGTCGTTTTATACAAACTATACTATTATATATAAAAACAATTAAATGCCATATAGGTATGCACATTTATATGCATATGAAAACGTATATGACATGTTATATTTATTTCAAAACTTCACGTCATATTAAAATAAACATCTTTTCAAATATTTATATTAATTATTTTACATAAATAAATAGTAATAATATTTTCATATAACATCGAATTCATATGAGTTTATTGTATTCTATTCTCTTATATATGTGTATCTGAATGATTGTGAGTCGTAGATATTCAGAGGCAAGGATTTTGGTATAAAATTAATCAAAATGTATTCTTGTTAAATTTTAAACGTTAACCAGTTAACTGCGTGTATATATTATATGGTATATTGACGTGAATACACGTTAAACTCAGTTAAAAGGTTAAGATTCGTTTAAATTTGTTATCCAAAATTGTGTATACTTATATTACAGATAACCATAGACACGCTAATATTTTTGGTTGTTATGTAACTAAAATAATACTAATAGATGAGATATAATAATACTAATAGTTAGGGTACGAGAAATGTATAATAAAACTTTCGTTGAGAATAGGACGCTGCCCATAAAAGATTATTGCGTTGCAATAAATTAAGATGTTGAATTGTTATTCTAACAATTATATAGTTCAAAATCAATTAACTTATTTAGCTTTACATATACCCCACAGTTACCACAATATATTTATACAATAATAATTCTATAATTTTCTATAGATATCCAGTTGTAGTTGATTAAATTAATTTATTCATAATTTTTTTTTATATAGATAATAAATTTAGTTGGACCACCATCACAACAAGACATTGAATTGTCCGCATTATATAAAGATGCAGTAAATACATATGGAAATGGAAAAGTTTTGGGTATATTAGCAAATAAAATTGAACACGGAATTTACAAACGTCAAGCTGGTGATGACGGTGCGATTGGTACCGAAAATGATTCAAAAAAAGGATCGTCAATAACGACTACAACTTCTACACCTGATGACGTTGATAAACCACAAGTAGATACATTTATTTATAAAAATGAAAATGGTACATATATATTGTGTTACTGCACTTGCGTTATAATTTACGGAAAATACTTGAAAATGTCTTAATTAAAAATTTTATTTTTCACAGCCAAAGCTATAATATATTCATCATCGGCACCAATATTAAAACAAGACAAAGTTGTAACTATTTTGAAATCTTTTTCTGTAACTCTGTATGGTGAAAAAGGACAATCATCTTTATTAATAGTATTGTTTAAAGGCGATAGAAATGGAGAATCTGTTAAAGTATATATGATATGTCGAATTCATATAGATCTATTTTAATTTGCATTTGTTTTATATTAAATCAAAATATAATCAATATAACATTTGATTAATACTATATACAAATAATTATAATTTTTATTTTCAGTTAACCTTACGTTTTCATTTTGTAATCAGTAATGGTTATTGGTCATTAAATCAGGTTGAAGTTGAAGAAGAAACAGTTTTAACAATATTAACAGCTATAAAACCACCAAATGCTCCACTCAAATTTTCACATAAATGTTCAAAACCATTAATATTTAAAAATGAAAATGCTTCAATGACATTAACTATGGAAAATGTTCAGGTATGTTTATTGAAAGCATATATATTATGTTTGTCTGTAAAGTTTTAAGTACTCAACCAAGCCATTCACATTATGTTGCGGAAAAATCATTTATTTTCATATATTATTATGTAAATATGGAAATCAATTGTACAATTACGATATTAATTTATATAGCCGTATTCATATATATATGTACGTAAGTTACGTATACTTATATTACATATATTCAATCATATATGTATTTATTTAACTGAATATTCTCGTCATTGTCTTTTTCTACATATATAAAATTGGTATAATTTAATTATTTCTCAAGTAATTTGATTAAAATCATATTTTTTAAACAAATTATTTGTTTATTTAAAATTAAAATTAACAATAAAACCTTTTAAACGAACTTTCATTTTTTGTTGTGCTACCATTTTCAGATGATATTATTACTACAGTATCTCGTAGTTTATCTTCCATGTTGATAAAGAAAATTACATTTGTATTTAAATTCAAATACTTATTTAACGTAGACTTTTCGAGAAAAAAACATAATTAAAACAATTAAGCAAATTACACTTTAAAAATCAATGAGAAATTACACTTTGTATTTGCGCTAAGTATACTCGTATGTATAATTAACCATATAGACAATTGAAAACCACAAAATAAAAAGACATATTATATATATTTATTAACATGTAATGATCATGAGACATTCTCACGGTGTTTGTATAATTATTTATTTACTTTCTTTGCAGAAAATTGTAAATACATTAACCTTTACCGTATTATTATTATTATTTTTTTTCTTACATATATTGCGATTGTTTTTGTTTTCAATAAAAACCAGATAATAAAATACGTGAATTTATGTGTAATAATTTAAAAGTTATTTACATTTACAATTGTATTTTAATTTACTTCAAAAATATATGTAAAAGAAATTCATAATTATTAAATTTTACTTTGATTGTGATTAAAAATTTTAATTTAATATGACTAAATTTTTAGCTGATGTTTGTTATGAATAAATGCAAAAAAATGAATTAATGGAATTGAAGGTTTGCAAAGGTCATGATCATGAATAATATTTTTAATATATTTTCACAATAGTCTCGCGAGTTTGGTATTCGTTTTTATAAAAAGTTGTATGGACATTTTTTTCTAAATTTAATACGGTGTAAGTTAGTAAATGTTATAGCAATTACTCAATTTTGATGAGGTATACGTGATGTGAGCAATCAATGTCCCTATGTGGAATTTCCTGGTCAATTTCTAGAAATATTTCTTAACAAGTTCTTCTTTTGAGAGAATGTAATTATATGAATTTATTTGTACAACATAGAAATAAGGCATATACAAAAGGTTGGTGTGTCTCGACTATTTTTTTTACAATTTCAAGCTAATTTAATATAAAATTTACGTAATGCAAACTTTATTGATAATATATACGTAATAAATTAAGTGCAGTCTTTTTCAAACATATTTAGTTTAATTTTATTATTATTGTAATAAATTTTAGCGGTGTTATTATGACACCAAATATGTACGTATGTGTATTGATGATATTATATATTTATTTTTATACATTTATTTTACATATATAGGCACAACCAAAAATCGGAACTAAAAAATTACGTTTTGGTGACGCAATTGATTGTGTTGGATTTACTACGGGACCAATATGGTCAGGTATATTTGTTAGTATGATATTAATATTTGTGTTATCCATTGGTATTATTTGTATCATGGATATAAAACCACCAAATCGTTTTGAAAGTAGTCGCAGTAAACAATTACAATTTGTTGTTCAAGAATAATTTTATATGCAACGAATTTATAATTTGGTGGGTTATTTGCTTAACACAAAATTTTTAATAGAACATTAACCTGTAGCATGTTAACCATTACCAATATGATGTATGTAGGTGTATTAATGTAATTATTCAAATATACCATTTCTAAATAGCATTCCTTATACGATATATTATTTTGAAATATGTTATATAATAATTAATAATTAATTTTTACCGATCTTCCAAATTTTAAATGTTTTAAGTTGTAATACTATTGGTAAAATTTTTCAAAATAAAATAAAATATAATTTAATAAAATACTAATAACAACATATTAATAGAGTGCGATATAACTATATATTATAATTTCATTATAATTTAAATGTATTCGATATAATTAATGTATAAGAAATATGCTCATATACCAAACAAATAATAAAAGTTAATTATATATGAATCCTAACAAAATTTGTGATTTAATTTATATTTGAATATGTTATTTTTTATTTAATAATATAAAGTTAATATAATTTAATTTAATATATATATATACAAATACGTATTTATTAGAAGGATTTATTCGCTATAGTATTTACATTGTCTTAATAAACATCTTTTTATTTATATTTTAATTAAGTTGTATAATTTAAAATAAATAAATAAAAATATTAAATAATGTGAGTATTCTTTATTTGCCAGTAACGTTTTCGGTGTATTGGTGCAAAACGACATACGGCCATATATAGTCAAGTAACTTTATCTAGAAGAAATATATTATCTTATAAATCCATTATGGTATTTCAACTTCATCAAAAAGTCATGTGTCACCCCTAATGAAACTTATATACTATAATTATCGATTGGTATGCAATTATAAAGATATTAGATGTTGCCTTAATGATTATTTAATAATGGTGTGTGCACAGACATTGTTACCATTTGAGTAGCGTCCAATAACATATTTATATTGAAGATATCAATTTTTTTATTCAATAAACGAACAGCTGAAAAATGTCTTTATATTAAAATAATAAAAAATTATACACAGGTAAATTCCACGGCTACATTAAATTATGAGCAATAGCCAGATGAATTTTAAAAAAAGACAAAACTTTACACGACATTGATGTCGAATGTGTCTAACGGAAAGAGAAAAGATTTCATTATAATAATTGTAAATATAGCTTTAGTTGATAATTTATGCGTCAAATCCGATAGCAATGATTTTATAAATTATGTTAAACCGCAATGATAATTAAATAGATTTTAGAATATTCAAATACATTGGTGTTCGACATGATAATTTTAACAATTTATTTAGGAGGTGAACTAATAAACAAAAAAACCAACAATACAAATTTCAATAATTAAAATATATTGTTTAATTGATATTTAGCTGGGTGGTGAACGTCTACATTATAAATTCTATATGTTTTGTTGATGTTTCAAAAAAAATCTGAAAGATCTTTATCTATACGCTTGTACTGAAACTATAGATCAGACGCAGATAGAAAATTAGTCACGAATATGTCATAATAATATCGGTTATGGTATAACGGATAATTTTTGTTTATAGATACCAAAGGAAACCGGACGCCACATCAGGATAATATAAAAAATACATTTATGAAAACAGTATAACTACAAAATGAACTTTGAAATAAGAACTTTAATCAACATTCATACAATATATATAAATTTAACTTATACATTTCATATGAAATGTATATATTTATTGTTATTTAAGATAGAAAGAATATATTTGATGATAAAATAATATAACAATATTGTTATGTTACAAATGCCATAATGATAATTATAATATTCTAATAATTATCAATATAAAACAGAAACAAGTTTGGCTATTGCCGTTCGGCGAAAGTTATCCCAGATAAATTCAACGTATGTTTTTAATTTATATAATAATTACCATTTTTTTTTTTATGATATTATGATTACAAAAATAATTATTAAAATATAATGATGACAATAATAATAATAATAATAATAATACTATGTTCATCCATATATGCAAATATTATATGTTATATATTTTATGGCAAATAAAAGGCTATAAAAAATTATATATAAGAAAGTGTTATAAAATATTTATTATTACAATATATGGAGCTATTAAAAATTATAACAAAGAGATTTATTGATATGATAAATTATATATAATATTAAAAATAAAAACTATTTTAAATATTTAATTTGTTCATATCATTTTTATATTTTATATATTGTACCATACATTAGATCGTAGTAGATAAATCACATTTAATATACCTATGTTTAAATGAAATTAATTTCTATTAGAATATTATATATTTTATAGTAATATGTAACGTATGCGTAAACAACATGTATTTTTAATTCAGTTCGGTTATTCGGATTGCATGCGCCTTCCGCCTGCCTTAATTTTCGAGAACGGACAGTTTCCTATCGATTATAAATAAAAATAAATATTATATTTAAGATAATTGAAATTAAATTTGAATTAATCAATTGTATGATGATTTATTGTAAGTATTATACTTTTACTTGTATAAGAAGATATATTATTGCCAATGGTATATAAAGAGAAATCTTATGGATTTTATAATATTAACTAAATGTTCGTTTTGTTTTTAATTTATATATATTTATATATTAAAAAAAAAGAAGATAAATTAGAATTTTTGAAATGTGTAACTTTTAATAACTATCTCGCTCACCATTAACAATAAAAGTAATTAACTATAACATTAAACATTTAAAGAAAAAGAAAATATATGTACAAATTCAATTATTGAATCAAAATATTAAATGATCTATTTCGATATTTTTTTGCAATAATATATCTTTATTAAAATTATTAAATTATTAATTTATATGTGCAATTAATTATATTTATATGCTGTTCTAAATATATTTAAGACAAAACTATATATTGTATAAAAATGTACCAATATATTCAATGTGTTGGATATAAAATAATGATTAATGATCATTTTTTTTTTTCTTATGCTTTCAAACTTATAAAATCAAAACTCTATATAGCATAGCCAATCATCATCGTATATTATAAATATAATTCATATAAATAATTTAAAAATACATCCTCATAAATATAGATTAATTTTTCTGTTTTTTTTTTTATTTAACATATACGCGTCGCGTACACACATATCACCTTTTTTTCTTATTTTTAAAATCTTTATAAAAAAAAGTGTTCCGAATTCATCATTTGTATACCGCCGCTCGCAGTCAGTGAAATATTCTTCAGAATGTAATTAAAAAGAAAAACAATATATAAATAAATAAATAAATAAATAAATAATAATTTTATTTTCATTTATTTTATTTTGTAATTTTTTTTTTTTTCTTTTATTTTTCTTGAAAGATGTCTTTAAAAAAAAAACTTTTATTCTTTTTTATTATAATTATTGTTTGTTGAGTTTTTTTTTTTTTTTTTTAATCACACATAAGTTAAAATATACGTAGGACTTCTAAATAGTTCTCGGTCGAACATATACATATATGGCATAAGAAACTATGCAAACATAATGGCATTTGGATTGATTGATTATCTTTTATAGGTGGAAATAGAAATAAATATTGTGCAGTGATTAAATTTTTTGTTTTGGATGGTGTAAAACCAACAGTAATTCAAGTTAAAAGTCTATATATGACAATGCATCACCTTCATTTTCGAATATGACAAAATTGCTTGCTTTTTAGTACAATGCTTTGCAGATGAACCACGTGAAGTTCGTCCAAAACACAATACCACATATCATTTAATAAGTCTGTATGATATAATGTTAGTTGATTGGCACTGCGAAATAGTTGAGGTCATATAGGCATCTCTAAAGAACGACTTGTAAAGCGTGTTTGGATAGTTTTGAGCAAAATAAAATAAATGTAAAACTGTTGATAAAAGGATCCACGTATACCACTATACACCAGGGTGACAGACCCTTTTGAATCAGTTGGATGCAAAAATTCATGGAAAAGGATCTGCTTTAGAGAAGAAAAATCAAATCATTTTTTATCACACAAATGTTTTGACGATGAGAAAACTCAATGAATTAAACTACGAATACATCCAGCGTATACATCAGATTTGCCTTCCCCTGACTATATTATCTGTTTTCAAAGCTGAACAATTCCACGGCTACATTAATTTTCAGTCGTGTCTGGGATATTTTTCGAACCCTCCGCACAATCACACTTTAATAAAATTGTGTTTCAGTAGATTTTATTGATGTATAAAGTATATATTTCATTTCAAAAGAAAAGTAGTGTTTCGTTGTAGGCCAAGCATTTTTCAGACACTCCTCGTAAATATATAAAGTACTATACATATCAGGTATCATTTATAAACTTTATTTACATGTACATTTTTACAAAACTGGTTTTTTTTGTGCAAAATTAAAGAGGCTATATGAAAAAAAAAAAACAATTGTGAACAAAAACTTTATTTGACTTTCTTGAGTGAAATTGACATCTTTTATAAAATATATTTATATACAAATTTAAAAATGTATATAAAGACATTTCGTCGCCGAATTTAAAAAGTTCTATATATGTGTATATATATTATAATTATATAAAATATATATCAATATATATGTAATACATAATAATATATGTATTGCCTCTATGTATACATACAATACATACGATCCATTTATAAATTAATTCAAAATAATAATTGTCTTATAAATAATATTATGTATTTATGTTGACAGATTTGTGATTAACGAAAAGAATCGGGTAATATGAAATTGAAATTAATTTAATATATTTAAGATTTGTGCATTTTTATATATACCAATGTGTTTCTTTATATTTTACTGTCATTGCATGTGAACGTCCCTACATCGTTAATTTTGCATTTTTTATAATAATTTATTTTACTGAAATAGAAATTTTTGCTAAATGTATGGTAAGTACATATTTGATATATATCAGGTAAATCTGTACGTTAATTTTATCAGAATTACCAAGTGTGGACTACCAGGTGAATTCAATTATCTTATGATATACAACAAATCATCGCTCCACAATATACTCCAATGCATTTTAAACATCTACTTGAAGGTAATATGAAACACAATAACTGTCTCATGATTAATTAAATATTGTTACAATGTCGAAGAATAACAGAAGAAATTATGATGAAGCCGATAATCTAACATATATTTACAAAGATATTGCTCCAAAAAAAGTAATTTTGAAAATTTATACGAGTAAGTACACAATTACGAATTATTTTAACAAAATATTTTGTCCAAATGAAATGTTTCATTGCAATAATAAAATTATTTCAATATCAAAATTGCATTGTTGAAGCAAAAATAATGAAATTTATCATTATTAATTTTAGAAAAATATGGAATTATATTTTTAGGCATATATGAAAATATTAACACCACAAAATTAAAATTAATAAATTATATAGGAATGTTTTGAAGTTTTAATTAAATTAGATTTATAACAAATTTAAAGGATTTATACTTACTACGAAGTGTGATAATAAAATAACAAAACTATAATGCTGTAAAACATTTTATTTTATATTTATACATATTTAGTTATTATCCCTTCCCTTTCAATATAAATACCCTTCCTCTATCCCTACAACGCTCTATGCGAATTTTCCATTGGTAAAAACAGTGCTGTAACCTGGAAGATATTTTTCTGTGAGTTTCTTCATGACCCGTGCAGTTTTTTTCTTTTACAGCTTCAACGATCGGAAATCTAGTTCCTTTTAATTCAGATTTGACCTTTGGGAACATATAAAATTTACATGGTGCCAGTTCAGATGAATAAGTCGAATAGTCTAACACTGAGATGTTATACAATTGGCTAGAAACGTATTCGATTGTGAAAATTTTCGGCATAATTTTCGTACACTGCACTTTTTACATATTTAAATTGTTATGTAAAAATTGCCTCAATTCTTACAGTTTCAGCAATCGCACAAATAGTTAAGCCGATCAGATTAGCGATTTTTCAATGTTTTTATTTGTTTTTAATGTGGAACGATGACCCGGGCATGCCCCATCTTCAACATCATCTCGGCCATCTTGAAAAGGCTTAAACCAGCACACGTGATAAACTACTATTGCTATATAATTCTTTTAATAAAAGATAATATATCAGTAAAGGTTTTTTCAAGTGTCTTTTAAAATTACATATACAAAAACTGAAGAGTTGCATAACTTCCAACTTTGTATTTTAACAATAAAAACAATAAGAGAAAAATACATATACTTTTATTATATAAAATTTTCTTTTCGACCGTCATCCCACAAACCACAAATTTATCTTTTTTTTATAAACATTCTCGTTGAAAATTTTATTTGAAAGTTAAATTACATAGAAAAATTGTTATCAATCATTATTCATAAAAACAAAACTAATAATATTATAAATGCAACGCAACTAAACAGCGCATAACTTATTACAATATATACGAGTATAAGATAATATAATATTTTAAATGTAATGTCAATATCAACCAGCAACGCAAACCAACCATTTAACCACAAGATTGTGTGTGCATAAAGTGTATATTATCACCATATTATTCATTTCTTGATGCATACTAATTTACGAGTATATAACAAATCACTCTCTTATTTAAATTTATTTCTATAGAAAATGAACCTATTGATATTTATTTATATTTATTATTTTAGTCAATTATAATGAATAATAATAATAATATAATATAAATAAATAGTTAGCAAATAATTTTCAATTTATTTGAACAAGTGGAAAATTGAATATCGAATTTATTTATTTCATTAATTTAAAGTTATTTATACGTAAACATATACACACATCACATACAACAAGTATTAATTTACATAAGACTTCTCTAACCTAAACCGTATATATGTAATATTATTATGTATATATTGAATTGACGGTGTGTTCGCATATGGGAAAATATAAGTTATAAAATACTATAAAATCGTATTATTTAAAGAAAAAAATAGTATAAATAATAGTAAATAATAGTGTATTGTTTGTATGCACTTTTATATATTTGTACTTACAATACATATATGCAAATAATAAATAGTATTATATATAACATAATAAAATATGTTAATAAAATTTACACATATGCTTTTAGCTATTTTTATAAAATTACATAATATTACTTTCTTTTAATATTATTTTTATATTTCTATTATTATTATTATTATTATAACAATAAGAGAAATTAAAACATTTTGGACATTATTATTACATGAAAATAAAACATATTAATTATATTATAGGACCATAACTTATACAATTAGTCAATTTCAGTTGTTGTCACTGGTATGGCATATCCATTTTCATTCAATAAAATTCAGTTAGAAAATGTTCAATCAATTTTTGAAATATGAAAATTCTTTAATCAATTTACCGACAATAAAACCTATAATGGATTTTCATATTTCAACAAATCAAATCACCGATGACATATAAAACATATTAAAGTTATTGCAGTTGCATAACTATTAATTTTTATTCTGAGAAAAATTGGACACGATAAAGTGTTTTTTCGGATTGTCCTTTTGCACTACTTTGATTTTACACAAAATTATAATAAAAGCTCACTTGATTGCTTGAAAACTGGTATGGTGAACTAGCTCCATAGCTCATACAATACTATAAAATTATGGTGTAGAAGAATCTGAACTGCTCAAAGAACTTTGAGACGAATCAGGAGTTACGGAAGCAACTGTTCCTAAACGTTTACATGCTATATGTCCAAAAAGAAGGAAAATTGTTATCACGGTTATTTTTTGACTGAATCGCGTACAACGTCGTGTGTTGGCTGGTGATGAAAACTGCATCTACCAGAAAGGAGTATTGTAAAACCCAATGAAACTGTCTAAAAACGTCAATTAAATGATTAAATTGTAAAATACCGTCTTTTATGAAATTTGAACAATTTTCAATCTTCCATAGACGATATTTTTAAAAATTTTTTATATGAAATAATTATTTTGTAGTACAATTTTATTGAACCATTTTTTTATATTTTCTATACAGTAACCGTAACGCATTCAATTTTTTGTATTTTTTCTTAAGTGGAATGGAAATTAGATTATATTTTCCGCGTATACGCAGCAGAAGCAATTTGAAAAAATTTCTGCTATGAAAGATTAGAATTTGATTACACACTTTATTTCTATTAAAAAAAAAACAACTAAAATGATGCTCTGTTCACAAAAATCGATTTTCCTAAAAAATTTTCCATTAGCCTCCTCCGGACTAAATAAACAATGAAAAAAAAAATGATATATTTATTTTAAAATATTTACAAATTAGTAAAATCTAAACTTACACAAATAAAACCTATTATTATATTTTAATTCAATATATTTTTATTATAAAATTAAGATTTTTCCCATATCATCTCATCGTCGCATACCTATATTATTATATTTACGTATAAATTAATAATTAATATACGAATTGCAAGAGAGTTAATTTTAATATACATGTTTTACAATATGCGCTCATTATAAACGTAACATAACTATAATATACCACTATAAAATTTACCTTTGATGAGTGCGCGTCTCTTATTTTGCTAACCATAATTTAAAAGATGCTGTGTGCTAAAGAAGTAGATATATTTGTGATATCGCAGCATATTAATAAAAATACACATGTGAGCGAAGAAAAAGTATAATTTATTTGTATATAGTCTGTGCAAAGATATTATGAGACTTTAAAAGCCCAAAGGTATAGGTTACCCACTTCTTTTATTTTTTTCTTCTTAATAAAACTACAAATAAAATAAATTGTTTATTTATAAAAGACTCTCATTTTATTCGTATTATAATATTTAGTTTTGTTATGCATATGTTTATTACACGAGAATATATGCAAAAAAAAAAGGAGTATATTTTATGATTTTCAAATTTGAGTCAAATTCTGTGAATTAAAATGAAGCTGTTTGTTAAAGAATGTTATTTACAAATTGATTTACTATTGAATTAATATATATTTATAAAAAGTATCAGTAAAAATTTGTAAAACGAACAATAAATAAATAGCAAATTTTTGGTAACAGAAACGATACAGTCCCGTGATGCCCACTTGAGATTTTCTGTTTAACTAAATAAATCATAAATATATATATATATTGCTCAAACCACATGTTTAAAACACTTCAGCTAAAAGTTTGCTTATTCACCTTCTGCTGTATGTTCTCCTAATTTCATCAGCATCATCTGTCTTAAGAAGAGCTAAAAGTGCAAACAACACATTTTTTCGCATGTAGAAACTGTTAAATTTTAAGCCTAAATAAAACAGTATCATTACTTTATGTGCCAATTGAAACTGAAACTGATGCAGAAAGTAACCGATTGCTTGTGGAAGATAATGGTGTGAATCGATTCAAAAACGGTTATTTTCCAAAGACCATATGGGAAACTATTGAAAAATTTAAAGATGTCGATTTATGGAAATTTTTTATTAGTCTTACGGATGAAGAAAATACACAAAAGCAAAACATTATATTACTGAATAATTGCATAAAAAAACTCAATATCCATGTGAAAAGAAGATAGGATTGATGGTGTATTTTGAATTATTAAAACCTGGTGTAAGTAAAGTATTATTTTGGTATTTATAAATTGGTAAAATCATATAAAATATATCATTAAATAGAATACTGCAATTCAAAAATGATGAATAGGATTTAAGCTCCTAATATATAGGTTTGTCAAAATAATTAATAATTTTTCTATCAATCTATCAATCTATCAAATAATTCATCAATTAATATATAATATGACGATTTGTAACCTTTCAATAGGTTATTTTTATTTATAATACATAAGTTTTAACTATATTATGATTACAATATATAGTTTTCTTTTTATAGTAGATGAATTTTATAATAATAATGAATGAATTGTCGTCGTTTCTGTACAATACACCTAAAACTAAAGAAAGAAAGATGTATAAATCAAATATATGTTTTATGTTTTATGTATATACATATCTCTACTTATAGGAACGTGTATGATCAATGTTTGAAAAAAAATTAATAAAACACTAACCTGTTTATAAAGAGAGAGAATGTAATAATATTTTATAATGTTTGATGAACGAAGAATTTCTTTATAGACGGTGAAATGTTTAGTAGCGTATAAGACAATGACAACACAATAAAAAAAAAAAAACGAAAGAAAAAGAAGTTAATTTTAAATTGAATGTGAATGTTTTGGTACATTAGTTTCATCAGTCGTCTGAAATTGTTCAACGTGCGAGGAATATCTATCTTACAATATAAGTATAAATCGGTTAAATCTGTTGCGTTTATTGTATGTTGAATTTGTGCATTGTGGGATATTTAAATTAAACTTTTGTGTCCTTTAAAAAAAATGAATAGTAAAACTATATATTTTCATTGCAATTAGTTTTTTCATAAAAATAAGTGAATTTATAAGTGAATATATTTTTTAACAGGTAAATAAATATTCAATATTTCATAGTATATAAAATATGCTTCGATTCAATAAAATTTTACATTTTCCAATAATGTATTATATTTTTTCTTCATATTCCATATAATATTGAAATACATTTTGTGACAAATAAAATCCGTTAGCTAATGTTCATTAAAAATGCATATGCTTAAATTTACATATAGTGATTACTTGATCATATAGTGACTTTCTCTAAAATAATTTTTATCTTCATTTAACATTTAGAAAATAAAGAAGAAAAAAAAATTAGTTTAACATCATTATTATTCTAAAAAGAATATAAAGATTTACTCTCGATTTTATAAGAAAAAAAAAACAGAACATTTGAAATCGATTATAAAATTAATAAGTTTAAAAAATAATTTAGGCGCCTATATTCTGAATAAATTTGTTTAAATTAATTATTTAATTTTATCTATATATGAAGTAACAAAACAAAACTTATTATAATTATCTGTTACAATTAGATAATTTATTCACAAAAATGAAGACCATATACGATTTTTTTAAAAGTAAATTTTGGAGATATTTTTATATATTATTTTATATTAATTAGTACAAAATATTAATTAAATTGAAAAATATTTGAACAATTATTTTTATTAGAAAATGTATTTTTCCGGAAAATATTCCTCTATAGCCTCCAAAAAATGTTTCCAGAAAATTTGTTTATTTTACACGTATCTTCAAGAAGAATATATTTCAACCATAAATTTTTAGATATTTATTTTAGTATCGTCACTATTTAATATATATTAGCTTAAGATTAAAGTTATTATATGTATATTTATAACATAGTTGGAACGTATTTAAATCAAACCAATATTCCCACAGTTATATGTGTATTATAGGCCCCGTATATTGAAAAATACAATTTTATGAAAAATATAATTTTAAAGTTTAAGTCTCAATTGGTAAAGAAAAATTATGTGTATATAAATAAGAAAATGTTTTGGTTTGATGTGTTACCGTATGGGATTAATAGCTTAAAAATACATTATTCATTTTTTAAATACTAATACTATTATAAACAAAAGATGAATTATTGTAGCCCAAGCCCAAGTTCAGGTTTTTTTTTTACCAAAAACATTATAACTTTAACATTTCCTTTATAGGAAGTGAAAATTCAAAATTTTGAAAAGCAAATGTTAACTATTTGCCCAAAAATCACAATAACAAAAATACAAAATAGAGTAACTTACTATATATTACACATGCGTTATGGAAATCAACGACATTGTAACTTAAAACACATGGTTCAAAAAGTATTCCCAAACTTTAACTCATTAGGCGTACGTGAACTGAATGGAAATTTTCACATAACACAACGTCACACATAGATTTTCCATCGTCGACCCTGACGCAAATAGTCCCTATTCGATTATCCACATTCTATTTTCATTGAATATTCCAAAATCAACTATTATGAATTATCCACTTTCTGTAATAGATAGCCGATTTTGTATACTATGCTGTTAAAATTTCATTTAAAAATTCCAAGAAATAAAAGATTATAGTCTGCGAACAATATCAAGTCAGTCAAGTTATTCGAGAAATAATTTCTTTACATATTATTTTTCAACATTGATCGATAATCTTCACTGTATAAATACATAATATGACCGTACTATTTGTCGTCACATGTTATGAAATCTGTACAGACTATACAAATAACACTAAATAACTCAAAAGGCAAAGATTCGAGATTCAAATATAAGTACAACAACTTTTAATGAAGGTGGCATAGCAAATTTAAAACTGATATAGTGCATTGAGGAAAAATATAAATTCTTATCAATATGCCAATGATTTAATTGAAAATTTGATATTAGTTAGAAAACAGTAGAAACACAAACCGAAAAAAAGGTTTACAATGGCATTTACCATCAATTCGTGTGGTAGCATTTTTGCTTTATTTCTAAATCTTATTCCAAAGTCATACAAACGTTTGGAAACAACAGCTTCATTAGATCCTAGTCCTAGTGTGGTGTGTTCAAGATCTTTGAAATCGGCTGTACATATCGTTATTTTGTATTTGACACATCATACTCACCACTAATGGATTTTTTTAAAATCAATATTTATAGTACATGCATTGTATACGATGGAACTTGATCACCATAATATTCTTCAAACAATCAATGAACTATACTGCTACACTGTCACTAAAATCAAAGTAGTGCATAAGGACAATCTAAAAAAGAACACATATTTTTCACAGAATATTAAATAATTGAACGGTTGGGAACTAAGCTAAGATCCCAAATCTTATATAGTTTTATGTACACAAATAATTGTAAAATTAAAAATATATAATTATATAATTTTCGTCCAATTTTTTATAAAATAGTATAATATCCATATAAAAAATGGTTTAATTTTGGCATAATTTTTAAGTTACACACGTCTTATTATATTAGTCATCGTATAACAATATTATACAGTAAATTGTTAGATTAAATAAAAAAAAAGAAATTCCATTGACATTTGACTTATTAAATTCAAAAAAAAAAAAAAAACAGTTACTAATAGAGTCTATATATAATATTTAAGAAAAAAAAAAACAAATAAAATATAGAATGTAATGTAAAAAGTTAATAATAATAATAATAATTATTGTAATAATAATAATAATAATAACAATACAAAAATATTCATAAATTCTTTCTTATGTAAGAAACGAAAAATTTATAACAAACCGCTTTATTTACTTTATTTATATACCAAAGTTTAAAAAGAATTTATATGAACTTATATATTTTTCTATATGCGCGGCAGTACATAATTATAATATATATACAATATTAAGAAATTTTCTAAAATAATGGAATATATTAGATCCGTAATGCAAATAAAATATTTCCATACTAATATATCAAACGAAATTTGCATGTCATAAATTATGTATATATTATTGTTTCATATAATCAATAATTATATACATATAGAGATATATTGTGTTTATATTATCATGTGTGAAAATTATTATATATCCACGTTCATATTACTATATTATTATTGTTACAATGTAATGTAATATTACAACCTATACACCATAATTAATAATTAAATAAATATATAATAGAATATTTTTAATACATAATTTTATTTCTTTCTTTTATCTTATATTATATATTTACAGTTCATTAACACCTATAACAATTTATAATGAATATTCTTCACATTTGCATTTTGTAATTCAGCAGCACAAACATAAGTAATATTGTATATATAAGAAGTAATATACAAATTACAAACAATTGTAAAAATTTTATAATATTCTTGCATCATTTGTATCTCTGTGTACCTGTGTATAAGATTTTATATGCAAACTATGCGTACATTATAATAATAATGATGGCATATAATGTTACTGTTAAAAATAATTATAAAATAGTGTATATGAACTTGTGTATGGATGGATGATGTATATTTATTATGAATAAAAATAATAATAATAATAATAATAATAATAAAGAATTTTCTTAAAAATTAAGTGCGCGCAGTCAGTGTTGTTACATTTATTGTTTATTTAATTTTTTTTTATTATAAACAATTTTTTATGGGAATAAAATAAAAATTCTCATGAAATTAATGCGAACGAAAAATAGACATATATTTTTATAACGCGACGTATAAAACAACTAAATAATATAATAAAAACTATATTAACATGTGTAATATGCACGCATAAATAATGTATATAATTAGTATAGAGAAATAGTATAATAAATGTACTTGTTTCTAGTAGAGTGTTAGTACAATAACAAATAAATAAAAATTTAAATTAATAAAGTGAAAATATTATGTAATGTGTTTTAAATAAAAGAAAAGTTTTTTTTTTGGGAAAATTAATCGCATAACAAATTTAATATAAAAACATAAAGGAAAAAAAAATACATATAAAATAATAATGGCCGATAGCCGTGAACGTATACGTGCACCACCACGTGATGGACGCGAAGGACTTACAAGTCCGCGTCAAGTTTTAAGACGTTTAATGTTGTTAACGGAAGGACGACAGTATCGTGAGGCGGCCGGTGTTGTTGGACGTCTTGGACCATCCGTATTACGTTCAGTTGTTGAAGAATTACCTATGGATATATTAATTGAAGCCTTACCACATAGTGCTTATTTATTGGAATCATTTTTTAATCGGTAAGTTTTTATATACAATATATTTATATGTTATTATAGTTGCTGCATATATACAAATTTTATCATAAATTATTATTATAAAATATTAAATGCACATATATTTATACATAAATTTCTATAATAATAATAATATATTGTATATTTATAAAATGTGCATTTATATGTAAATAAACTTTCTATTTTCTTTCAATGTGAAGATTCATCCATATTTTTGTCCATATTTATAATTCATATTAGGTGTACAATGTACAATATAAAATACATATAAATATTGATTAACCTTAAATATAAACAAGTTTATGTTAATCATACTATGAGATATTTTTCCATATATAATTTTTATAAATTTAATGTTTGCGTATTTATATTGAAAGATAATAATATAAATTGTATAAAAATTGTCATTGACGCTGGTGATATATTGATACTTGTATTTATTTCAGATGATGATCGTGTTTATGTTTAATTAATATATACACAATATTTTTTAATGTTTTATGTAAATACAGCGTAATCTGTTCGAAAAATAATCGAAATGGATTAAGAAAAAAAAAACAGCAATAATTTCTCTCAGTTAAGTAAAATAAATCGATTTGCATGCGTAACAAGTGCACCAAATTTTGTTGACCGTTTTCAAGCCTTCGCAAGGAGTTAAATCGTGTGCGAATAAGGGAATAAATTTGTATTTTTGGTAAAAAAAAAAATCACTGATAAATTGTCGTATACGCGATGAGAAGATGAATTATCGAAAAATAGAAAACGCTTGAATACCACCAAAGTAATACAAATTATGTGAATGAACCGATTGTGCACCGCTTGTAACAAATTTTTTTTGTAGGGAATGTTTAAAAACAATAATTGAATTTCCTTCATCTGTTATTTTAAAGCTTTAAAGAGTATAGCTTCTGGTTGAACGGTTGAAAACACTATTTTTCATCAACGTAACGTAGTTATAATTATTTTTGCAGAAATTATATGGTCACTTCCAGCAGCATTTTGAATGATGTCTTTATATTGATCATGTGCGTGGTATAAAATTTGAATTCATCTTATGTGGACCTATCTTTTTCAGATAAAATCTTATGAATTGTTGTATTTGGGATATCGCTGTTCACCGTTCCCATCATTAACATCTAAATCTTCTCGGCCATCTTAAAAATTGTCGATGCCATTCAAAAACTTGTATTTTAATTATCACCATAAGCTAAACTGGTGACAGTTTGTTAAAATCGGGATTCACAATACACAAATCAAGCATCAAACAATAGATCGGGTTTCACAATACATAAATCAATCAGCAATCAATAGGGATGGCTTTAACAGATTCATATAAATATTAGAAAGTCATTTCGGTTATTTTTCGGACATAGGTTATAGATCTTATTATTAGCTATACATATATTTAAATTATTATATACACCTGATAATATATCCAATATGTATTTCATATATACAGAAGAAATTATCAATATACTGTTATTTATAAAATGAGTATATAAACATTAATAATTTATTTTTAATAGATAGTAAAAAATAATAGTATTTCACCAAAGTATATTATTATCTATTTATTTCTTTGTATATATATATATACAATATATAGCTACATAAACATATTCAGCTTAACAACATAAAAATATTAACTAAATACATATAAATAATTTAACTAAATAATTTATACTTATCTATAGTTAAAGTTTTATGACTAATAAGCACACAGCATATTTTTTTAAATGAATGGTATTTAAAAATATTTTTTATTTTAAATTATGTTATTAAATTCATTAACATAAATTTCATCATAAATGAGGATAAAAATAATAAATGTTTAATGAACATAAATGCGATTATATATTTATTTTATTAAAAAATTAAAACATATAATTAAATAATAACATGCGAAATTAAACATATTACATGCTGATGAATTATCATCATCAAGTGATGTTCTGCTCGATTAGTGTTGCGGTATCTGTCAAAACATTATTTTTCTTCTTTTATAGTCAAAGTGTTGGTAAATTACTTTTGGTATCTTATATAGTGCTGTGAATATTCTCTAATATCAAAATTCAATAGCATCAACAATTTAATATCAACTGTTTTGTGAATATAAAAATATATTGAATAGAATGTCTTTAATTATTATAATTATGATTGTTTTTTACATTCGGTTTTGATCAAATTTGGAAAGTAGTTTGAGAATGAAATTGTATAAATAGTTCTTATAGAGTATACATACTCGCAGACAAATATTACAAGATGATGATGATAAACCTGGTAAATTTTGTCATTTTTTATAAGTATTTAAACTTATGCGCACCAAATTTTATCAATAATTAGGAATTTCACAAATGTAATCCCATTTCAAACGTATTAATACCAATTTTGATAAAAATCGGATGAGAAATTATCAAAATGATCGTAGGTTCTTCCTAATATTTCATTTTTGGTTATTTCTCATAATTTAATTCAGTGAACACACCAAATTTGACAAAAAATCGCATGAGAGAAATGGATATAGTGTTCAGGTTCTTTGAACTAGTTCTTGAATCCTATCCCACTCACGTATGAATTTTCTAGAATTTTATTATTATATAATCCCATTCTCAAGTAACACACCATAACTGAACAAAATGGAATTATAAATGGTCAAATTATTATATTAATTTTGGTCCTTTTAGTTGCTCTTACAGAGGTATAGGTTTAGCTGTATATATTATAACATAATCCACCATATATTTTATAACTATATGCTTCGATATATATGCTCCTATTGTTAATTTCTAAAGATATACGACTTTGATTTCACAAACGAACAAATGAACAAAATCGAAAAATTACAAAATTAAAATACTAAGAAATTTTCAATCGAAATTGAGGGAATGAAACCCTTTAATTCATGCGATTGATTAGCATAAACTCTATAACCGATCACTATGGACAATTGAGTGTAGCATATATAAATTAATAAAATTGTTATGTCCATTGTGTATATGCGATCATTTTATGATTGATTTGACTATAAGAAATGAAAGTAAATGCTTGTAGAATAGTTTATGTTATAGATTTATAAATTAATAATTATCAAATGTATCGATACATTTTTTATATAGAGTATTTGAAAAACCAAAATATATATATATTTAAAATTCCAAATAAAATTAAATGGAAAAATATCTTAATAATATTTATTATAAAATATTCTATTAAAAATGAATTTCTTTGCTATAAATAAATCATGTTTATAATATAAAGGCCTTTTAATAATACACTAATATACAAAATTATAATAACAGTACAGAAATATTTTGTATCTTTAATCACCGGAAATGTGTGTGTTTTTAAATGTTATGAATTTCTTATTTCATAATTTCTTTTCTTTATTGATTTTGGTCTGGTATTTTATAGCTTTTTTTTTTTGTATTTCAAAAAATTGAATGTGCATGTGTTTCTATATGAACTCTTCAATTCTTAAAGTTTATATTATAATCATAATCATAAAATGCTCAATATGTCCATTGTATTTTGCGTTAAATTATAATACTATATTTATGAGTTGTGGCATCAATAGAAAAAGGCTATTCTCTCATTACATTTATGAGATGAAAGTGTAAACAACATTATTTTTTCGATAGTGTGATTTGTGGTATTTTGATTTGTTGCTTCTGTTAGTTATTAAGTTATTACTGCAGATAATTTTAAAATGATGTAATCCACATAAGGCTAAATGTTTGTTTGTGAAATGTTAAGTGGGAAGCTATAATAGTATAGATAGAAATGATTATTTCACTATATAAAATTATTCAAATTCTACAAAATATTATCTGATTAATTTTGGAATTATTTTTATTTAAAAATACGACAATACGAGGGGTTATGTTTTATAGTTCTTATATAGAATATCAAAGGCATTCGATATTGTTATTTGTGAAATAGCTAATTCTTTTTATGGACCAGACAACAAATTAAAATACTAACTGAATGATTATCATTAAACAAACTCTAATATTACAAAATCAAATGTATAAAAGAAAATATTAACTGCGTACAGCTTTTTTCAATTTCGAACTCATTCAACGAAATTATAAAAACTCTTCATCTTATAGTAACTTCATGTCATCATCAGATTTTGTGTGTATAAGTTTATGCTACATTAGTTTGTCACTAATAATTTCATTTTTAACATAAACCAGTTAAAATACATTTATAAATTTTATATTGCAATTTTTTTAATGTGTTAAATTAGTATTATATTAATATTTTGTATTAATTAAATATTAATACAATAATAAAAAAATGGCTTACTATATATAAATATATATATGCAATTTCGTTAAAGATTAAATACATTTGCAACATTACCAAAACCTGACATATCAGCTGAATTAGTACTATGGAATTTAGCAAAATTATTTGGAAATCCACATGAATCAGGATTACGACAAAGATGTACAAAACTTATACAATCATTAACAATATGGCAACCAGAATTAAGAAATTCATTACGTGAACGTCGTAGTGCATTAGACAAAGCTGTTCAAGGTAAAACATATATTATTAGTAATATCGCACGTGAATTTACATGCGTTTATTATATAATATTTTTTAATATATATATATATATTTTATTTTAATACATGTGTATAAAAAGGTCTGGGTGTCCATGGATTAACGGCTGATCATACAAATACATTAATATCATTACATATTGCATTAAAAAATGAATTACAAAGACACATTGATACATATAAAATTGCCATACATAAATTAGAAGAATTAAGTCCAATAACAATTAATCAAGATCCTGCACAATCATCACATCAACGTTTATTGGCCATTAGCTATAATGATATTCAACAAAGATTAATCGATAACAAAACATTGCTGACCATATTAGATAAACCGGCATTAAAACAATTAAAAATATTAATAGAAAATTTAAGTGAACGTGTACAAAATGATAAAGAAGTTTTATTTTGTGTTGGTCAAATAAAACGTATTGATCCACAGTCTGTCGTTGAGTCAAGGTAACATTTATTTAATTATTTTAGATTTTTCACATTTTTATTATGTGTAATATATTTTAATCTTTTAAATTTTTCATATATACCCAAATCTATATAGACCGGCAGCCGGTGTATTAATGAATTTTTCAAGAGGATGTCATGCAATATTAAATCTTATGGGTCCACTTATAACACCGTCTAGTCCAAATAGTTCATGTAGTGATGGATATCATTCAGATTCTGATTCATTGCCGGACGAAATTAATTCTGAATTGGTACGACAATACAGAACATTATATATAACACATCGTACGGACACATTAAATGCATTAGATAATTTGATGCAGTTAAGACATGTTAATAATTTAAAAGTTAAAATACTATTTTCAATTACTGTGGTAAGTTTGGTTTTATTATATTATTATAAATAATATTATTATTAAATGATAATTTTTCCTTCTGAAGAAGATATATAAATTCTTATAATAATTTAAAATTATATACTTAAGCGTGTATGATATACAATATAATAATAACAATATAATATCCATTTGTATAAATAACAAAATTTCAAGTGTATATTTATTTATACAAACTCGGCACGATTTATTTATTTATTTTTCATCTTTATAGTTTTCATTGAAGAAATAGAAAAACAAAAAAAAAACCGGCTTAAAATGAAAAGAAATTGATTATACACTGCACCAGCGTTCGTCATACAAAAAAAAAATAAAATAAAATAAAATATATTTTGTTTGTTGACGGAAACATAAACTTTAAAGTTTATATTATATTTAATAAATATTCATTAATATATGAATTTCATGTTCCCAATTCTATATATACAGCAATACAATACAATTTTTTGAAACCAGTTGTCATATAAAGTAAAATAGACATTTTTCAATTATGTATATATGCTTTTTTTATGCTGTATACATAATATATGTTAAATATTTTATGAAAACGATTTATTTCTATTATATCTCATGTACCCCGTGTCCAGAAAAATAACCAAAAATACTTTCTAAATTCTAATGTATGAATCTGGTAATACCCGCTATTGGTTACTGATTGATTTATGTATATTTAATTTCATGGCATATCTTCTTCAGTAATGGTAAAAATGCTACCGAATCGTTTGAAATGTTTAAAATCACGTTATAATTGTTTATCTAAAACGTAAGTTTTTTGATTAGTATCGCCGTGTTCAAAGACATCAGATAATATGTGGATGACGGGATGATGATCATAAACACGTTCAGACCGAGTATAAAAGTTAGCAAGAAATCTTCTATGTGATTCCTGGTAATGGAACATGGTATACAAAAAACAACAATTATTGAGATTTAAATCAAAAATTACACTACGAAAGGTGTATTTAAAGTTTGTTCATCATTAATTGACTTATGACTAAAAATTGTACCTAATAGATCATTACAAATGCTGCTGATGATAATTTTTTAAAAACTTTCTAGATCATAATGTTTTCAATACGAACCGAAAACTAATCGTCAAAGTGCTGAATGTTGTTCACCAGATGAAAGAAATAAAGAAAAATCTCAGCAAAGTATGCTTTTACAAAGAATTTTTTCGATGTGGTACAACGGATTACTTTGGTGTATTCAAGCGTTTGTTAAGCGCCGTATTCGTCATGTTCGTTCTGAATATTAATGTGAATTTTATGTTAGGCTTAAATCTTAGTTATCCTCGCGATCCAATGCGGTGTATTCAATGACACTTTGTAGAAGAGTTTCTGTGTTCCATCTGCGGTCTCGTATATCATATAAATAAGACTAATTCAGTTAATTTTGCCAAGTTATGAAGAATTTTTCTTCGGGGCATGCACACCCCTGTAGGACATATCGAAACTATATTGGGTTGGATGTATGTTTGATTGTATTAATTTACTTTTGAATACTTCCAACTATACGGTCGATTGAATCCTTTTGTTTCGATGTTTTCATTATATAACCGTTTTAGTATAGTTATTTATCGGTTAATAATGTTAGTACTTGACATTTTAAAATCGAAATTATTGGACGATAAACTAAAAATCACAGTAATTTGCTTCAACATTCATCTTATTCATTCGATTTAGCTACATATGTAATTTTTTTCTGTTTTCTGGACATCCCTTGCAACAATTGAAGTTATTGAACATTAAACGAACGCATGTAAATCAATGTTATTATTTTCATAAAAATAAAGTAATTGTTTGCTTTTTTCTTAATTCTTGCCGGGTTATTTGTCGGACCTAGGATTATATGTTATGTTATACATAGTAAAATAACTACTTATTATTATAAGTCGTTGTTGTTATTGTTATTATTGTTCTCATTGAACAATCAAATTCAAATTATATATATATTTATGTTTGTTGTACGTTTATAATATTTATTCAATTTTTAATTTTTCTTATAAACTTATTTTAATAATTTTATTTTTTGCTAAAACATGTCCGATAATATAATTACTATTATTATAAAAAGTAAATCATAAATTACTAAATATATCAATACATTTTTTTTTAATATTTTTCTATACATATACATTCCTCATACAAATATAAATAAATATACAAACAGCTTGCATTTAGAGCTTGTCATGCTCTTCGTGATCGTAAAATAGCAGAAGTACGTCGTATACTTGGTGCTCTAGAAAGTGCAAACGAAACAACATTGAACTTGGATAAATCTGTAAGACAACATTTATATGATACAACCGAAACATTTCCAATGGGTGATGTTGAAAGACAAGTTACCAATCAGGTATATATATATATATATGTTTTTTATTTATAATTTATATGTTTGTAAACACTATATAGACACACACACACACGAATATATAAAATATAATTATTGAAATATAATTTTATAATAATATTATTATGATTTGTATATTATTATTTTATTATTAGTGATTATTGATTGCGTTGTTTTGATGTATATATATATATTTCTAACTATATAATAGAAATTAAAATTTTTATATTAATTTCACTAACCTCAATAAATATTTTTATTATTATTATTATATATTTAGTTATATGATAAATAATAAGTGTGTTTAACATACAATCATATTCAAATTAGAATTTTACTTTTATGTTAATTTCAATATAACTATGGTCATACATAAAATTTATACGTATATATAAATGATCATGTTTGGTGATCATATTATTTCAAACACATATTTTAAATTGTTTTTTTTTTCCTATATAGGTATTATCAACGTTACATGAATATCCTTGCCTCGAAACATGTATACCATTATTACATTATATAAGTGTATGTGTACGACTTGCTTGGAAAATGACTAATCATAATGTACCATATTATCTTGATCAAGATTTTACTTTAGGTATGTGATTAAATAATATTAATTTATTGTATTTATATATTTATATTCTTACATAAACAAATACTAAACTAATTTGATCTTACAATAACCCGAAGTAATACAATAAAATAAAACATTAACATCTCGTCGTATTTTAGGGTATATTTTTTAAATCGACGATAATAAAGTGATATATATTATATTGTCATTAATTATATAGTCGGAATTGTCGTTTTATTTAAGGAAAATACACAATTTTGTTAACCTTTAATGCTTTATAAGTATTCGATATTTAATTACTTATTATACTATATTATCCGGATAATCGTCTTCCAATCACGGATTTTTATTAGTGACTGAATTTATGGAAATTGATAGATTTTATGAGGGAATCATTAAGAAATTTAGTTTATCGAAAGATTGAAGGATTATACATACCAAATTCTGAGGTGTTAAGATCGTGCTGAGCTAAGAAACTGCATAGCTGCTTGTTTGAGCAGTTTCGTATTATAGTAAAGAGGCATGAGTCGTAACTGGGGGGTCAACGAGTGGTCAGTATCTAACGTGTCGTTATCACATATTTTAATTGCAACTCTCCATTTTCTAAAATTCAAATAGAGATGTATGTGAAATTAGTCTATGTCACGGTTGTTTATACTTCCACCCAAATCTCCAGTTTTATATTTAATAATGATTTACACCATACCATACGTAACTATTATGAAATAAACATTTTGATACAGTATTATGGAGATTTCTTTCAGGAGACAAATAAAATATTGATGAATAAAATGAATACTTAATCTGTTATTTCAGTAATTCCGATTATTTTTGATAACAGTTGTACTATATAAAGAAATATTATCAAATTCTTTTGAATATAGATTCTATGATGTTGTGTGCTGAATTTATTGTTAATCTGCATAATTGCACGTCCAACACAATAATTTAAAAAACAATAAAGGCATAGAAACCAATAAATGACAAGTTAACTGAAAAAAATGTCTGTATTAAAATAAATACGGAAACATGTCTGGTATTAAATTCAGGAATTAAACACTGCGCGGTATTTTTCGATCGATGAACGCTAGGGAAGGGAGAAAAATAATGAATATTTTGGGTTCATGGGATCCTTAAATTAAACCAAATAACAATATATAAATGAAGAAACAAATATTAAACACTTTAAAAATTATATAATTAAATATTAAAATTTGAAATTAAATTTATTTTCATATTTTATAGGACTATTGCGACAAGAAAAACACGATCGACATCCATCATCGGACAAACGAACTGATATAATTCGAGCATTTATATGGCCAGCTTTAATACAAGAAGGACGATGTGTTTTTAAAGCTGTTGTAGCCACTTAACACTATTAAAAAACCGTATATATATATTTTATAATATTTAATTTGCGGTTATAAATCATAATTTATTGTAAATATTATCGAAAATTTATATTTAAGGAACAAACTCTACGTATATTTTCCATATACTTTAAAATTATATAATTGTTAAAATTTACATTTCATGCGACTTTAATTGTATATTTATATTTTTATTCGTATAGTTTCGATGTTTGTTAATTTTTATTTATTTTATTTTTTTATATTTAAATTTAAAGTATAATTTTTTTTTTTTTTTTTTTTATTATGTTATTGGAATTAAAACAATACTTACACTGATTTTTTTATTAATACATAACAAATTATTTAAACGATAAAAATTAATAATATCAATGGATTGATTAAAATGATTATCATTACATTTTTCTTGACCTAATGCAAATTTTCCGGATGCCATTTGACGTATAAATAAATGAAAATAATTATTATGCGCATAAATAGTAAGAATATATTTTATAGTTTTATGCTATCAAGTAGAAAAAATAAATAAATAAATAAATAAATATTATTATAAATTGCCAAGGATTATAATAATGGAGTAGAGTGTGGTTGATTTGTATATTTGTATATTATATAAATTTACATTTTCTTTATACGGTCGCACCAAACACGATCCATCAATACGATTTTGTAGAATTTCTTCTGATTTAATTCTATCAACAAATCGAAAATATGATTCTTTAGAAATATCTTTTTCTTTTAAATCTGCAATTGTTGATGTTGTTTTTGAATAGATACCAGGAAATTCTAAAATTTATATATATTTTTTGTTTTATTTATATTTCACACACACACACACATATATTATTATTGTATAAAACGCATATGGATAAATTCAAATTCAAAAAATTTATACATATATAACAAATATAAAAAATTAACAATACACTTTACCATAAATTGTATTTGAACATGATTCAAGTATACATTCATCACAAACAATATCATCATCTTTTATTTGTTTACAATTTGATGTAAAAAAATCAATTG
This sequence comes from Bibio marci, assembly GCA_910594885.2. Lineage (NCBI taxonomy): Eukaryota > Metazoa > Arthropoda > Insecta > Diptera > Bibionidae > Bibio > Bibio marci. The sequence goes on from OU343114.1 coordinate 14,805,825, forward strand.
TTTCATCAATACCACGTCTTAATAAATTTGTAAATAATCTTAATGAAATTCTAATACAATTACACATAATTATTTACATAAATATACAATAGTAAAATAAAAAGAAATGAATTTTTAATTATTTACTTAAATATAATAATAGAAGAAAATTTTCTATTATTATGTAAAATTTTTTAATGCAGCAACATAAACACAATCGTTCGCACTCAATGTCAGAATAATATATTGAAATTGTATTTATTTTCATTATAAACAAGTGGTATATTTTAAATATTATTATTATATTTATTATTTAAGTTTGTTATTTGTAGTAGATATTATTTTATAATATAATATGTGCTAAGAAATTCAATGAATTATAAATAACATTTGGTAATGTTAGTTATAGTATTTAATAAATATAAAAAAATAAATTGTATGTCAACGCAGTATAGATGCGATACCAGATGTGATGAAAATGGATTTTTTACTTCCTTTTATTTTCTCATAATAACAAATGTAAAAAAAAAAAACCCATTCATAAGCATTTAAAATACACACGCACAAACAAATATTCTATATTATATTTTGTTGGAACAGGAATTATGTATACAATCCCATTATATACTTATATACCAAATTTCATTAAAATCAGATCAAAAATGAAGATATTTGCCTGGTCATGGACTACTATGATGACCCACCTGAGTATCAGTTTCTAGGAATTTCATAAAAATTGTTCATTTCATCCCAGTATAAAGTTATGCGTAAAATTTGATCAAATTCCGATAAGAAATGACGAAGTATACTACTGATATTTGGCCTGGTGATCCTATATGAGTTTAGCACGTATCTATTAGGTCCCGTAAATTCATAGATTACCATTGTGAAATATATTTCTAACATCTAAATTCAAAATTTCAAGAAAATCGGATAAAAACTCAAGTAGTTGTGTTTGCTATAATTTTAATGGAATTAAGAGATACATTTGTATGGCAGAGGGTTGAAGGAATGGTCGGATCATATTCATTTTCATATTGAAAATGCCCAGATATTGCTTGATAGAATGTAGAATGGACTCCATAAATAACATTTTAAAATAAATTCTTTCACATGCATGAACTAATAACACACAGAGAACTAATCAAATCATCACCTTATGAAAATAAATATCAACATAAAGATAAAAAAATTTATTTATACATCCATTGAAAAATTGTCTAAAACCTTTCAAATTCGAATTATTAAAATTCATTTTTTCAATTTAAATGGTTTTTTTACCGATTTTATTATATAGATGTATTGGAAATGTTGTCAAAATACCATCTACATTTAAATAGTGAAATTATAATGTTTAATATAGCAGTGTATTTTTTATGAAATATAAATTTCATAATAAAAAGTAATATAAGCAAATTTATTTATACTAGTTTTCATTGTAAAATACTGTGATAATGAAACAATTATATAACGATCCAATTAACTATTTTGTTTTAGATTTTATTGAATTGATTATCAAGGACACAAAACATTTTCAATTAATAAATATTAAGTTTTTGTGTTTTTTTCCAAACAATTTATTTATATTACAATAAAAACATGTGTATATATTCACTGAATTAACATGATCATCATTTAATTAATATTATTTATTTTAACAATATAAATTTTCACAAATAAATAGAATTTATCCATTAATTTTGTAAGATTTTGATTTAATTGTCATTTGCATGTGTAATGGCGGAACAGTTTCTAAAAAAGAATGTCAATTATCAAGAAGGCGGTAGCGATACTCACGCAAATTATTGTATCGAAGGTGTCAAACAAGAATGGTATTAATAAAGAAGACTATAGAATCAAATTGGGTAAATAGTTGAGGTTGCGGTGTCGGACCATTTACGCTGTACAGTTCTGTACTATATTCCATACGTACAACTGATTATTTATCAAAAGGTATTATTATCTCCTAATGGTAAATCGAGGTTAATCAGACTCATAGGAGTAGGGGCCAAACATAAGAGTACTACTTAGTGAACGACGTACGAGATACCATGGAAAAAGATTGAACTAAAAGGTTAAATTTTTGGTAATATATATAATGAAATGTGTAGGTGTTAGAGTAATTATATAAATAGCCTTTGAAATGTTCTCTTTATATATACAATATTGATATTATTTTGTGAAAAATATGTCAACAGATAAATATAATACTCGTGTATAATAAATACATTTTTCAATTAATTTAAAATATTATATTAATCTTGTAAAACAATAACATTACTGACAGTTCGTTCAGGGAATAAAATAAAATATTTTACATGTAACCAATTAAAATCCAGTAAATAAATATTTTAATGTCCATAAAATTAGTATTTATTCTGTTTTTATAAATAAATAAATATTGTACACGGCATAGAACTTTCATTTCCCATCCCATTCAAAATTAATAAATCATTTTGGCTTTATTATTAATTATATATTTACAATTAAAATAATTACTATTTACATAGAAATATAATGTTTTTGATTTATATACGATGACGGCAGCGGTTGACTAAAGGCTACGCGTTTTTGCTAATTATTTTTAAAATCCATATTCAAATACAAATTATAACTAAATTAAGTAACGACTGACCTTGATTATATTAACACTTAACTACACATTAGATATTATTTCCTAAATATATTTTCATAAACAGTAACCATCAGGAATGATTTAAATCTAGATCAAATCATTGGATTAATTGTGATCTTTAAGAAAATTGGATGATCTATTTATTCTGTAATATTTGATATTGATCTTCTATCTGGATATGACAACAATCCAAATTTTTTTTTAGAATTCATTAATTTATTGTAACATATTTCACATTTTACAAATATTATAATGCCATTACAATTTTTATATTTTAGAAATTTCGTTTAGTTTACGGTTTTATATATAGTTTGTGGTTATACGACTCTATATTCATATACATGAGTAGTTATAGCATCGTGTTGGATAGTAATTAGTAACATGATCCTGGGGATATAATGAAACAATGAACAAATTGGAAAATTTTACATAATGGGTTGATAACAATTCTAATTCAGTGAAATTTAAAGGGACAATATTTTAAAAGAGATAAATGTATATACTGAACCAGACACACTGTCTGTAAATACATATTGATAAACCACTACACATTAACAAAATTAAATAATAAATTATATAAACAATAACAAATTATTAGAAGAAAAAAATTGATAATATGATTAATAACCATTTTATGAAATTTAATGATTTATTTATTTATAATGATGCAATAAATTGGAAACATTACAATCTTTAAGTTTTTGTTAGAGTATACAATATATTATATATGCACTGACAGTGACACTGTACACAGATGTAATACAATGTGTATTGTATTTATATTATGGTAAGACAAAGAATAAGGTCAAAATGATAATTATATAAAATTTAACTTAAAATAAATATTTACAAAACACAAATTTCCATTCACTTCGAATGGTAATAATGAAAAATATAAAACGTAATCTATTTTTATTGTTAAATCAAAATCTCTATCTATTTTATACAATACATGTAATACAATAAATGAGCATTAATAAAATTCTAAATTTAAACTAGATTCAAATTTTAACATGATTTTTAGAATTCGAATTATTTTTAATGAATGTTTTTATTATTTCATAAAATATTTTTAAATTTGATTTTATTTATTTTATTATGTATAAAAAAAAGAGCTTTAATATTACAATAAAATAATATAAAATAATACATTGTAAGCAGGAGCTTCTGTGCGAAAAATAATCGGAATGGATTATAAGAAAAAACGCAAACAATTAATTTGATTTTATTTACTACAAAAGTAATTTTATTTATTCGAAATATTGTTCCTAAACTGAAATACATTGATTTGCACGTTTAAGAAAATAATAGAAAATAGTCAAATAGAGATAAATTGGGTACTTAAGGCGAATGCTGAAGCAATGGATATGGTGTGGAACTAACTTTAAATTCAACTTTCGTAAACCAATTTTTTAAGTTAACATATCATGTATTGTGGTTTTTCGTATATCAAGTTTTATTTCCATAAATCTCGCGCTTTACGCAAATAGTTGTTGATGGTCGATCCGGCCGTTCATCATCATTCACATCTCTTCTGTCGTCTTACAACCGTCGATGTCATTCAAAAAATTGTGTTTTGGATAAACAATTATCACCATAATCGATTATAAGTATTTTTCTTTATACATTTTTAATACGTTGTATATTGGCGTACACACAGTTTGTTAATGTCACTTCTCAATATTTGTAAATCAGGCACACTTATTAGAAATTAATTCGCCTTATTTTTCGAACAGACGGTATATATATTTATAACCGATATACAATCTTAAATCTTAAATACATGTACTTATTATTTATTATTTTTTATTATTAAAACAATATATTGTAGTATATACTCGTACAGACTATACTGATTGAAAAGATAAAGCTCTCAACTCTCATTATGAAAATATTATGGTTTATTGTTTGACATTATCAATGAAAATAAAATATAATAAGATCAAATTTAATTTACTATATGATATGATATATAAGGTATCAAGGTGACCAGACTAATTCATTTATTTTATTTTACTTTGTATATCGACTGTCGAACAATATGGATTATACATATAAATATTACTCATCACAAAAACTGCTAAACTATTGATTTTTTTGAATTAACAATTAAAAGAAGAATTATACATAGTTTATGGATGAAAAAATTCAATATCACAATATATACAAAACATTTTAAAGATAATATTAAAAAATTAAATTTTCGTACGATCATGTGATATTGTTTTAATTAATATATGTTAATCTCAATTTTTAGTACATAATATTCGAAAAATATTACTGACTGTGATTCTAAAATTTTTGGCAACTTAAAAAATTTGAAATTCAATTTCGCCTTATTGAAATTTTAGTAAATTTTTATATATATGTATAGCGAGGAGGTAGTATATATCTGGTCACCCTAACATAAATAAAATATACAATAATAATTAATGATATATATAAGGAGATATAAATTAATTAAAATGTTGTAATATTAAATGTCAATTAGTTGAAAATTCACAATTGTTCAACAAAAACCTTACATTATTCATTTATATTTAAATTATAATTGAATTAGGGCAATTTTACTGAATCATATTAACTTATAATAAAAAATGATATGTAGAGAATTGATGTACACATAAATTTAATTAACGGATAAAATAATTTTCTATATTTTTACAAAAATTATGTTATACAATAAACTGTAGCATATAGATATTTTATATAATTATATGTTTACGATTGGAACATATGCATTGTTCGAATTTGCATTGTTAACTTTACAAACTCCCCCATTAAAATTGCGACAGTAGATTACTATATGAATTATGGAATCTGATCATTATGTAGAACTTCCTTGGGAATCAATTTAAAAGAATTATGTTACCAGTAAACACATCCATTTGTAGCTAATTTATTGTTATAGTACAAATTAACTATTTTATTTGTTTTATATTGAAACCTTTCTTTTGAAAATAATTTTGAATGGAATAGAAAAAGGTTAGTTTTTTAGTATTTAGATTTTGCAAAAAAGCAACCATTTATCGGATAAACTAATGTATGTATAACGATGATCATTTTTTTAGAGTTGTAAAATTGGCGAGTTTTAGGATGAAAATTGCTTGTAGTAGCTTGGTTTCTTAGGCTAAAAAGATGGTTGAATAGGTTGCGCTGCATGCATTTCGACGAATAACTTGTCGTCAACATTTTTGTTAATAACACAGATTAATAGATTAATTTTCCTTTTCCAACAACACTGTAAAATCAATTTTTAGCGAAATTATAGGCTGACTGAGTGTTAAATTAAAAGGATCATTAAAATTGTCTACGTATAATAGGTGTGTCGGTTAAATACCTTAGTATATCTTATAATGACTGACACAATAGTGAACTTTTACTGTCAACACATAATCAATTAAATAAATACGTTTTTTTTATAAATAAACGGCACGACAAATTAACTTCTATACCGATTAATAAATACATATATGGAAAAAGCGTGTTACATAATTCTATTTGTTCTCATTTCAATTATTAAAATTCATATTAAACCATATACGTTTCTCTAAAGAAAAAATAACATTAAGTAATTTTATTGGTTAATTAAATTAATTAACAAAAACAATTGGAATGAACATTTTTTTTTTTTTCTTAAATAAATAATGTTATTCATATGTTACAAGAATGTTATACTCATTCGTTATTTACAACATAATATATATAATTATAATAAACGCACAAGTATATTAATTGATTTATTTATTTAATAAAATCGACAACCAATTATTAAATAGATTTAAAATACAATATAATATGAATTTATTAATTACATACATATAAATTTATTATAAATAGTATATATATATACTTTAATATGTGACATACAAAATCCTTAAAAAAATGTTAATTTATGAAATTAAATATTCGTACATATACGAACATAATCAACGTTAATATGTAAACTACAGTATATTACGTGCGGTTTATATTTATCTTAAATTATTTTATATAATTATCGAATTATCACATATAATATTACCGATTACGTGTTTTACCTATACACAGTACACAGACACACCTAGTGCCACACAAATCTCATACATATTCCGATGAAGCAATTATCTTTTGTTGACCGAATAATTTCTGTAAAACGTTGTTCAAACGGGTGTATATGAACAGCGTAGCGATGTCGTCCACAACGCATAGGTTAATCATTGATGATTATTATATATAATTTACACAAATGTATGAAATTGCTCGAATAATACACGATGTGACTAATAAATGTGTCACCCTAATTTAGTGCAGTATTATAAAAAAAGATATATCAATAATCAGAAAAAAGTTAAGAATTAGACATTTTTATATATGTTTCACTTGTTGAAAATATTAGGTTTTGTGATAGAAAAACGTGATTTACCAACGTGTTCAGTTTTTTGTGTTTATTTTTAAGAAAAATACTTCTAAAAACTGGCGAAGGCTTATTAAAATTTTGCGTTTTATTACAACGTGCATAGATAGTAACTTATTCAGATCAAGGACACACACAGACTCTATGGAACAGAGTTTTCTATAATTATATAGATATCTAAAAATGACTTGATACTTGGATATACAGCAACAAAAGAGAAGACATTTTTTATTATGCTTTTAATAAATAGCCAAAACATTAGAAAAAATTAATAGCTTATGATTATGGAATCACCAGTTATTCAAACGTGTTTTTCCTTAAAAAAAAAATCGTTGCAGTATTATCAACAAGAAATGTTAATTATACATTATTTATCCTATAGTTTATAATCAAGAGCAGCTTACAGCTCTTTTCTCTTACACCTCTATACGTAAACCTATGGCATTTTTTAATAATACAATTATTTAGGCATATATTAAAAATTCGTATATTTATTTACTTAATATTATTTTATATAATAATTAGTACCTATATAATATATATTATTTGTATATCAAATACCATTAATAAATTACCATAAATTTAATGACTGCGTATATAAGATAGATGTATAGATAGATATTGAGTATGATATAATAATTATTGGTATGTAAATAAATGGTTTTATTGGTGTTGGTATTGTTGTTGTTTATGTTAATTTATGTATTTGTTTAACATTGTTAATTACTTTAATTAATAAATTTTAATTCATTAATATTTATTTGTATTAAAGGTTTAGTAGTTACTACAAAATACAAAATAACAACAATATAATATAATTAACCTACAATATATGGGTAAATATACAATTAGATAGATTAACTTTTATGCGTTACATTACGTTCCAATTGTATATATTGATATTTGTTATTTTTTCTATTTGTTTCAACTAATATTATATAAAATTTATTAATCTATTGGTTTCATATTTTAGGCAAATTATATATTTATCGATTGTAAATGTAACTGATATTATATTATTCTGTTGAATAAAAAAACAATATTTTAACTATAGATAGAATGTATTATATGAAATATTACGATATTGATTATTAATATATATATACGCATTTTGTATATAGATTTGTATCTGTATAGTAGATTCGTAGTATATGTACTCTATAAGAAATCGATACATGAAACATTTGTTTATATTTTATTTTTAGATTTTTATACCTAAACACTCGTCCATAAACAATGTTTACGAAATTGTATGATAATTTAACAGAAAAATGCTATATTTCTTTTAAAAATATAGTTACTATATTATTATAATATGTGAGTGTGTTTGTTTGTGTTATAAATAAAAACAGATCACTGATTACATTTCATCATTTCGAATTAGCATTTTTGTTAAATACACAATTTTATTGTCTGCTTGCAAATAAGATTTTCGACATTGAAATTTCAAACATTTCTATATTGAAAGATTTTTCCATATCAAAACTATCAAAGATAAAAGCAATTTATACAATATTCAAGTATAAAAAATAATTTTGAAAACGAAATCATTTTCAATTATAGAAATCAGAATTGGATTAATTTATGTTTTTTGATTAACACATTAATTAACTATGTATAAATAACGTCTTTATATTAAATATGATGCAAGTCGCCATTTACTTTACCATAATATCAACTCTTTAATATTAAATTCTGGAATTACAAAGAAAACAATATAAAAAATGGTTAACAATTATTGACTATTGTATGAAATAAGTAAATTATAGATTTATAGCTGTCCCATTGGTTTCGATTAATTTAGCAATTTATTTTTATTATTATTATCATTATCGATTGTGTTGTGTCAAATTAAATCTTTCTGATATTTACTCGATATGATATTATCTAATAAATTAATATCAAATATAACTGCTATATAAATGTTAAATTTGATAACAGTGATAGGATAGATAACTTTATATTATCTTCCTTTATTGCGTATATATTATTCTACTATTATTGATAAAACAAAACAGATATTGATTATCTCATATTAAAGCAAATTATAATTGCAGCTGATTCAATAAAAAAAAATTATTTCTGTTAAAGTGATAATATAAAAAATTATAATTTGTCAGATCATAATCTTTGACGACGCTCATAAATAATATTATTAAGAATAAATAAATATTATCAATATGTTTTTTATTTCTTATTATATATATTACAACTAATGGCACAATATGTGTATGACTAAATTCATAAAAGATTTTCATTTTATTACTAAATGTAAAGCCACTTTATGTTTTCGATGGCGGAACTTTTTATACACACATATAATACACAAAGATTAATAATTTGGTGAGAGTATTGTCAATCCGAACTGTTCAATATCAAGGCTCGTTATAAAATTATTACAAATATATTTTTCTGAAAGTCGTATTTTATAATAAATAAATTGCTAGCCCATAAAATCACTTTTTGTAAATTATTATTATTATTAGTTTTCAATTATTACCAATACACTGTAATGGATCTCCAATTTTTATTACTGAATTATAAAAGTATTATCAATTTTTTTTTGAATTGGTTCATGGAATCGGAAAATATAGTTGAATTACTTTGATCTTTTAATCAAAAGTATACTTTTACTAAATCTGTTGATATACAAACTACAATAGTGTAGTACTGGCAAATGTGAATTTTAAATTAGATGTTAGGAAAATTCTATGTAATATTAAAAATTGCCAAAATTCAGCGTACACAAAAACCCGTTGATACAATGATAGAAATGAAAGTTATGTCACATATGATAGGAGTGACATATGGTATGAAAAATAAAGAACAAGAGTTTGCGAAAGACGTGAATCTTAAGATGAAATAACATCTAGGAGTCGTCCATACTAGTTAGTTAATACCAAATTTCGATTTTTTGATTCAAATGTTACAAGTGTTTTATTATACATTTATACGGGGTACGTCTGTGAACAAATATCGCCAACAAGTTCTTGGTAAATGAACACGAAGAATCCTTTGTGTTCGATGGCCTATGAAACAATTGGTAATGAAGAGCTTTGGACGCAGTGCAAACAAATAATGGTTGACAAAGGACAACTGTGATGACGGACAGGATAGAACCTGGCGACAGATAAAGAATTTGATTCAAAACAGATTAAGATTAAACTTTTTTATTATTTCGATAATATTTTATCAATTTCTCTTATAATAGACTTCCATTCAATATAATAAACAATTACTTCAGTTGTTCGCAGCACTTACTTTTGAATATGACCCCTTGTTTTGCGTTTTTTTATATATCAAATTAAGTAATAGATTGCATATATAAGGTCTATTAAGTACAATAAGATCAATGAATTTTTTAAATAAACAAAAGTCAAGGAAACTCTGTATGAATTTAACAATTTGTATATAGCGAATATTTTAATAGGTGCATGCATATAAAATGTTGATTTTTTGACAAAAGACATTTATTTGAATAACAACTTAAATTAAGTTAGTAATGCTCTGGTCTATGGTGAATCATCGAGAATAAGTGTAAGACATGGCAGTCAAGTGTTTTCAAATATGATATTGGTTTTTGTAGCTTGCGATCGAGAATTGTCATCGAGAAAAAAAATCTTTTCCTTGCGCCGGTCATTTTTTCTTTTTTCTTCTATTGGCTCGATTTTTAAATTTATCAATTGTTGTTGGTAGCGATCACCAGTAATCGTTTCATCAAGTTTTAGCAGTTTATATAGTCATAAAATTTTCCAAGCGATTTTTCGCCTTTCGATATCTATTTTTACTCATATTTATATTTTCCTTGTTTCTGGGCTTAGTGTATACTTCTGGAAATATCCCGTCTAGTCCAACTACTAATAAGTTTCGAGAATTTTTTATGCAGTATGTTTTGAGTCTTCATCCAGTCGAGCTTGCAATTTTGCATCAACAAATTTTTTTTGTGGTTTTGACATCCAATGACGACATATTTATTATTTTTAATACAATTCGTATGGAATATTCGCGGTATATATGTTAGAGAAATCGACAGTTCATATGCATTCACCTATTATACTCCTATATGCAAGTATGTATACTTATTTTCTTTGAAATCTCTTATCGAATTCAAAAAAATACGAGTATATAATAATAAATTATTAATTGTGTTTTGCTGTTGCAAATGTATAACTTCAAAAAATTTTCCGCAAATATAAATGATTAATATAAATTGTAAATTAAAATAAATAAATCGTATTATTCTATAATATTTTACCAATTTTTTTGTTTTTATATACATACACATATTAATAAATATAATACTAATAAAGGTCATAACCTCTTATCGTATACATATATTCAATTGCAAAATTAATTTTTTTGTGAATGTAATATATTTTTATAAATAATATTGTAGGGAGCAGAAAATATCAGTACATCAACGCATATATTTCGTTCTTATAAAGGTGTATATAATATACACATCGGAATATGCATAAGTTAGTTATATATGAAAGAGGGGACGAATTTGTGTGAAAGGACTTTATGTATAAATAAAATAGAATGAAAAATCGATTTTTCTTTACAGCTTCTATTAGAATATGCGCACAATATTTTTTTGATATTAATCGTATGATGTCATAGAAATTTATAAATACGTATATTATATACAGCGAAACTCTTACCGTAGTGATGGCATTTATAGCGATAATTTCACCATAGCGATAATTTTCACGACGCACTCCACTGAATGTTATTTGTTTGTTAATTAATAAAGTGATTAATTAGAACAACAATATGAACAATTTGAAAAAAAGAAATAAAATATACTGAATGCTAGAGCTACAGGACCGGATAGATCAGACAAAATGAAAAGTCTTTTTGCGTACACTTTGGTCGTTAATAATTTCTAAGTTGTAATTAATTACACATACAATTGTTTTTTTTATTGACATAAATATTAGATGATGGATCATTTTTTTCACAAAATATTCGCATTATTAATAATAGTAAAATAAATTTGATTAAAATGGTATAAGAGAAATGGTCAAATTTTGTGTTTGCAGTTTTATGTAATTTGACTATCGCATTGGTGGGAACTTTATGAAAATTGTTCAGATATAATCCCATTCTCAACCTATATACCAAAATTGTTAATTGATAAATAGCTAATAGTTAGCAAGTTTCCGAAAGAATTTCATAAAAATTACTCTGGTATATATTTTACATGAGCAGTTGATCAAAGAAACCCGAATATAAATTTAACGAAAATGTCCATACATAATATAGAGAAAAAAAAATGAGATAACAAAATTCGCAATCTTTCCGAATAATGATAACATAGTGATATTTTTTTCAAGTCCTTTGAAATATCACTATGGCGAGGTTGTTCTGCATTTATATACAATAAATATATATATATAATTAAAATACATATACATTTATAAGCATATAGAGTTATTGAAAAAAAAAAATTCCCGCCCTTGGAATCATTTTTATTTCACATAATTTTTCACTATACAGTCAGACTATTGGAGTGTTGGTATAAAGATTTTAGAGGGTATAGAAATATATACTCGAACAACTAATTATATAAATTTACATATGTGCGAATATTTTTTATAATAAATTATTATTAATCATAATCACATATATTTAATTAAATTAATAATTAAAATAATTTATAAAATTTCACGGTGATAATAATAATATCAAAAATAAAATTGTGAGTTTGTGGGTGTGTGCGTGTGTGTTGATATTTTTTTTAATTTATTGAGTTTTAAAGATTGTGTGTTGTAAATGTTATTTATTTTATATAATTAATTTTTTTTTTTCATTTTAATTTCAATGTTTTTTTGATAAGAAAATCAACAAATCATAAAATTATAATCATATTTATAATTACAAATACGTGTTTTGAACAGAACATATATATATTTTTTTTTCTTTTTGTGAAATTCTATAAAAACAAATTTGTTTTGATAATAACATTTAAAAAAATATATTTTATATAGGAAATTTAATACTATATTATTATTATTATTATAAAATTGTTTGATCGAATATCGGTCAAATATAATAGACAAAAAAAAATCCATACCACATTGAACAAAAATATTTTCAGCTAGCAATTTCAATCAAATAATAATTAAATTTCATTTAAAAGCAATTTAAATAAATCAATTTTTGACTATTATAATAACATTTTATTTTATTGTCTCTATGGCTTGCAAACATATGATAAAATAAAAAATTTCCTATATAAACATTGACATAATTAACAACCATTCTGTATTTTTTCCCTCATAAATTGTTATAATCTTCAATTTGCGACCTTCATTTTGATTACGAATTTAATACATAGTGTAGTGATATTTTTTTTGATGAACAGAACAATAAAATTACACTTGTGTACATTGCCAATTACTGCGTTAGTGGATAGATATATCAGAATAGTTTACACATGGATAGTGCTCAAGAGAAAACACCAAGTGCGATGCATTGCAACATCCTAATCGTTAAAATTAACGTCGTATCGTATATACGTTCTCTGAAATTAATAATTTTTTAAAAAATTGGTCAACTTTTGTATCGCAGTCATAAAGAGTCTAAGAAAGTCTGATATAGTTATTTTTTTTTTGAACACAGTGCAATAACTTTGAATGACCATTTGAACATTCTCCAGTTCTGCTAAATAAAATGTACTGCTTTCCAAATTTTGCGTGTGTTGTATAACCACTATACAATTTTATTGTTCACTATGTAACGCACAGACATTCTTTCATCATAAAAAATATATCACCATAAAATATAAATGTTTTGTTTTTTATAATTGAGGTCACATATAGGATCAATCAATATATTTGCAAAATATTTCCATTCAAATAATTGTATATATGGTCAATGGTTGTGTAAATATACAATAGACAATTATATTTTCATTAAATTATTTTCAGAAATAAACACTTTGTAAATGTGTTTGTAAATATACAATATTATAATTTCTATACATATGCTAACTGTGCGACAATTAAATAATTATATGATAAAATATAACACCTCGTTAATTTGTATTTATTTTAATATTTGGGTAGATATAAAATAGAAACAGATTACCATGTGGGTCCCGCAATATGCCGCCACATACCCAGTGAACTATTACGGATTGGTTATATACCCGAAGATATTCAAATATAACAAGTATTTTGTTTGGAGACATTGTTAAATTTTGAATAGCATGCAACACCATACTTTCAAATTCAAAGATATTCGATTTTAGATGAAATGAGCAAATCATAATTCAATAGAGTAATTTTCATAAGTTTATTTCAAAACATAATTTAACTCTTTTCAGTTATGTGCTCTTTTGACGACATATATTATTAATGGATGATACAATTAAAAACATCCCTTGCCAGTCTTTCGTGAGGTTTTCAGCTGACCAATATTTTATTGCAAAAATCTTTATTATTCAGTATGCATTCAGTATTCTTAGCTTGTTGAAATTGTCAAAGTTTTGTTACATAATTACGTGATTTGCTTAAGCGTGTGTTTTGCAGATTTTATTTCATTTTAATATGCGTAATGTGAATGATAAATAGCATGTAAAAAAACTATCTGTCAAATTCGAAGCCATCGAATTGTAACCCGTATTGGATGAAGACGATACAGAAACTCAACAATTTACTTTGTATTTGGTAGGCACAGAAGAATATAGTGTAACTATTATGAGTTGTTTGTTGAAACTTGGTAAAACGATCACTGATGGTGATATCTATATGCTGCCAGCAATAGATTGAATTTAACCGTTCATTAAAAGCAAAACGATCATAATGTTTGTGGTGGTGGTAGACACGGTAAATTAATGTTGTTGCATGAAAACTATAATGTTATATTCAAATAAACGTATTTTACTTTTAAAAATAAAAAGCGCCACGTCATACCCACCTATAAATATTATATTTAGAAGAAATATCAGATATGAAGATGATAAATATTGTGAAAAAAAAATAAATGCAATAACAATTTTGTAATATAAAATACTCGTAATGAATACCTACATTTAATTAAATCTTTGTGTAAACATTGGAAAGACAAGACGTCACACAAAAATCTACTAATTTTATTTCAAATATTGTATTAGTATTTTACT
Source organism: Bibio marci (assembly GCA_910594885.2). NCBI lineage: Eukaryota > Metazoa > Arthropoda > Insecta > Diptera > Bibionidae > Bibio > Bibio marci. The sequence goes on from OU343114.1 coordinate 14,820,966, forward strand.
ATATTGCTCATATAATATTGTACCTACATATCTACATATGTTTAAAGGTGTTGGTGTAAGATAAATAGAGCATCAAAAATACAATTCACATAGGCAAATAGATAAATTAAATAAATAAATGTATATAAAAGTATTGGTGGTATAGGTCGTTGACGAGTTTTCGAATTTTTATATTTTTTCTAAAATGTTTGATCTAACGAAATTAATTTTTTCTATCTAATATTCTATGCACAAATCCTCATGCGGAAAATAGATAATCTGGAGACCTTTAAATAAGATTTTAATTATAAAATAACTGTAGAAATAATCCCATTCTAAAAACTATCCCATAACCGATTTCAAATTGATGTGCTGATCCTGCAATATTCAATGTAATATTTTGATGTTTTATAATTGCTTTGAGTTAAAAATGTTTTATATGCCCAAATATTTTAATTAACAAATATAGATAACCAAATTATAAAGTTTCATGAGCATTGGCCTGGAAAGTTATATATATTCTGTTATTTGGCTATCAATGGTTTAAAGATCTGATATTTAGCTACCCTCTTACCTACATTTAACTTTGTAAGCTACAATGTATAACAATAAAATATGTATTTTATATTCATTGATTTTTTGTAAACGCATATATTATAAATAGCCCGTGTATGATCAATAATTGTCCACTACACAATTTACGGGTATCTGTGAATACCCTATATACCTAGACGTCTTTTATATCCTTTATTTATAAAATTCAATAAATATATATTTTGTTATATATTATAAGAATAATAAAAATAAATAGTTATTTATAATATAAAAAATAAATTATATAATTTCCATATTCCACTATGCATGAGTAAGGGCGGATCTATATTGAAGGTAATTTATTTAATTTATTTAATACAAGATTAATATATAGAATGCGTTGAGATTTGCAAAATAAATTAAGAGTTTTGTTATGCGACGATTACTTTGGTATTTTATTCAAATCATTTTTTCCAGCTAAATATTTTTTCATGTTCGAAAACAAAAAAATATATAGCAACTCGGTGTTTAATTTGGAGAACACAATTAAATTTATATAACGTAATTCACGTAAATTGATCATATCAATTGCTGGTGTGTGTGAACTGTTGCTGTATCGTGATGAAAAGAACTTTTTTCTTTCCTAAATGCGGTTGTTTCTTTGTTAATTTCATAATTTAAACGTTCTATATAATATGCACAGGTTACTGTTTTTATCTTTTTCTAAATAGTTTGAAAAAAATTACACCATATTAATACAAAAATCTGGTCCATATCAGAAATAGTATTTATAGATAGAGATGTATGTGATTTCGACGATTCAGAACCAGGATCGGGGAGAAGTTCTTTACTACCAGTTATTGAAATCAAACGAAACAGTATATAACTATATAATAACCTATAACGTTGTAGAAGTATATCAATTGAGTCATTATTATCATATACCAATGTCACTTTCCATACAAGCACCTAATATTATCAATAAATACTACATATACCATATATACAAACGATGACGTCGTTATTCTTATCAAATATTTTTAATTAAAATTTTTTATATTATATGAACGCATACATATACAAATAGTACATATATATAAATAACGATAATAATAATAATAATAATAAAGACGCACATCCATCAGAATATGGAAAAGAAAAGTCACATATTTTCAACATATTTACGGAAATTACTCTACACACACAGTTAATAAATATAAATATAGTCATTAGTATTTTTGTTTGTAAGCAGCCGAGAATTTCCTACCCATTTTTTCCCATGTAATATTAAAAAGCTACCGACGAATATGAATGGCTTTCATTTCATATCATACATATCATAATGCCATATACTGTCATATAAACTAAATAAACTTGGTTTATGATACTATGGTACTACACTTCTAAAATACATACCACCACCACCTATTCCAATGTATTAACACATCTAACATATATATAAAAATATTATTGAAAATTGAAATAAATATTAACTTACAAATAAAAAGCTAAATTTGAAACCATCGTCAATGTAGTCATCGTCATCATCTCGTCAGTCGCTAGTGAACATTCGTCGTGTTAAGACTATATTTTAAATTTTAAATTTTTAATTATTTTATATTATATATTTTATTTATTTTTATTCGTTTTCGTCTAATTTCAAGTTTAAGTTTTTCAATATTGTGTGTGTGAATTGTTTAAATTTATATCTTGTTTTCTTTTTTTTCTCAAGGAATAACATTCGCATTTTTTTTTTTCTTATGCTATTCGTATTAAATAAAAAAGGAATAACTATAAATGCTACACAAAAAGAAAAAACTAGTTTTAATTCAACAATAAAAAAGTGAGTTTGAATGTTGATAGACTAAAAAAAAAAAAACAACCCTCTGTAGGCCCTTCTATAAAAATAACAAAAAAATTTAATAAATCACTGCACCTTTGTCAGGTAAAAATATAAGAAAAAGACGCGCACATACAATTTTTGCGTATTTATAGTTAAAAACAATTTTTTATCTTTAATATTAGTATTTTAACATTAAAAATTATATACAAATTTTAATTAAATTATTATTATTATTATTGTATTTATAGTTTTATACATGTGTTTTTAATTCTAATTCAAATTTGTGATTTAAAATTAATATAAATTTGTAATTACGAAAAAAATATTGTGTGTGTAAATAAATAAATAAAGGAAAAAGTGTTGTTTATACGTTTTATGTATGGAAAAAAAATAGAAAATATAAAAGTAGTAAAAAAATGAATTTAACAACGTGGTTTTTATAAAAATAAATAATTAATTAATAAAATTAATTGAAATTAAATTAAACAAATAGATACATTTTATTTTATTGATAAATAAATTACGGCAACGCAGCAGATATACACTAAATATCAAAATGGAAGGCGATGCATTAAATAAAAAGAATGATCCTGTACGGAAGGATTCTTTGATAAATGGAAATAAAACCGATAATAATGGTACGGCTGGCGGAGATGTTGCACTTCAAGCAAAAATGAGTCTTTTGAATGGTTGTACCGTTATTGTCGGTTCAATTATTGGATCCGGCATTTTTGTATCACCCACTGGTGTTTTAATTTATACAGGCAGTGTTAATATGGCATTAATTGTATGGACAATATCCGGCCTATTCTCAATGGTAAGATAAAATTTATATTAATTATTTTTCGTATTATAAATAATCCAACCAAATACCCGAATTTATTATCAACACGCATCTATGTTCTTCCTTGCGTGTAGACAATCTATGTAATATATATTTTTTAAACACAGGGATTGTATATATTGTTAATCCTTGAATAGCGTCCAACAACACACATCCATATATATTTTCAGTATAAATTTTATTCATACATTAATTGTTGTTAACATACCGGTATTTGAATTTACAAACATCTGATTTATTATATATATGAAATATAAATTTGGTATGTATCAATTTTATGATAATTTAACCACTGGTTGTGCCACTGAATACTATAGTTGAGTTTATTTTTTATAGATATACGCATATTTATTACAATTTATTTTGACGACAGACAACATAAAAATAAAACTGATAAGTTACTTTTGGTTGTTTTTTTTTTTATCTATTTGATTTTGTGTACGATAAAACTGTGGTCTAATATTTATTTTGGTTATAAAAAGTATTTTATATTATAATTAGTCTGAATGTTCGATTTTTATAAATTTTTAAAATAAACAACTAATGCAAAATTATTTTATTTATATTATGCAAAAACAAATAGGTTTTTTTAATTTGTTATATTAAAAACTATATTATTGTTCCTTGTCCCAAGTGAATAAGTGATAATATATGGATTATCCGATTATCATATATATATTTATTCTTGAATACAATATTCATTAATAGTCATTCTGATCGTAAACCAACAATTAACATGTCATTCATTATAACCGAATAAATGTTGGTAGTCACGCACTTATGTGATCCTACACAATACTGTATCTAAAATCATAATATAAAAGTAAATTTCTATATACAAATATATTTTACAGTATTTTTCACAATATATTAAAAATAATAATATATTGAATTTATGATTTCGTGTTAACAACACTATAGGCACTGTTACTTTCAAACAACTATAATTGCATTTAAATACATTTGAATGCGGTGATCTTTTAATTGCACGTGTTTCGAATACTGTTTTATAAAATCTGTATTTTATTCTGCATGTTAATTTACGTATGGTGTCGGCAAAATCGAGGTCCTCGCAAATCGATTGAATTATCTCTAGCCAATACCACGAGAATTGATATTAATGGTTCTCATATGGTACGATCGATAACTATACAATGAACTATAGTAATGATACTGTTTTGTTCTGATACACGGACGCCTAATGGTGCTACAAATTTACAGTGATGCAATACCATGCAATTGCTGTGCCTAAAAAGTGCGTGCAAAGTCATCTAAAATGCGTTATTAAAACTAAGACTTTACCGCGGAAGCTCATATTTTGGTAAATCTTTCCCAAGCGAAATTCCTATTTGGCGACAATTTCACAATTGTATTCGAGGTTCACAAACAATCATTATACAGTGGTAATTGTAACTCCACATATTGATCAGTACATGATTTTTTTGGTCGAACCATTCAAGAAATTTTTAAAGCTTCAAAATAGATAGTAATCTGATGGCGGTAACGGTCAGATCTACTGTTGTGGTAGTGGGAATACATCCCAATCAATCTCCAATAATATTTGACCATTGACTAAAGTTGCGTGTGGCCTTGTATTGTCATGGTGAATTACAATTTTTACAATTGTAAAAAGTATATAAAATATAAAAATAAAACAAAAATATATTTGAGTTCAGACTGCGTTGTTATATTAATTGTGTAAATTTAAAATTATATATTTCATAGAGTTGACAATATTTTAATATAAAAATAAATTTAAAAAGCATGTAAAACATAAGATCAATACGTGTTAGGCAACTTTTAATACAGAAGATCATATATGGTATATATCTAATATCTATATAGGTGAAGGTATTTATATACATAAGTTTACATATACAGAGTATAGCTATTTCCATATAATCTGTGTATAGATATATTCTTTATTGCATACTATATATGTCATTATATAATATACAAGTTAAAGGAGGCATATTTTACTTCAAATATGGATGTTCTAATTTCATATATTGTATATTATTGCTTAAATACTTATATATAAAGTGTAAAATGACGTATAACATTCTATACATAAGAATACACAACATTCATACAAGAACATCACATATTTTTCTATACTCATATAGTTGGATTGATAACATCAGCAGGTTTATGTGCTTGAATGCCACAATTTGTGCGTAAACGATGTGATAATTGACAAATACACAAAAACACGACAGTTCATTTTGTTGCAGATAAGTTAGTCGACTTCTGTTATGCTGAAAAACTGATGTGGATAAGTGACATAAACAAAACTTAATGTATGCATAAATAAGTTGTTTTGCACAAAAACGAGTTCAAATATAAGAAATGTTGGAAAATTTATTCACATAAAATATATTTATTATTATATTAAATAACTTCATTTTAGAAATTTTATAAATACAATAGCAAATTACTTGTTAAATGTAAAATAACAAATAGCATTCAAATATTAGAGACATCTTCACAACCCTAAAATTTTATTTTAATTATTATAAAATTGAAATTACAAAAATTTCTACAGTCCTGGTTGAAAAAACATCATACACATTTTAATAAAGTTTCTTGCAACCAATCAATCACACAGTCAAAAAAATTATAAATAAATGTTAAACATATTCAGTTTTTGTTTAAAATCTAATTTTAGAAAACACATATATTTAAGAATAAAAAATATATAATGTTATTTTAATGAACATTAGAACGACAATAAATAAGTATTTTAGTATAATTGCTTCTATGCATCTTAAAAATGCTGTAAGAAAAAATTCTGTGGGGGAAATATCTTTCAATTATACATACCCAATTATAGATATATCTGTATGTATACGCAAGATGGTTTGTTAGAAAATATTTGTCCATTTAAACTTTGTTTATGGTTATACAATATAAACATATAGCAGATGTAGCAATAGATGCGTATATAGGTGTGATGTGAACCGAAAAAAATTATCCATTTAGGTATTTTTGTTGGATATTACTGCAACCATACCATTATATATTTGAATGTATACACCTCTATTTCAACAAGTAATAATTTTTCTCGACTGTGAACTGTTGCAATAATACAACATTCACGAAAAGCGCCTGCAAGGATAAACGTTGCATTAGAACCTAATTACTATAATTTAGTTAAGTTGTTAAAATACATTTTAAATTATAATGCAAGAATATATTATACTTTATCGCTATTTCTTAATTCGGACGGAAAGGGTTAAATATTTTGCTGGCATTGAAATATAAAACATTCATCTTTTTTTTTTGTTGACTTACGTTTTTTTTTTTGTTTTTTATTTACGGTCCCATGCGTTGAATAAGTTTATTTTAATAAGTGTAATTTTTTATTTTTAAACATATAATTTTGCATTCAGTACAAATTGATCAAAATCTGATCAGTATTTCCTTCCGCTAAAAAATAATTTCTATACGCATTATAATCGGTATGTTTTATTTGATATTACGATTTTCTACTAGGTGCCACTCTGAGACGAATTTGGCTTTTTTTTTTGTAGTGATCAATCAAACTGCACCGATATGGAGCATGGCTTTGATGTATACTCAAGCTTTGTATATTTAAAAAAAATCAAAATAACTTTTTAACAAGTTATGTATGGGACAATAAATAAGTTAATATACGTTTTGAAAATTATTTTGGGCACTGAGTGCCAAGTACAGACGCGGGTCTAAGGTTAAAACTATATTACTTATATACATTCTATAATAAACAAAATATATATTGTAATTTCATATGATGGAAAATAATGTATTATAAAATGGTTTTACATACAGATTTTAATATAGTGCGTATTACTTTGTTTATATAAAAAATTGAATTTATTATAAAACTCGTTTCATTCTTTTTATTCTAATCAGAATTTTGCAATAAATTCAATTTTTTATTGAATAAAGTTATTTCTCTGTTAAATATTTATATTAAAATTGTGTGAAATAAAAAAATAGTACAGCTGATAAATATATTAGAATATATATATTGGTTGCATTTAATACATTTCTATATATTCATTCATATCAACCATCTGTTCGAAAAATAACCAGAATGGATTAAGAAAAAAGTAAATAGTTAATTTATTTTTATAAAAATAATTTTGTTTATTCGATATATTCTCCATCAACAGAAATGCATCGATTGACCGTTTTTAAGTCGCTGATTTGAGGTTGTTGAATATGCCATAGCGGCCGTTGACTTTTCAATTGATGTAAACCGGTTTCCTTTCATGGTCAAATTAAGTTTAGGTAATAGAATTTTAGTCACAAATGGAGTCAAATCGGGTGAATAAAGCGAATGTTGAAGTAAATAAATTTGATTTTTCGTAACACGAAGAGAATGCATGCATTATTATTATTATTATCAATAATTAGTATCAATATATAAGTTCTTGTAAGTAAATGACGCATTATACATATATTATTATCCAATACAAAAAATTTTTTTCGTTCATACCTTTTTTAGATCAAAATTTCACCATTTTCACCATATTCGGTTCTCCACGAGCTTTAGTCTTTCATTCCGGTTATGTGTTGTTATTCTGATACTCACTACTTGTTTATAAACTTTTTGTGAATTGTTAAATCGCATATTTGGAAACTATTGTATATAATATTATTCACATGGCATTATGTTACCTGACCGCGTTATACACACTAATAAATAGCGACAGTGATACTGAAGGTTAAAAATGATATACTATTTTAAAAACATAATTCTTTATATAGTGAATTTATGTTGAATAAATATATATTTAATAAAAAAAAAATCAGTTATACCTAAACAAAACGATATTATTTATATAAATATGTAAAATAGTATATTTACACAACTGTTTGAAGTTAAAATTTTTTAAAAATTATTGTAAAATAATATTATGTATTTGATAAAATAGGAGGAAAAACATTAATTTTCGTATCTAAAAAAATAATCTATATTTAAATTTATGTCTTGTTTTTATTCTTTTATAATTGTTATTATTAAAATATTGTAAATATGAAAATAAAATGTATTGTGTATTCTTTGAACTGTTTCATGTACATACGTACAAATATGTATAAATCGTATATATCAACTATAAACAATATAGAAATGAATGTTCTTTTCGAATGTACCGACACATAGACCCAGATTATGTGTGCTATTAGACAGAATTATTATTATTCCATATACAGTACAGAAAATATACATAGTAACCATGAAAAATTGCGGTGTAAAAATTGTGAAATACGGAAACTTATATTAAATAAAAGTACAAGTTTATAATTATTATTTTATTTTATTTTTTTGAGATTTGGAAAACGTTCCAAAAACCAAAACCACTGCAAAATATAAACCAAAACCAAAAAATGTAAAAATTCAGAACGAAAACTAATACAAGTTGCTATATATAAGTCGTATATACAATACTATATTAAAATATAATAACTCTGGAATGGTTTAGTCGAATTACTATTTTATTCTTGTTTGGCGACTTACGTATTTTATATAACACAACCCGCTCACAAACCTTAGTCCTAGTTTCTCAAGCTAATGTAATGCATATATACACTTCTAAAATTATTATAGTTTCGCAAATCATTATACCAGAAAGGAATTATACAAACTAGAGGTACTGCGTACATTCTCCTATAGCTTGGATTCTAATAGTTGCTCTTATGGTTTGACCTTATATATTGATCTATATATTATATTGAATGTGAGATGCTAAGAGTCAAAACCAAAACAACGCAAAAACCATAAAACCACAAAATATTTTAAAAAAACGAAACCAAAATTCCAGTCAGAAAAACAAAACCAACCTCAAATATAAATTGAATTCGAACCATAAAATTTTTTGAATGCTGTTCTTTTAAAATCACGTACAAACATGGATTTGTTTTTTTCGGAAAACTTAAATAAAAGGTACTGTTTTATTTATTTATTTTTCAGTTCAATCGAATACTTTATAATTGTTGAGTCATTTTATAATCATTTTATAACCGCATAAATCATAACATATTATATAGTACAATTACATTTAATTTAAAAAAAATTATATAATAACACTATATGAAAATTTACCATTACTTTTTATAAAATTCAATAACTATAGCTAATTTTTGGCGAAAGTTATAAAAACTAAAAATTTAATATATGTACTATATAATGAGTGCATGTAATGTAATGTATATACCCCCATAACTTATTTTAGCCATAGTTATAAAATACAAATAATAAATTATATACATTTTTTTTTCTAAATAAATAAAAAAAAATTCAATCCTTTCCAATTCATTATTTCATATATTAACTGTAACATTACGTCATTGTGTACAATTTTACTAAAAGTACATTTATAATATACAAAATGCAAAAAAAAATCTTATTATATTATATATTTACTTAAATTAAAAATTAATTTGAGGTCAATTATCTTCATATAAATATATTGGTTTGGTAAATATATACGAATTTAATTACATTCATACGACTTCATACAGATTTATTATTACAATAATAACAAACACGAAATGGCATATCAAAATTCGTTCGATTACTTATATACAATACAATTAGTTGCAAATTAAAAATTTTTTTAATTAAAATATCGCAATATAATAAATGATACGCGAATTTCAAGTTATGCAAATTTCTGTATATACGATTTTACGATAATGGTTTTGATGAATTCCATTTATTCTTTTATACCACAAAAATTCGTTAATTTTGCGACAAATAAAAATAAACAAGCATTATTTTATTTTAATCCTGTGTATACGGCTAAAATTAAAAATTAACACTAATTTGTAGTTTATTAATTTTAATTTTTTATTTATTATTTGTGTAATATCCATGACTTTACTGTACACATTTAAAAGTTGAATAAACTTATGCGATAAATTGTAAAATGGGTATTATTAGGAACTTAACTTATAATTACAAGAGGCATTAGCATTAGTTGAAAAACCGGTACAAGTTATTTTAAACAAAGCTGTCTCCATCACATCTTTAGCAATGTTGTGATACCGTGTGCACAAAAACGATTTGGGCTTCGAGGAGGCTTTCCATTTATCTATCCATTCTATTCTCTTTAGTTTTCATTGTGCCGTTTTGAACATATATTGTAACTTTCGAATAATTAAATTTTATAGTGATTACAGGTATAAAATTTATTTCGGTAACCATCATTCGAATAAATGATTTTATTAGTTGCCCAAGTGAGTATAGCCAAAACTATAGGATCCTCGTATTGTTCAAAAATATTAATATATTATTTAAAAATTGAATTTTTAAATATATAGGTAATTTAGATTTTGACTAATTAAAAGTATTTCCTAAATGAAAATTTGAAGTAAAATAACTGAATTTTACACAACTCTAATATAGAGTTCTTATTTTTAAAATTCATATGATAACAAATGTGATAAACAAATTTAAATTGACATTAAAAGTCGTAAAAATTATAATAGCAATAATATAAATTTTTTTCCAAACAAAATGATAATATAAAATTTAAGCAATAAAATAAATCTTTATAAATTAACATTATTGTGTAAATAATAAAATATTAAAATATATATATTATGGGTTGACTTTTAAGTAATTCCATCTTACACTTTATAATTGTAATTTTACGTCGAATATCAAATCCATATTATATGTTTGTTGATGGTTATTGTATATTAGTACTTTAATATTAACATGCAGTAAAAAATTTAATATCGTTCGGATGCGTATTTTTGTTATACACAAAAATTGTTTAAAAAATGGAAAATAAAAATGATCATTTTCCTAACTTTTTTATAATTTTTTTTATTTGCAATTACTTAATACTCAATCCAATAGTTCCATTAGAAGATTTACTGACGCAAACCCACATATTGTCCTTTTTATTATAATATAGTAGATCCTGTTATATATATATATTCTAAATATATGCATAAATACCATGGGATATAAATACATATGATAAAGATAGAGAATTTGTTAATATGCAAATTTATATTAAGCATTAGTATGGTGACGATGACGAGTCAGAACGAGGAAGCAAATAGGAGTACACAAAAATGCTCTTAATACGAAATAGAGTTTATAGTATTTATATACACAATTTATTAACATATGAATTTTCAGAAGTTTTGCTGGTACTTCTTAAACTGTGAAATAATTTCAAGAAAGTTGATAAGCCGTACACACAATTTGAAATACCTAATATGTGAACAGGTTTAGAAAAATAAATATAAATACATAAATAATCTATTAAATATTTCAATTAACACGCATATAAGCATAATTTTTGAATATTGTATAATAGTAATAATATAGAAATGTACGTAATTAAATAATCATAAATTATTATGGTAATACAATAAAATGTATATATTGTAGTATTTTAGCAAATTAATTCTGGAATCAAAAGATTGAGTATAAAAATAACCTTCACATTATATTTATTGTAATCTTATTATAATATAATCTTACAGTATATGTGCGGTCACGACTAAAAACATTTCAATATACATATTAATGGTTCATTATATAATTAATATGATATGAAAAATAAAAAAAAAGTGCACAACTATGAAATGTGGTCACGCTTCGTTTCTGAATTTATAAATAGTTATAGTCAATTTCAATATATATTTCAGTTCTGTATAGCTAAAAAAAAAATAGGACAATATAAAATTTAAAAACTCAACAAATAACAATTTCGTATAAATTGGAAATTTAAATGTATTAACTATAAATAGAAAAATATAGTCGTATATATGTGTAAAAATTTTTATTAAAATAAACAAAGGATTTTTTCTTATTATATTATAACATAATAAAGGATGAGGCATTTTTATTTATTTATATTTATATATTTTATAGCGTACAATAACAATAAGGATTCAATAAAATTATATATAAAGAAAATAATTTAGTTTACACACTGTTTCTTAGTTTGTATTTATATGCAGACAGATATAGACACACAATACACGACAATACTATACGTATAGAAATAGATAGATTAAAAGTATATATCATTTTGGCCGCCATTAATCATAATTGTTGGTATAAAAATTCATATTTTTATAATAATATAAAAATCATATAATGATTTATTCTCAAACACTATATCCATTATCGATCCTCATCATCAGCATCACATAATATAACACGTTTTTATATTAAACTAAATTTTAAAAATAACAGTTGTCTACAAAAATGTTGAAATAATAATAATAAAAGTCGTTTAATTAAAAAAACTAACACTAAATGTGTAAGAAGAAAATTTAAATTATATATGGAATTCTAATCAAATTAACGACATTTTTTCTTCTGGTCAAAGTCATTACATTGTCGCAAATTTTCATATAAATGTTCCTCAACTACTACAGTAGATATGTGACCATCATCCCATGATGGTGTTATGCCGACTGTGAAAAGTTTAATGCAGCGAAAAATAATATTTAATTAAATGTGTGCGATTGAAAACTATTACAATTTAAACCGATGTTTTGACCTTTAAATATTAGACGCCATATTTGAGATTAATTATAATTCTATGTTAGTGAAATTAATTTAAAGTGCTAGAAAATTAAAATAATGAATAAAGATGAATTGTGTATTAAATATTTGAAATTCATTTTTCGAAAAAAAAAAATAGAAGAATTTTCACAAAAATTTTTGTTCTGTTTACAAATGAATCAAATGAATTAAATAAGTATAATTAATTAAATTTATGATATAAACAAACTTGTTAAATATTTTTAGCATTTTTATTTTTGAGATATGAAAGAAATACGATTTCTTTTTTTTTTAAAGATACGTGCTGTGAAATTATAGAACCAAATAGACGTCATATTGTTGTTTACTACATTTTTTTTATTACCAATTTTCCATTATTTTCTTTAATTTATTTGTATCTTTATTGTGTCATAGATAATAAATAAATGAATAAAATTCAATCAAATTAATTAAGATTCATTTTAAATATTCATGAAATGTAAATTTAATCCATCAAAAAATTCCCATTGCTAGACGCTATACGTACAAAATGTTATCAAATTGAAATAAATGCAATAAACGTAAAGAGTAAAAATAAATTTGTAATAAAATTATTATTTTAAGTCACAGCGAAATGACTATAATTGTTTTTAAGAATTGTTTTGACGTCATGATTGTGAAGTTAAATATTTTTTCGATCTGTTGATGGCATTCCATCTGTTTTATTGGCATAATGTACAAACTGTTTATCATTAACACTTCTTACATTTTAATTTAAAAGATGCGGTTCTTTTCCTAATTTGTGGAAGATTTCATTCATTATTATTCCGATTTCAAAAAGGTGTGATTAGAATAATTAGAAATATATATAATTTGAAAGTATATATAAATTACGGATGTGATTTAATTTCATGTTTATTATATGCTCCGAACAAAACAACATGTTTTTATTCGTGCAGTAAATCCGCAAATACTACACAACTAATTTACTTGATTTTGTCATTTAGTCATTTAGGACCCAGTTTATTTACTTTATATTTTAATGATTTTACTTTTAAAAAATCGGAATGTAATATAAATGCTCACAATATAAATATTTACATAAACTATTTAAATCGATTATTGATTCACAATTATTCCAGTTGGATCTAATTGCATTCCATTCTATGTGAACAAATATGCCAAATATAAAATTATAAACTGTACGCGTAAATACCTAATTTTAAAATATTCTTATGCGATATAGAAGTTTACAGTGATCGTAAAATAAACATTAAATCTTTTATAGTGAATTAATTTCATCTAAGATAAGAAAATTTCAGTTTTCTGGAATTATTATTTGGTGTCATTAAATGTTTACCATCTATTGATATAATTTTATTATTATCATATATATATATTTCCCATCGAAATTCATGAATGCGCTGCTTTGTATTCTCGTGTACTACTGTGCCATATAGATTGGATTGCATGAACACTGAACGCATGTTATGACCCCAACCATTTGGTTTAATTGAATGGATTTGCATTCCGATACATTGAATCGAATTCGGTACATATCGTTTGGTCGATGGATTTTGAATTGTGTGCAATATGAATTCCATTTTTGGAAACTATCTGCCGCGTTTGATGGCGTTTGAAGGTATGATCAAATTATTTGGTGTTTGCAATGCTGCTATTTGTTCGTGTTTTTAATAGTGTGTTGTTGAAATTGTTTGTTGAGCGCTGTGAGATTACGTATACGTTTTAGTTCTCCTATGTTGTTTGTATACCGATATACTGTATGCATTCGTAGCATGCCAGTTATTAATATTAGCAATCCATCGGTTCTGATACTGTTGTAATTGTTGCATTACATTACATTAATTATAAAAATATAACATAAACATTTGTCGACTGGGTTATTTCGACTGTAGAGTTTTGGTGTGGACCATATGCGATGGAAGATTCAAAGCTTTGAGTAGAAGTTTGATAAATTTTAATAATTGTTTATTATTAAGGCAAATTATGTATATTTGATCGTTATTTCGGGTTATTGTGTTAATCGTTATTCTATTTGTGTACAGAACAAAACAATAATTAAAAATGACAAATTTCGTTATTTTTTGAAATATTTAATTTTAATAAATAATTAAAATTTTTTTCTTAATTTGTGAATTTTTTTATAATAAACAACAAACCATTTTCGTAGCTTATTCTTTTATACACTTTACACATAATCGTGTTTAATAATGTATTAATAAATAACCGTAGTATTTTTTAGTGTGTGCCACATACTGTTTAAAACGTATGTGTAAATACTTGACAGTAAAATTAAATTTGATATGTATGCCGTAACACTAACAAATCATCAGGCATAGTTAGCTGTTAGATAGAGTACCGAAGGTTTCATCAAAGAATGTTTTTTTATGTTTTTATAAAATTTATTGTTATAATGAATATTTTTTAATAATTACTTTAATAATATATATATTATAATTTATGTTATCTCGGTTGTTGTAAATTATTGTTATTATATTTTTGTATTATTTTAAAATAATTGTATATACATTGAAAAAGGTAATTGAAATTAATTATATGAAAATATTCAAAATAGCTTTTATAGTAAATTGTATACTTTCATTTGTGTTTCCAATTAATTTTACTATATATTAAATTGTATAATTGTTGCTTAGATTAAATATATACCTACATAGAACATATATATGTTCAAAAAGCACGTACTAAAATAAAAAAGTAATTTCATGGATAATATTATGATATAATTGGAGTATTTCTTATTCATATCTAAATAATGGACCACCGGTTTTACTTTACAAATAACAAAAAATTCTATAAAAAAATATACAAAAAAAAATTGTATAGATAATTCAAAATTACATCAACCAGAGACGAATTATAATAATATTTATAAAATAGCTACATACACTTGTTATTTGATCTTATACATATTATAACGAGTGTTTACTTTTGGTTTTTTTTTTAGTTTAAATCAGTAGTAATATTATTCAGAAAATAATTATTTATGTTTTTAAATTTTTTACACCCAATTGTGTATTTGAAAAAAAAATTAAATTGATTGTTTTTTTCACATTTTGAGATTACAAATCATAATCACATAATTAAAAATCAATTCAATAGCGTGGGCTATTTAAAATGTTTTTATTTTTATTTCTCGAATTTTGTTCATTTATTTTAACAGTTTATTATTCCGCACACCGTACACAATAATAACAAATAAGAACAAAAAATTATATTTCACAGATAAAATTCACAACGCATACTAATTATTTTGGTGTTGTTCATGTGAATGTATAAACCTAAAAATTGGAACGTTCTAATTTCGTGTCGTTATTTCGTATTAATACAAATACATATTATAAGAACGTTGGTATTTCTAATTCATATTCCACGTGAATTGATGTGATTATTATAATTAAATATATTATAAAATAACATGCTATTTTAACATAAAATAAATTATAAAAAAATTAAATATATATATAAATTTAATAGGTTCTAAGAATTTTATAATAACCTAAGCATTTACACATAAATATAACATTTATTCATGAATTATGAAATATGTAATAAATAATATATAATATTTAATTCATGAAATATTTTAAAAAATTAACCGAACCGATGCAATAAAAAAAAAAACTTTATATATTTACTCGTACTTATTTATAATTATAGGTGTTTTATTTGTAATACATATGTTTAATGCCATTTCTACAGCGATTTTATAAAAATATAGTTATTTTCACAAGTATAGGCCTCTCTTCAGAACTAAAACTGAAGATGCGGTTAAAAGTATTATGATTTTTTAAACATTAAATAAATAAACAGAGGAAATCTACAAAAAAATGATCACTGTGTGATTTCGTTGATTGAAAAGTTTACTATATTAAACAAACAAGCAATTGTAAAATTGTGGTTCATGTTTATATTTATATGCTTTAAAAACGTATATACGACCACATCGGGATGTGCGGTTTTGTAGTTTCAAGAAAATTTATTTGTTGTAGACACAGCTACTTAAAATAGTTCGTTCCAGGTTGGATTGAATTTAAAATCATAAAATTAATGATAAGTTTTTATTACATCTATATCTTTGAGACGATTTGAGAACAATATTTTTATCATTTTTTATTGTTAATAATTTCAAAAATATAAGATTATCAAATGCGAAGAGCCAATCCAAAAATATTGTAGTTATATCTTGTGCTGCAAAACGATGTGAATGAAAGAGTAGATTAAGGTAAAGATAATTTATTTATTTTACAGAAAAATATACGTTAACCGCATCACAATAATTAAATTAAAAATATAATTTTGTAATAAAAAAACAACTTGGATATCCGATAGTTGTGAAAACATTTATTTAAAATTTGTTAATAAATCTAGATAAGAATAAATTGATGTTTCCATCAAGTACGGGTGCATACTTCCTACAGTTGTGATGTATACCAGAAGTGAAAATACTACATTTTGCAAAAATATATTTTCAAACCTATATAGCTTCGAACATAGAATTGGCATAGAGTTTATATGAAAAAACATTTTTATTAATACATTATAATTAATAAAATTATAAAATAAACATTTCCTTATTAAAAAAAGGCCCTTGTAATTTTCACTTTCTATCAAATTATGACATAAAACGATATTTTAAAATAATGTTTGACACACCCGCAATTATGCTGATTTGTAGCTATAGTAGGTACAAATATGTTTTAATTGTAAACATTACACGGGTATTATAAGTGCCATTTTCTAGGACTTTTTTACAGACATGGCATGGAAACTTATTTCCTTTATGCAATTATTTTATATTACAATATATTGTTTTGTTTAATTCTAAGAAATATAATTACCTAATTCTACAACTTTTCCTAACCATAATCAAATAAAAAAAAAGTCAATGATTTTATATAAATATAAAAATATATTATAATAAAAATACAGGTAAATAAAATATGTTAATTGTGAATTTGCAAAACACTTTTTGTTCTATGCACGCTCTATTTATGTTGCGGCTTGTGGTACTAAATTTGTTTTAACATAAAAAAAAAATTATAAATTAAAATCAGAAAAAAAATAATTCCATTTGTATTCTTGTTTTTTGTTTGTTTGTTTTTTTTTACAATACAATACAATATTACAATTACACGATTTTAATATTGTATTAATTATTAGAGAAAAAAAAGAATTCGCAAAATAAAACAAAAAATATTTCTGTCGAATTAAAATGAATCATTTTCAATTTCGTTTATACAAAAGATAAATGATATTTAAAAAAAAAAACCTGTTTCCAATTCAGACACATACTGCGCACACAATTTTAGCTTTAAATTTATTACTATATATATATACTTAAAGTGCTAATTTTCAACTTAACATATTTAAGTATATAATTTGTTGATGTGTACAGTTACCGATGCGAACGATGCACAATATTCTCTTGTAAAATAGATAAATAAATACTGATTAATTCAATTCGCGTCCAAAAAGGTGGTCACATCGATATGTTGTTTGTACGTCATGAAGTTAAAATTTTGCTCGATGTGTTTAAGATAATAATGATATATAACCGAAAAACTACTCTTATGCAAAATGAACTATATACTTTAGATTTCCGAATCTATAATACACAATTCGCATAAAATACTAAATTATATGATAATTTAATAATTATTAATTATTTGATGTTATATGTGCTCGAGTTAAAATACCATGACCCGTGAATAACAAATTTTTCATCATTTCCATATAATTTATTCTTCGCATTCACTCATTAACCATATGCATTTTAAATTACCTTTTCTGTTCATTTATTTACACATAAAATAAAATAAAATAAAATAAAATAAAATATAGTGATTTAGATTAAGCTATAGTTATAATTTCGGTTAAAATGCTGCAAACTATTACAATATATCAAAATTAGCATATATAGAGTTATAAATTGTTATTCTATCTAACATCATCATAACTCTATGATGAATAGGTACTGTAATAAACAAAAAAAAATTATAGCATTTCGTTGCTGTAAAAAATTCTATTTTAAAAACGAAAAAATAGTTAAGCATTATGTAATTTGGAAAATATTTATAATAGCATTTTTTATATAGTTACGTTAAATGTAAAATTGTTGTTGTTGTGATAATACATTTTTATATATAAAAAAAAATATATATAGTCTGAATATAAACTAAAAAACGTTGCAACACATAAATTTACATAAAACATCTTGTTATAAAAATAAAGTTATTCTATATAGAGAAAATCAGAGTCGGCGTTATAATTTTTAAATACACATCTTTCATTTAATTTAATTTATAACTTTAACATCTAGAAAAAACTGATAATAAAAAGATGGATTTTCCAACTCCATACCATACTTGTCGCTTGCAGGAATATATTTATTACAAAGGTTTAACTTCGGGTACATATTTTTTAAAGAGTATCAAGAAATTTCAAGTGAATATTTTGGGTTTAATTGCTATAGAATATGGGTTGTAAATATATACCTAAATTACTACCTCTCTTCTCATATTTACCCTTAATATTCTCAATGTCTATAATAGAATATTACATTTAAAAATTCAAATGAATTTCTTGAACCTAAATATTTTATATAAAAATTCTTATGATCTGAATGAAGTATCCGTATTCTATAGATATATACTGGAAAATTGAAAAGCAAAAATTGGGCAATCAAGCCAAGTCAAATATTGCTACTATACAACAAATTTGTTGTAATATAATCATTAATAAGTTTGTTTCAAGAAAACAACAAATGAAAAAGTTTAAAAAACAATAATTTCCTTATCCACAAAGAATTGTCGGATTGTTGCAGCAAAACGTTTGTAATAAAAAATTGAATTGCTGCTAAGCAACTATGGTTTTTTATTTGCAGCTATGTTGCTTTTATCGCACAAAAATGCAAGCAAATGTCATGCAATAAATATTCTGATTTGTTTAACAACCAAAAGTAAATTAACGAATCCGAGTATAATAGTAACATTTTCTTTGGTGTATTATTGAAGCCCACATTTTTAATTATTAAAAAATTTAAAGTAGTTAAATAAAATATATAATAATTTTTTTAAATAAGAAATAATATTGCGTTTCGTTTGCGATGAATATGTTAAAATAGATTTTTGTAGCTATAGAGTTAGAGTTAATTTATACCTAAACTTTATATAGTATAAAATTACAAACTTGACTGCGCGTATGTAAACGAATATTTGATTATAGATGACGCATATATATGTGCCATTTGGAGTAACATGACTTAATTATGATAATAATGAATACATTTCCTATTATAACATCTTAAATATAAAAATTTTTATTAATTAATTTTTAATTTAATTTTTTTTTAAATTAAGATTGGTGCTTATTGTTACGCTGAATTAGGAACAATGATTAAAAAATCAGGTGCAGATTATGCATATATTATGGAAACATTTGGTCCATTTATGGCATTCATAAGATTATGGATTGAATGTATGATTGTACGTCCGTGTTCACAAGCTATAGTTGCATTAACATTTAGTACATACGTATTAAAACCATTTTTCCCAGATTGTGCACCACCAGAAGATTCAGCTCGTTTATTAGCTGTATGTTGTATAAGTAAGTACAGATATTTTATTTATATTAGATTATTAAATTACTGCATAATAATAATAATAATTATAATAATAATAGTAACCATAAATTCTATTTGTTTTTCAAATGATATTTTCAATTATCAATTTATTATTTTATTATAATAAATATATATGTAACCCACATTATTTATATTTGAACATTATCAATATAAATAAATAAAATGTTTATATTTAGATAACAACTATTGCTTATCGCCAATTATTGACTTTTAGGGTTGTTTTAAAATTTTCCACATTATTGTGGGCAAAATCACTCACATATGCGGAATTAAGGAAAAACATCTACTTTTCGATAATTGTAGCCTATTTGGAATATAGTCCCATATGCGCCTAGTAAGTTATCAACTTATTAACTGTAATGAATGTGTGGTAGCTATGCTACGCACAAAAGAGAGCTTATAAAGTTCATAAAAATTTATAAAAATGTATATTGTAACAAGGTGCGACAACACTTTAACATACATATAAAGTAATAAAATAATTAAATATTATATTTTAAAATTCGATTATTTATTTTGATAAACTTTTATACAAAAGGTTAAAATGTTGAACACATATACTTGTAAAACTCTGTTGCTCATTTGGCATATAAAAATCTAAATATATAGGTTAAATTTAATTTAGATTTGGTTTAATTATCATGTTATATATAACTATAAAATATCGCTTATGTTTAACTTTGTTTAAAAAATATATAGATTATCACAAAGAATAAAGATATTTATTAATTTTATTATTTTTATATGAGATCCGGGTATTATGTATTGATATTCATAAATTCATGCTGTTTCAATTCAAAATATTAAAATGTATACTATAATCTTTGAAATAAATAGTATGTATATTTAAATATAAAATCCATTTTAAAAAAATTGTGGTTAAATCAACAAACTTGTTTTTTGTTTCGTTTGAAACGATCCACTCATAAAGCGATTTTTTAATAATTTTCGTAAGAACTAAACTACAGTTTAGAAAATGACTGCTTAGAACCAGAACAAATGCGGTAATCTGATTGAACAATAATGTCTCTGGTGAATACAGTGGCTGGGGTAAAACATAACCTAAGCAGACACTGCTAATTTTAAGATGTATTAGGTGATTCTTGCAACATTTTTTCGAAAATTATCGACAATAATTTGAATGCACATAAACACATACAAAATATTTGCAGAAAAAAAAGCTGGCTGTCAATATAAACACCCAATATTTTATATAGTAATATAATATTACGTGTGAGTTCTTGTTTGTTACAGTACAAGAAAGAAGAATACTATAATTGCAAATCAGTGGTAATCTTAAATTTAAATAAATATTTTTTATATATATTTTTATTCAGTTTGATTACAAAAAAGTTGAAAATATTATCATGACCCTCCCCCATTCCTTAATTCAACGGAATACATTATATACTCTCGTACTTATCTATTTATGTTTTCAAAAGTTCAAGTTCACACCACACAAACATACTCGTGCGTTATTTGTAATACATTATTATTATGTATAATTTTTATGTACACATAATTTGATTATGCCATATGCATAAACATATGTATTATAATTTCACACGTTTGCGTGTATGTAACATTGATAAAATTTATTTTTCTATTTTTATTTATATAAAGTATATATATTTTGCAATTGACGTTTTTATATGGAGTTGATAACACTTAACATGGGAAGATAATAATTTTATTAAGGAAAATCAATTATTAACAAATTCATTTTTTTTTTACAAAATAGACCACATAATTTTCATATAATACTTATTTCAATAAATGCATGGATTTTATTGTGATTTTTAGTGAAACAGCTTACTCAGATACCCAGGTATAAAATGTTGAGTTTGCTGTTAGCCTCTTATAATGGGATTATGTAAATAAATAGTACTCACTAGAAAATCGTTAGCCTGAATATTTTTTTTTGTCACGTTTTCGAGAGCCTGGATTGTAAAACTGACAAAAGAACATCTCATTGCAATCCTACATACCAAATTTTAGCCAATTTATCCAGCAATGTAGCAAATAGTAGCAAAATGTTTGAAATAAAATAATGTGTGAAAAGTTTTGTAAAAATTAAGATTAATCATGAAAAAATTTTGAGTTTTCGCTTGTCTCAGTGAAAATAACCAGAGGAATACACTCTGTACACCTTAAAACCGAACAAGTTTTGAAATCTGACTGAATACAAAATAATATTCAAAATATTATGCTCATCAGAAGTCTAAATTTAAAAATAAAGTTATTTTATAGAAGTAGAGAGCATCAATATGATGATTAGAACATCTCTCAGTCAAATAATTTTTAACAAACATAAGCTAAATAAAAAATAATAGATTTTTACTGCCAACGATCCGAAACATATTTATACTAAAAGGTGGTCTATAATATGGTCTGCAGTGGCATCGTGCAGTAAGTCGTGTATTGACTATTACTATATCAATTTTTGAGACTCTTTAATATTTGGTATATTTTGGATGTAGAATATATCACATTGATATAATCGTAATATTTTATATGCTGTTTTCTTTTTCATGCACATCACTGTATTTTGCAATACATAAATTGCTCTATATTATGTATTATTTGTTAATAATTTTCACATAATTATCCGCATAGAATATCGCAGACTTCACCATTCACTGTATTATTTGAATAACATTGGGAATTAATACCCTATCTATATCAGATCTATGGTCATATCTTGGTCAAATTCATTCAAATTATGTATGCATGTGTTTGTGTTAGATTTATTCAACGTATAAATTTATGCGAACAGAACTGCTTTAAGGAGACGCTGCTGGTGTTGGATGGAAAACAAAAAAAAACCTTTTACTGTATGTTTACCCGCGGTTTCTCGTAATTTTTAATGTTAAAACGAAATAATACAATAATATATGATATATTATCTTAAATAATTTTAGTTATATTCAATTCATATGGTAATACGAAATGAATAACAAGCAAAACTATAAGGACCACCTATCTATCAACACATATAATATGTTTTAGAGAACATAACAGACCATTGTATATTTAAGTTACGCAGTTGTTAGCACATACACAATATGAAATATAAGTTTATTATAAATTCATGTAATGTGTGAATATTGTAAATAATACACACAATAATTGTGTACATAAATTAGATATATCTTGTACTGTGTATTCCATAATAATTAATAATACAATACATATACATTTATTTGAATACAAATTATCGTATAGATTATTTCCTGTTTAAAATATAATAAATTTAAAAAAAAAAACATATAAATCATTCCATTAAAATTTTGAATCATTAATTCAATATACTTTTATTAATTATTTATTAAAATTTATTTATTTTTTATTTTATTTTATTTTTTAATTTATAGTGGTTCTAACTTTTATCAATTGTTGGGATGTAAAATGGGCAACAAATGTACAAGACATATTTACGTATGCAAAATTATTGGCACTATTTTTAATTATTGGTTTTGGTGCCTATTTCTTATGTGCTGGTAAGTTTTTAGTAATTATAATTTTAATTTTTTTCGTGATATAGTTTTTTTATTAAATTTTTAAATATGTCTCGATTTTGTTATACGACATTATCCTATATTTTGCGAATCTGTTATTCTCTTACAAAAAATAATCATAAGAGACATTATATAATTAGAATTCTGTCAAATATGTTAAAAAAACATTTTGTTATGCACTGTCAATTCAGTACAAAAAAAAAATTGGAAACTGGAAAAATTAAAGATAATTATATAGTGGCTTAAAAAATTCTTATACATATTTTGACATTTCATATAAAAGATTTAATTTTTCTTACATTTATGGATAATGCGTTTGATTCGGCAGCAGAATTCAAGCCATTATCCCCGTATTTTAACAAAACCATAAATATAGATTAGAGACACACACAATTTCTATAAAAATGAAATGATCAATTATATATTTATTGTCATTTTTATAAATATAGTTTTTGGTTGCAATTTAAATACAATAAACCGGAAATATGATATTTAAGATATATAAATAAAGAATTTTTATTGTTATTGAAGCGTATAATTTATGCATGTTTTATGTAATAATAGTTAATATAAAGATTATTATGATTCTTTTCTTTATTAAAATTGAAATTTTTAGCAAAGACTATACAATATAATACGTCTTTTATTCAAAAAAAAAAATGTCATATACAACAGACACACAAATTAGAGTTTCCTTTATAACATCATTTATATTTACGTATAAAATATAGACTGACTGAATATATATAATTTTTTGCTCATATCATATGATTATGTGCCTACATATTAATTCATTAAGATTAAATATAATATAAAGTATAATTTACAAAAATGAACAAAATTAATTTTGCATATATAATAATTTGCATTATCTGCATAATAATTGAATATACACGCACATTCACACACACTCACACAAAATATACTGTGTTAAGTAATAGCATAAAGTTTCTTTTTTGTATTCGTTACATGCGACATAAAAATAGAAATACACTTTTTTTTAAATTAATTCACAAGTTTTTATGAAGAAAACTGAATTGGAATTGGAATCTCGCTTCTACTCCAATTTATATATTTGTGGAAGGAGTTGAGTTAGTGTTTTGAAACTTTCACATTAAGTATACGTAGTCAATGAGGCGGTTAAGTAAATTAACTAAACAGCATGTCCTACGGTACCTTCCGTGCAAAGACCGCTTTAAAAAAAAAACCGTCAACTAAGGTGAAATCATCACAATCAGAGAGAGAGACAGAGGGAAACACATGTTCCACATGACCGACGAGCAAATACTTCCAATAACAAATGACATACTACTGTGAAAGGATGACTTCGTATTTACCAGTGCAATCATCCAATATGTTGTACTCGGTAGGAGGAAGAAAATGGAATCAACTAAGTAGTTTCTTGCGATATACCTTGAGCTTTTTCTAGCCGGAATATTAATATATTAGTAAATATAGTATTAGAATATCAATGTTGTTATTCGCTATATGAATAAGGCATACGTATTTATAGATGATGTATGATATTGTAATTAGTCTGTTATCACATTATGTATAATTGATTAAATCTACAGAAGTATTGGTTATGTATTTTATTCATTATTTTATGACGTCCAAACATTATATATAAATATGATTCATTACATTTATATATCAAAATGAATAAATTGTACAGCCGGTTCTCAATTTCCATATAACGAGTGCGAAATCCAAATAAATTATGCCAAAAGGTTACGTATAAGTACAGGTCGAGAATTGTCATCTGATGTTATAATCAAATCTTCAGAACTTAAGTTTGAGTGTAGGAAAAACATAAGTTCAAATTTTCAAGCTGGTATTTAATAAAACCTACTCAAATTATTCAAATATTAAATTTTTTTATAAAGTATATCGAATCCAGAAATTTTCAAAGGTCCAAACTCCAAATTTCCTAGTTCTTTAATTAAAGCAACAGAATTGATTAAATTTACTTGTACGACAATACTAAACGAAGAAAATGAAACGAAACTGTCATAGATTATAATGGTAAATATTTTGAAAATAATATCCTTTGTTTATTGTATCGTTTAATTAAAACAACAGAATTGATCAAATTGACGTGCACGACAATACCTGCCATTTTCAAACATTTTCGTAGGTTTATTGTAAATGTTTAAATTTAAGTAGTATTTTAATAATTCAGAGAATACATTCACACACCTAATACATTTACAAATATTGTCATAGAAAGAAATAATTCTTTTTAAACAAGCTTCACTATTTTACTATTCATTATTTAATTTCTATTTGTATATAAATTCTTAATATAATTTTATTGAAAGTAAAAACAAACAAATAAAAAATTTATTTAAATAAATTAATACATAATTTGAATTTACTGTCACGAGACAACTTTTAATTTTTTTTTTCTATTATATAATTCTTTAATAAACGAAAAAAAAAAAAAATAATAAACGAAACCTTTACAACATTTTATATCGTATTTTTTATTCCATTTTAGTTAAACAATACAATTTTTAATAAATATTTTCAATGTGAAGTTCAACTGCGGTCAATAGTCATCAACAATCATATGCAGAGTTCAATGTTATTTTAATAAATATGCATTAACATATTTTTTATGTTTTCATTTATTATTTGAAAATTATTGATTTGTTTATTTGTAACATTCGTTGTTGTATGACACAACATTTAAAATATTAAATCCAATTTATATATACATTCTTAAGAAATAATGGACACATTAATTTTTATATACGCTAATATAATATTAACATTATCATTTGAATAATTGGAATAAAAAATGGTTTTATTTAAGTTTCTCATTCATTTAATTATTTATTGTAATCCTTTTTTTACCTATGCATAGTATGAGTGTATCGTATTGAAAATAAGATCTGTGCGCGCAACGAACTATCCAAGATATTGCCAATTAATTATATTTTCTGTAAGAATTGTAAAATTCCGAAAAAAGTTCATATTATATATGTAAACAGTAAAAAATTACCGAAGTAAGAAGTAGAGGGATATCTTGTCTTAAAATGATGAAAAACAAAGATGTATATTTAAATGTGATGGAAGAGATGGAAGAAATGATAATATAAATATAAGATTATGTAGAAAATGTATATGTATATGGAAGAAAATTAAACCTTGTATGGTCGAATCTTGATGGCTTAACAACGGCTTACATGATACTCGTATATATTATTTATATATATATGTCTAAACAAACAAGTATACCATTGATATATTTTACATGAGCATACAACAATGAGCACACTCTTTTGTAATACTATATTTATATTTTATATAAATATAATTTAATCTAACTAAATTAAACTAAAGATTAAATAAAATTATGCAATGTTTTGATTTTATTTATGTTAATAGACTTTGGTTAAAATAGCATTTATTATGCGTATTTATAGAAAAATACATTTAGATAAGATTAGAAAAATAATTAAAACATTAAGTTAATATAATATCAATAAAAATTATAATATATTAATTTGTATTATATATTTATTATAGTATATAATTAATCTTCTTCACTCACTGATGATATATCAATGGATACGTAGAATATAATATAGTTGATGGGTATAGAATTATAAATTGACATATACATTTCGTTCGTATATGAATGACAAAAATTCATGTTAAATATCGTTTAAATAATTAGCTGAATAGTTTAATAAAATGTAACTATATAATTTTTATTAAGTCACATACTCAAATGTGACTAAATGTTGTGTACATAGAAACCCTGTCTGTAGGCATATAATTGTTTTTAATCATTTAATCATATTAACACACTTAAAACTCGATTTACATTTTACATTTTATATTTCAATTTACAATAGATTCGGATTAGAATTTACGCAGTGTATAAAGATTAATTCAAAACCCAATTTATGAATACTATATTATTCATTTAAACAAAATTCATTCTAGGTCAATATTTTTCCATCAGTTACAATAGTTTTTAGGCAGCTTTCTTCCATTCAATCATGTTCAATAATATGTTTTTACAATATTAAATTCGGTGTAAATCATTTAATTGATGCGGAACAAACTTGCACCTTTCGTAGTCCAATTTTTCAAATAAAATTCGATGAATTGTTTTCGGTATTCAAAGTTCCATTTCCATGAATCTCACCGGAAATTTTTATTAGATATTTTCACGAAATCAAGCTCAATGTTTTCTTCAGTAATTGTTTCAGATAACCCTGTCTTCTGTGAATCGTTTATGCCATCTGAAAAATTGTGCAGTTGACATACAATTATCACCATATGCATTTTTAAGCAAATCATAAGTTTGTATGTTTGATTAGCATTTTTAACAATTTTAAAATAAACCTTAATATTGATTCTTTGTTCTGGGTAAAGAAAATATATACGTTACATCTTAATAAATGACGAAAAATTAACCACCCAATGGTGTGATAATTTAAATTAGCTATAATATAAATTGTTTGTACATATTTATAATAGAATTCGATGGATTGATGTCATTATTTGTATGTGATAATAAATAGAATATATATATATTTATAATATATTGAAAATCTGTTAGGAACATAAATTTAATAGAATATTTTTAAATAATAAATCTGGTAATGATATATCGACGAATAATAAAAATTTTATTATATCTGTTTTTATAATATGATTTTCAAATAGTACCCATCAGTACAATATTTGAATTGTTTAAATAAATAATATAAATTATATGCAAATAAAATTTAACATAGAAATAAAAAATTTTTTTCGTAAATTTTTGTCTGTTGTTAATTTTTGTTTATTTTATTCATTATTACTACATATATTTTTATTTTTCTTGAATAATTTATTTTATATTAACAACAAAAAATTATATAATTACAATATATTAAAGTAAATTTTAAATGTAAATAGATATAACATTAAGCTGGCGATGTTATACAGATAAAATAATCAATATATGCGCATCAATTGTTGACTTAAAAATATTGCAAATTAATAAATAAATTACTTTTTATATTATATTAATAGATTAAATAAAATGCATATTCGAAAATTATAAATACTTAAGAAACGAAAAAAAAATTGTTGAAAAGAAAACAAACATTGTTCTTTAAAAATTAAATACTTTTTTTTTTGTATAATTAATAACAATATTATAATATGTTCCGCAAAATAAACAAAATGAATAAATTCTTTAATTTGAATAGTTTAACACCAATAGAAATTCAGCCAAAATTGTTAAAATTGACGCAAAATTTTATATTTAATATTTCTTATTTTCCCGAAAATTAAGTTTATTAAATACAGGCTGATTATTGCAATAAATTATTTACTAAAATACTTTCAAAGATATCTAAACTAATCTGCATCGAAATTTTAAGAATTCGGAATAATATTGTTATGAAACGTAATTATAAAATTATTCTTTGTTCAAAGGAAAATAATTCAATATGTAACTAGCAAGTCAATGCACCACAAGAAATATGGTCACTTATTAGTAGATATGAATCAAGGGGTTTAAAAAATATGACCGTTTTTCCATTTGATGTCATTGAACGTTTAT
Source organism: Bibio marci (assembly GCA_910594885.2). NCBI lineage: Eukaryota > Metazoa > Arthropoda > Insecta > Diptera > Bibionidae > Bibio > Bibio marci. The sequence goes on from OU343114.1 coordinate 14,850,445, forward strand.
ATGAAATAAATGATAAATTTTCGGAGTACTTACAATTAGTTCCATGAACAATCAAAATAAAAGAAAAATATGGTGTAGTCGAAATACTAATTCTCCGGTTCCACCACTGGGTTAGCATGCATATAAACCGCTGGTGGTTTCATATTTACTTCGTAATTTTCAAAATATTTGTTACTATTTATCTCTTATAAATCGCTATTATAAGAAATTAACAATAGACATATTTATTTTAATGCCCAACTGCAAACAACCAACAAAATAAATAATGGATAAAATTTCATAAATCTTCATTAATTTTATTTTAATTATAAATTTAATATAATTTTTTTTATCTTTTATATTCTTAATATAGGAAATGTAAAACATTTTACATTTGATAATTCAAAAACAGAAGTGACTTCAATAGCATTATCATTTTATTCTGGTTTATTTGCATACAATGGATGGTAATTTTTATTTTTATATCAATATTATAATTTAAGTTAATAAAATTCTATTTTTTTTACAATATTAAGGAATTATTTAAATTTCATAATTGAAGAATTAAAAGATCCGGTAAAAAATTTACCAAGAGCAATTGCTATATCATGTACTTTAGTAACAGTAGTTTATGTATTTACAAATGTTGCATTTTATACGATTTTATCACCAGAAGAAGTGTTGGGATCCAGTGCAGTTGCTGTAACATTTGCTGAACGTGCATTTGGAATGTTTGCATGGACAATACCTGGTATGGTTTTGGATTTATATATTTTAGTTTATGTTCGATTAATTTTCATATATATAATTGTTTAGTATTTGTTGCAATGTCTACGTTTGGTGCTGTCAATGGTATTCTTTTAACATCGTCCAGACTCTTTTATGCTGGCGCATGTGAAGGACAAATGCCTGAAATTTTAACTATGATACAAATACAACGATTTACACCAACACCAGCTGTTTTAGCAATGGCATTATTATCAATGTTATATTTAACCGTATCAGATATATTTGCGTTAATAAATTATGTTGGATTTGCAACTTGGGTAATTTCTTTAATTTGTAAAAATATTTCATTACGTTCGCTAAATTAATGTGCTCGATTACAATTTTTAGTTAAGTATTGGCGTTGCTGTACTCTGTCTTCCGTGGTTACGTTGGGCACAACCAAATTTACCACGACCAATTCGTGTTCCTTTAGTATTTCCAGTTATTTATTTATTAGCATCATTATTCGTTACTATTGTACCAATGATTGCTAGCCCAGTTGAAACTGGTTATGGTGTATTAATGATTTTATCAAGTATTCCAGTTTATTTTATATTTATTGCATGGAAAAGTAAACCAAAATGGTTCCAAAATTCAATGGGTAAGTTTTAGTATATAATTTTAATGTATTGATATTAATTAGTAAACTTTTATTATAAATATTCAATATATAATATCATAAAAAAAACTCTACACATAAATTAAATTATATGGTCTTTTTAATGGAAATTTTACCATTTTGCACTTTGGCGCACCATAAAGCATTTCAACATTCAAATTATTTATTTAAAAAATATTTGAAAGAATATAATTTTCGATTAGTAAAACATTTAATTTAGTTAATTTTCAATTAGTAAAAAAACACTCTTAATTTTTTAGGTGATTTCACAATATCGCTGCAAAAAATGATGTTGGTAGTACGACCAAAAACTGTAGAAAAGGTTTTTAATTTTTTATTTTATATTTTCTTTTATTTTTTTTATTAATTTATATATTATTTAAATTTTATAAAATTTTCTAACAATTATAGATTTAAAACTTATTTTAATTTATATTTGGAATGATTATGAAATTATTTTAATTTGTGTTTTTTCTATTATTTTTACAAAACCCTATCAGCAAATATTATGAATTTTCGAAAAGTGTGAAAAAATCTGTCCATACATCTATTATGAATATTTAATATGCAAAATTGGGAAACAATTGCAAAATCAATAATAGAATTTTTGGCGGCAAAATTTTCGGAAAAATTTTTATTCAGTGAATTTTTTGCTCCATAATTAATAATTAAATTTTTACAATTTGAAATAATATTGTTCGTGTTCATAACCATACCAATATCTTGTTATACATTTTTTCTTACTTACACCGTCTGTTCGAAAAATAACCGGAATGGATTAAGATAAAAACAAACACTTTATTTATTATTTCAATAATAGAAAAAGTGCTACCGGTTATTTTCGTAAGAGTTTTATCCTCCTCAGTTGAAATTGAAATAAATCGTCGACGACATCCATAAATGTGACTTTTGTATAAACAACAGTTAATCACTACATGACTAATAGTGATTCTAGGCGGTAGCATTTTTTAATTAAAAAACCTTTTTTTCTATAAACTATATCTCGAATTATCTTTCTATTTTATTGCACTTGAAAATTAATAATGCACTGCATTATATTTATTATTATATATTTTAATGTTTGATTAAATTTAGTTTGTACTATATTTTATTGTTGTAATTTTCAATCATTTTCCTTATTATTATATAATTTATTATTTATATAAAATGCACATTTAAATGTTATAAGCACAAAGCACTAATCACCGGATAGTACGCACTTATATGTTGTACCCTTTTTCTAGTCTATATAGCGTTAAATTAGAAACATTTAAAAATTAAATAATTATATTTATATTCAACAATAAGCTTTTCCATGTATGTTTTACCTATAGAGATGTTGAATTGTAATCCATATGGCTGGAATAATTTCATAATTATTCCAGACTTAAATTCCAAAACATGACTACTTAAACCAAAATTGTGTCAACAATAAGTGTTGAGTATATTATGCCCTTGAAATTTAACTAATTGTTAATATACCGTAAAATTCTATGTATATACGAAAGAATGGTAATAAATGTGTGTGAGTACGGACGCAGTCGTAATTATATCTATAAATTCAATAAGAATTTGACACAATATTAAAATGATTTGATGATTTGTGTGTGTTATTTTTGTAAAACATCAATTTTCAATTCATGGCATTTCCATTTATGGGTTTGACATATCATTCAGACAAATGTTTACAAATTACATACGCATAGAGAAATTGTTGTTTACATAATTATTTAATTTTAAAGTATGTATGTTTTTATAATTTTTTATAGCAATTATCTCGAATTCATAAAATCACAATGAGTGTTGTGTGTACACAATACAATTATTGTTTTTAACAATAAATAATACAATAATAATTTTAAAATATTTAAATATAAAACAATTTAAGCTACATAAAATGAAAATTTTTTAAAAACCATAATAGTAGTGTGTATTAATTATAAAAAATATAGTAATTAATTGTATAATGAAACATAATGGACGCCCAATCACTTGTAACACTATTTAATAATTTTTTATATGACCACATGACTGACCGGTGAGAGATGGCTAAAGCTAAAACCGGGTCATCTGGACCGTTGTTATTAAATGCTTAAATGTATTTGTTTTTATGGCAATAGAGGACTATCTCGATTTCAGACATACCGATGGATGAGGACCACCAATTTTTTTTTACTACGTATTTACAATAAAACAAATTAAAGCAATCATATATTATTATTAAAAAGTACTAGTTTACGCGAAGGATGACATAAAATAATGAAATATTATAAAACGTATTTCCATATAATGCTGCACATTTTATTGAATTCGAAAAAGTATTTCGATTCCACAATGGTTGCAGATAAAAAAAAAACATTTTTTTCAAATGAAATTAATAAAAACTTAAAAATTATACATAATTTAATTGAAATTTGTTGCTATTATTAATGAGTATTAATTTTTGCACAATACACTATTTTTAGTCTATATTATAATTTTATAAATTTGTTAATTTAGTTATTTATTTTCTTATTTTCTATTTCTCGTTTTCAGTAAGTTTCACCGTATTATTTCAAAAAATACTTATGGTCGTGGGTAAAGAAAAATCAGCTCAGGTGTAAATGATTAAAGTATAAACACATATAAATTATATATATATTTAATATAAAGGATATAAAATATGGAAAGGAGGAGGAGGAATGATATATTTTATATGCTATTTCTATTTATATTTATTGAATGTATTTTGAATGTGTGTATATCTTCCAGAACCAATAATATATATTTAACTCACATAAAATTTATATTTAAAAACAATATACAAAAATGAAAAAATTAAAAATTTGTAAAAATAAAAAACATTATATAATATTATTAAATTTAAACGAAAGGCTGTCAAAATATTGATAATAATTTTTTTTAATTTAATTTATAATTATTATACTAAATATAATATATATATACATAAAAACAATATTGTATAATGTTTTCTATTATAAAGTGAACATTTTTTTAATTTTCTTAAATAGTCTACATAACAATTTACATTATGTACATCATCAAATTGTTTTGAAAAAATATATTAAAATTTTCATTGCTTTTTATATGGAAAACAATAACGCATCAATATGATGGTAAAAAATAAATAACGCCAATAATTAATAAATTGTATAAAAATATTTATCATTAAACTAAAAAGGAAAACATTTTATTAAATTTTAATTAAATATTTTTAATTTTATTTGACTATTTTTTTTTTTTTTTTTTTTTAATTTAAGCGCACAAATATTTATAATAAAAATAAATATTTACTTAATTTTTTTTTGCTTTTGGTTTTTTCTTCTGTTAATTATTTTAATGATCTGATATTAATATAATTTATAGAAAAATATTTAAATGATAAAATATATTTATTTATAAATTACATATCAATGTAAAATAATAACTGTGACACAATTACAATTGACGTCGGTTGTTTTGTATATGCGAATATTTTGTTTTTATATGTTGTGCACACAACCGCTTCAACTGTTAGTTGGTTGAACAGTCAATAATTTCATTCCAAAATAGTAACAAATTTGTTTTTTTGCTTCACACATATTATTATTGTATAGATATTTATAAATTTATGAACAATTAAATATAAGTATATACGTGTGCGTAAATGTAAAGTAGTAAGTTAACCAAGTATACCATATATATACTTAAATAAATCGGAGTAATTCAGCGAATATGTGCAAACAAGTTAAACGGAAATAGTTTTATTTTTACCATAGCACATAGCATTTAACTATTTTTATTGTAAAATTACTTTGATAATGCAAAAATTATGAGTGGAGATATGCTCGATGCAGACGACGACGTCGCAGTCATGGACCCGTTGATTGCCAGAAAGAAGTTAAAGCATCGATTCATCGTCGTCAGCCGGTGTTAAAGTGAAAAAATTAAATTTTTGATGCCACCCACGCCGTTTTAATGTTAATTTTTGTGTATGATGGGTAAAGTAATATAAAATAACATTTAACAAAAGAAATTTATTAAAAATTATAAGATTTTCTTTGGCAAATAATTTTCAAAATTTCCATTAATTTCGGAAATATAAAAACTGTAATTTATATGTTTGAACATTATTTGAATATACTAAAATATTATAGAATTTTGAGTTGAAAGATATTTTAATAAAAAAAGGTGTGCGCAAAAACATGTGCATTAATGGTTTATTTTTTATGCCAGACAATAGTATTATACACTGATGACTAGAAACTAAAAATAATTACTAATGGTTCAGTGGCACTGTGATAAAAGTACATGTCGTTCAATCCAGAGATTACGGTTTCGATTTTCAGTATTGATATGAAAATTTTTTTTAGTATTTTTCATACTGAACTATTACAAGTTCGTTTATGAAAATACGCTATTCAGAGATTAACAACGTCTCATCCATACACAAAACGCTATAAGAGAGATTAACTCATAATTATAATTGAATTAATAACGTATCTGTCGAAACATAAATGCAGGCCAATTGGTGAATTGTTAAATACTTGAATACGGAGTAATTTAAATGGCACGCAAATGGTAGTCTGATTCGATACCACAAAATTATTGAATTTTAAAAATCAACAGTGCTAAGATGGCGTCCGAGACACAAGTATATCTTCATACCGTTAATACCATATCTACCATAATTAATATGATTAAAGGTTCAAATAATTTTACAATGAAAATACCAGCAAATGCTATATTTAAAAATAAACTAATTTCGTTTAAACAGTTTTGTGCGTTGTTAATATTCGCCGAAATGTTTTGATTGCTTATTTCATAAATAAGTATATATGTTTTAATTAATTGATTATATCAATACAATATAAATTGTAATAATGCACAAATTATTCGACAAAAATTGATTGTGTACAATAAAATATAATTTTTATAATTCATTTTATTATTTTTTTTATGAATGTTATGATTTTTTGAAATGTATCGACAATAATTGTTATATATTTGTGGTGTATTATAGGTTTTATATGTTATTATAAATGGTATTATTATTATATTATATTACATTAATGGATAATGTAATGAAAATAATTCAAATATTGATAGGAAAAATATATTTAACTATTATACAATTTGCTAATAAAATTAATATTTTAAAATTTAATAAATTATCTTTATCCATAATTACGTGTTTAGTACCAAAGCTATAAATAATAATAGCATTATTATTAATTAAATTATTAATTATAATATATAGAACATGATTAGCATGTGTCGGCTTTATTATGACGCAAACTAAAAAAAAACAGTCACCGTGTGCGTGCGTTGCTTTTATGTTTATTGTCGCGATTACTGACGCTCATTCATTATTTTGCTATATATTATCTACTATATTCATTTGAAGTTATAATTATGTAATATTTTGTGTACCGAATTATTTGAAACATCTACGACCCGCGTAGTGGCCAAAAAAGTAGAAATAAATTATACCTTTGCGTCCGCCCCGCACGTAATTTAAACATCATCATACTTGAGGTATATTATTTATACGTCTAGTTTTTTTTTGGCTGGATATGTTTAAAATTATATTAAAATTAATTTACGGCATGTTTATTGTTGATTGATTTGAGTTAAAAATTTTTTCATGTAACAATTATTAATACTTTATTGAGTAATGTATTGTTCATTTTTGTTTCCCGCACACGTTCACATAACTCATCTGTGATTTTTTGTTTTGAAAAATTTTAATAGTAAATGGTAATCCAAAAATGTTTTAACGTATCACTTCAAAAGAAGTAAAGTGGCCTTGTGCATATTTCTACGCGGTGGTAAAACACCATTCCTTTACCAAGTATGGTCACTTTTTCTTATATATTAGCCCAATATTATTATAGTATAAAGAATTAATTTCAAATTAAAAGAAAAATCGTAAATATATTACGGGAAAAAATTTAGTTAGTTAGAAAATGGAAGAAATAAATTAAAATTGTTAATGAAAACTTTTCACAACGACATTATTATTATTTGTACGCAAAGATTTTAATAATTCAAAAACGATACTTTGTGCGCACAAATGATTATTTAAATTTAAAAACATTAATCTAAATTTAATTAATCCTTTCAATCCAGTTAAAATGGTATACATCATTTAATTTTAATTTTAATATTTTTTAAACATTTTCGTGAATTATTAAGTTAAACAAAACGTTTCTTTTATCGCCACACATACATTTTATATAATTATATTAAAACACAGCCATTGTAAAATGTATGTTGGTTTGATTTTTAATTAATCGTATATTAATTGAAAATAAATAAAATATTAAAAAATAAAGATGTTTTAATTATTATTTTATTAATTCCATAGAATAGTTAATGTTATATTTGATTTAATTAAAAAAATTATACATATTATTATTATTATTATTATTATTATATATAATTATAAAACCTATATACAAGTTAGTTAGTCTAATTAAAATAAGTATGATAAGTATTGTATTATTCGCGCAATTAATAAATATTGTATTATAATTTTTATTTAAAATAAAATGTCATTGTTGCAGTATCATAATTTTTTGTTTTTTATTTATTTTGTAATGTAAGAGTGAGTATAAATTGTTTAATTTAAATTAATTGATAAAATTTATAAATTACTTTCTTTATCTATCGAAGAACTACACAATTTACTAATTAACATTTTTACGTATGTATAAATAAATAAGAGAATCAAACCTAAAACCCACAACCGCAGTAGCAGTAGTGAAAAATAAACATTTGATTAATCCATTTGACGGCTTACAAATAAAATACCAATACTTATTGTTACGCGATGCCTCGTAAAAATAAAATGCAAAATTTTAGCATGTAAAATTGTACATAAAATATAACGAAAAATATGTACTCACTTAACTAAGCGAACAGATGAATTTATATCCTTTTTATCTTTGTTAATGATGATGATGATGATGATGATGATGTAGATGATGTAGATGATGTAGATGATGATGATGATGGTGATGATGATGTAGATGATGTAGATGATGATGGTGATGCGCTATATGATGTTTAAACACTATTTTATTAATTCATTTTAATAATAATAATGTATATGTTTTAATGCGACACAATAGGGAATGTAAAAAAAAACTACAAATTATCACTCATTAATTTTTATAACCAAAAATAATTGAAAATCTACACATTTTGTTTTTTTACTAATAAATAAATAACATAATTTATTATTGTTAATATTCTTGAAACAAATACGATAAGAAATAAATTATTATAAGGTGGATAATGTCAATAAACTGCAAACACCAAACAAAAAACACGCACACACACCACAAAACAAATTTCTAATAAAACTAAACTAAAAAATTGCATTTAGATTTTTATTGGATATTAAAACAATAATTAAATTAAATTCCAAAAATTTATAATTTTTATAATTAATTTTCTTTTCTTTTTATCATATACACGCGGGCAACTGATAGCGACATAACACACACCCAAAAATAAAAAGGAAATGATACAAATAATCAACAAAAAACTATATATTCTCTATTCTATTTTTCAAATAACTGTTAATTCACAATTTAATATTGTTTTTTAATTGTATATATAAGGTTGTCAAATATCTCCCTTCCGCCTTTTTGTCTTTTTAATTTCGCGGCTATGTACAAAGCGCTACAGAGCTCGTATCTGGCAACACTGTACATAATTTGAAAGCTCTTGACATAACAAACAAAACGACGCTATGTATGATTAGTTTGGATATTGCGTTCAACAGTTATAGACGTGTAAACATGGAGTTCACTAACGCCGAAATTCGCGCTATTTTAAAGTTTTCCTTCGTTAAAGGCAAATCCGCTAGAGAAACGTTCCGTGAGATTAATGGTGTTTTGGGGGATGGTACTCTATCACTTCGAACCGCGGAGGAATGGTTTCGACGATTCAGAGCCGGTGAAAACGACACCATGGATAAGCCAGCCGGCGGAAGACCTGTGACGACAAATACCGATCAAATCATGGAATACATCGAGTTAGACCGGCATGTGGCATCTCATGACATCGCCCAGGAGATGGGAGTTAGTCACCAAACCATTTTAAACCATCTGCAGAAGGCTGGATACAAAAAAAAGCTTGATGTTTGGGTGCCACATGAATTAACAGTGAAAAATCTAATGGACCGAATTTCCATTTGCGAAATGCTGCTGAAACGGAACGAACTCGACCCATTCTTGAAGCGGATGGTGACTGGCGACGAAAAATGGATCACATACGACATTATCAAGCGAAAACGGTCTTGGTCGCAGGCCGGTGAATCGTCCCAAACAGTGGCCAAGCCGGGATTGACGGCCAGGAAGGTTTTGCTGTGTGTTTGGTGGGATTGGAAGGGAATCATCCACTATGAGCTGCTCCCATATGGCCAGACGCTTAATTCTACCATCTACTGCGAACAACTGGACCGCTTGAAGCAGGCGATCGACCAGAAGCGTCCAGAATTGGCCAAAAGGAAGGGTGTAGTGTTCCACCAGGACAACGCCAGACCACACACTTCGTTGATGACTCGTCAGAAGCTACGGGAGCTCGGATGGGAGGTTTTATCGCATCCACCATATAGCCCGGACATAGTGCCAAGTGATTACCACCTGTTCCTGTCCATGGCGAACGCCCTTGGTGGTGTAAAGTTGATCTCAAAAGAGGCTTGTGAAAAGTGGCTGTCCGAGTTCTTCGCAAATAAGGAGGGGGGCTTCTACGAGGGAGGTATTATGAAGTTGCAGTCTAGATGGAAACAGATTATCGAACAAAACGGCGCATATTTGAACTAAATCCGATTACTGTAACACTTTTTATAAAGCATTGAATAAAGAGCAAAAAGGCGGAAGGGAGATAGTTGACAACCTAATATAAATACAAGTTTTGTCTTGTTTTGCAGTAGTTGAATAGTGGTAATTTTATAATATCCATACAGACAAAAATTCTCGTGTTTGCAAATATTTATACTAAAAGAGTTCTGCATTTAGACAAATTTATAGTTAGGATTCAAACGTTAGCAAAAAAAAAATGTAGTAGAATTTTTCGCTAAATACTATTTTTCATTAAGAATTATTTAAAAAAAAAAATTTTTGTTTACATTTCTTCTTCATTGATTTTGATGTGTTTCTTTGCTGCTATAAAAAGAAAAAAAAAGTAATAATTTTTGTGACTATTCAGCCCATTCAGTAAAATAAAATGAAAATTGTACTATTGTGAATATTGAGTTTGACGTTGACATTTTGTTAGCGAGAGAGTAAATATTTTATTTTGTTCCTTCTTTATTATCAAAACATATGTTATTTTAATTTTATTTTATTAAATATTATTGAAATATTCAATATTTATTCTGTTCTGGCGTATCGAAATCGAGTGGGACAAGCGCTAAGAAAAGTTATTAAAAAAAAAATTATTGTAAATTTAAATACTTTTTCAAAATAAATGTGAGATTAATTTATTTATAAAAATATAGTAGTTTATAAAGTTCTTTAACGTTTTATTATTTATTTTTTGTAATTTTAATATAAAAAAAAAACGCCGGCATTAGTAATCGTAATTTTTGTTTACTTTTTATTTTATAAATTTATTTTATCTAATTAAATATCTCTCTTTTCCTATATGAGTGTGTGTGTGAATGCATTATTGAATGCAATATATGTATATTGTATATTGCTGCATATTGCCAAATTGTCATATATTGGAATGAATGCTTGGAATGTGTGTTGTTAATATGTGTATTGGTTTTCTTAAAAAAAATCAAACAAAAAATCCAAAAATCCTCTCAGAAATTTATAATTTATAATTTATATTTGTATTTAGTTTAGTAGCAGCGGTAGTAGTAGTAGTAGTAGTAGTAGTAGTAGTAGTAGTGTTGTATAGGTGTAATTTGACAGCCATTATTATTACAATGTGTTGTCATACGTTCGTTGAATGTTGAATGTATTTGCGAAGAAAATACAACGTAACACACACAGTACGAGTAAATGTTTTCACGGAATAAGAGGTTTTTTTTTATTATTACATAGTTAATTTTTGTTAGTAACAAAATAAAAGTGAAGTGAAATAAAAGTGTTAATAGTAAATGAAATCAAAAAATAAATATGTTTATATTTATTGCGTAAAGTGAAAATAAAATTTTATCATATGGTGTTTTTTTTTTTTTTTTGTTATTATTATTATTATTCATTTGTTTCATCATCGTACAATTTTTTATAGCTTTATATATTTTTTTTTTTTTTATCAAAATCAAGAAAGAAAATTCTTATGAAAATATATGTAGATCGCACAATCAGAACAACAAACAAAAAAAAAAAGGACACCACACCTTTGTGACTTTTTTTTTTTAAATAGTCTTATTAACACATCAAAATTAAAAGTTATATGTGTTTAAATTTAAAAGAATATTAAAAGTTTTTATTTATATTATTTTATAGTAAGTGCCACCGCGTGCCGCCACCGCATTGACAGAGAATTTAATTAAATTAAAATATATATTTTATCTATAATATCATAACTATAAAACTAAATTAAAATATTTAAATATTAAATGAAATTATTCAATAGTTCATCTAAAACATAATCAAATAAATTATCCTTATTGTTAAATTATTTGGTGTGTGTGTGTGTGTGTGTTACATGAATTTATTTTATTTTTCATTCATAATTGTTTCACGAAAATTTTCAATATTAATTATTAATATATATATAAATAAACGGAAGAGAGGTCATAGACAGGGTCATCTACAGTTTTTGTAGTTCGTTTCGTTTTTTTTTTTTTTTTTTTTTTCATTTATTTAAATTCTGCTGCTTCTTGTTAATGTTGTTGGCTTGTTTTACTAACCAACTACTAAAGTACTGACAGTACACTGACTCTGACTGCTGTGTGTTATTTTTTTGTTCACACAGCAACACAACGCGACGACACACACTCGCATAGATTTTATTTAAATAAATTTTTCTTCAATTTTATTTTTATCATAAAATTTATATGCGTGGGATATTTGCTGATACATTTATTATTATTTTTAAAATAAATAATAATAATAATACTAATAGTGGTGTGTAGTGTAATATTAAAAAAATAATAATAATAATAATAATAATAAATTAATATTTTTAATGTAATTTAACAGTAGAGACAGGACAGACAAATAGATAAATACGCACACACAAACACACACACACACTGTCTGTGTTAAAAACAAAAAATTTAATAAAATAAAATAATATTATATTAAATAAAATTGTTAAACAAATGGAAATTGAAATTTACTAAAACAGAATATTACAAATAAATAAATAATATACAAATTTATAGAAAAAAAAAAAACAAAAATATGTTAAGAATTTACTGATTTATTGTTGACAAATAATATGACAAAAGCAAGCAGGTAAAAGAATTTATATTCGCAAAATACCACACACTTAAGACCAAGTAATATTTTTTATATGTATGTGTTTTTTGAGTTGGGTAAAGATTTTGTTAGTGTTATGTAAAAGTAGTAAATAGAATGTAAATATATTTCTTATCATTTTTTTTTATATATAGTGTCATCGTAGTATGTAAAACTATATATGCGTAATATTGTACTATGTATGCTAAAATGAATGCTATAGTTTTTTCTTTTTTTTCTTTTTTAAGTCATACATTGCTCCAAGTAGAGCTTTATGTAATCTAATAAACCTTTAATTACAGCCAAGTTGGTAAATTACTTTGCATGGGAGTATATAACAATTTACCAATTGTACTGCAATTAACGAAAGATAGATGTTTCAAAATTCTATTATTTTTATATGGGTTATTAGACCATAGTGATGTGTGTGTGTGTGTGTGTGTGAGTGTGTGTGTCTGCAGACATTGTTAATCTTTGAGTAACGTCCAACACCACCATATTTCCAAAGATATCCATTTTATTTTTTTTTCCATTAAAGAACTAATGGTCACCCCAGCAGAAAAATTTCAATATTAAAATAAATACTGATACATTTCCTACGGAAAATGGGCTACTCGATTGTTTTTTGAATGCTGCTATACTTTTATACTTATTATAATAAATAATTAAAAAAATAAAATTATCGTATTTTTAAATACATTTTTTTTATATAGAAAAACAAAGTGTTTTATATTATATAAAAATTAGGTATTTTAAAAAATTTAATATAAAATTGTCAAAGCACAACAAAAATAGGAAAAAATAAAAATAAATAAACTTTAACAGTGAAATGCTAATGTCATTTCTATTTATATCTATATTTAGTGTATAAATTTTTCATTGTTCACACACATTGATTTTTGAACTCTATATGTAATTTTTTTTTTATTTCATTATATTATTGATGGAATACATGTATTAAATTGTGGAAATTTTAAATATGGATCTTATTTTAACTTATATTTTCAATTCAATTATTATTTCATTTATTAAATAATCATATGAAAAGAATTTTATACGAATCGATCGACAAAAGGTAAACTTCTATATACTTACCATCTATAAATGTATATAATAACAGCATCATCATCTTCATCATCATCGTCGTCATCATCTACCACAAATACAAATAAACTACAAATATATATGGACATCAACATCAGTATTATATAGTGTGTGTGTCTGTGAATATATATATAAAGTGTTTTTAAATAATAAATTAAAATTCAATTCACTATTTTTAATAAAAAAAATAAAAATTAAAATTATGTGTAGTGAATTATAACAAAAACTAGTGAAAATTAATTTTAAATTTAATCAAATAAAAAATAATATATAAACAAAAATCTATTTTATTGATGGCAATAAATTGTTTACCAATTTATTATAATATTAATAATAGACAAAATTTTAAATTTGTAAATTTTCAACTAATAAATTACTATCAAATTATTATAAATTTGAAAAAAAGGCACGGAATAATAAAAGGCCGTCAACCTGGAACTAATGGAATTAGAGAATATTGTGGCCAATACGGTCTATCTCAAAGCAAGAGAAGGTAATTATTTTATTTTCTATTTTTCTATTGTATTTTATTGATTTATTTTGATTTTATAAATACGAAACGCGTTGATGAGATGGAGCTTTATGTCATCTAATAAACCTTTCATTACACCCAAGTTGGTAAATTACTCTGCATAGGAGTATATAACAATTTACCAATTGTACTGGAATTAACGAAAAATAGATGTTTTCAAAATACTATTATTTTTATATGGGTGATTAGCCCATAGTGATGTGTGTGTGTGTGTGTGCAGACATTGTTAATCTTTGAATAGCGTCCAACACCATATTTTCAAAGATATCCGAATTTTTTTTATTCCATAAACGAACAAATGGTCACCCAGCAGAAAAATTTCAGTATTAAAATAAATACCGAAAAATTTCCTATGAAAAATAGCGGAAATTGAACCCGCTACATTTCATGATTAATATTATACATTTTTTGGCGCTATAGAACTGCGCTACTGAGTGTTTTTTTGATACTAAACTAATGAAATCTATATTGATCATATTTACTGTATGAAATCAATGTGATTAGCAAAAGTAGGTTTTTTCTTTATTAAGGTTCACTATATGCTAATCTATCCGATCATGAGAATTTCAAAGTTATGGTATATTGCAAAAATTGTATTTGTATTTGAATTTGCATTTGTTAATATTATTAGTTATAGTTTATACAGATTTTATGCACCAACTACACAATTCCATTTTATCAAATTGCTGCAAATCATTCAAATCGTCCACACACACTCACACTATTAATAGATTTCATAAATATAAATTTAAAATATTGACAATGATTTATGGAATTGGGTAAACGTTAATAAATCAAATAAACCGAGTATACGTACAAAAATTAGTATACCGTTGGACATCCCAGGATCATCATCCAAAACATTATACATTGTTTTGAGGTAATTCAGTTAATAATAGTATACATTCACTCACACCAGTTAAACGCTAGTTTTAGCTGAAAATATTATTACAATTATTTATTAAAAAGTCAAATTGGCGATTGGTTGATAAATACTAGATATATCCCATCATTATTATTCCATTTGTTACATCATTGAAAGTCGTACTCATATTTTATTTTTTAAGACCTTAAATCGGTTTTAGCATATGACAAATATTTGTCTAAAAGTTTATGTCATAAAATTGAGTAATATTTTTGTTGATATTACATATTTTATAGTAACACATTAATATCTAATGGTGAGAATAATAACAGGTGGAAATAAAAACACTAAATGAAAACATATTACAAAATCGAAAATTTTTATATTATAACCTGTGAAACAAACATTTAATTAATTAATATTCAAACTTTAGAATACATAAAAAATGTATACAAAAAGTTTGCGATATAAAAAATATGTTTTATGAAATCTTCATAAACAATTCATTCAACATTAAATTATTAATATACATTCTAATAAAAAAAATGACCGGAATGGATTAAAAAAATAGCAAACAAATAGATAATTTTATTTGTTCGAAATTTTCATTCTTAAATAAAATGTAAAATGTAAAATGCAGACGACTATTCCATACCACTCAAAATTATTGTCATCATAAACTATTTTAAGCATTTCACACACAAAAACGATTGGCAATGCATTGTATATTGTAAAGCAACCAATATACAATAGATGCAGTTACCATATCTATACAATTAGAAAGTAATTTCGGATATTTTTCGGACAGAGAGTGTAATACGTATATTGATTTTTTTTTTTTTATACCGATAGTAAAGTTTATATTGATTAGAATTAAATTTTGTTAAACAATCTAGATAATTGATTACTTTTATTTATGTGTTTGTGGGCTGCATACTAAAGAAATAATTATTGTATAGGGTAAAAACTTGCACTGTCGATCGGTTCAATGTGTCGACCAAAAAAAATACAATATATATATTTAAATAGATGTTTATAATACAAACAATTTTTCGGTAAGCATTAGGGAATTTTACAATTGTTTGATACAGTAAATTCACACACACTCAATTCAAGCACAATTCGATTAATGCACACTACGATTCAGTCATCAATTTTTCATTCCATCTCTTTGATTAATGCATCATATTTGCTATAACGTAAAAAATGATGGTCACTATAGAAATTAATGCAAAAATATGCTAAATGATAGTTTGAATCTTAATCTCATTAACATAATTTTTATTTTTAGAAAGTTTCCAGAAATTCTTGAAGCAAACATCTTATCTGGGCATCTATTGTTCCAGAAATTGTATAAAAATGAACATGTGGTTTTATTTTGAATATATCTGCTAAATTTATCAATAGCTGAGCTCAAAAAATTCCAATAATATCAAATTTTGATAATTTTGTAAAATGTACTGACAAACTGACATCATTTGTAATACCAGAAATTCAATAATATCAAGTTTTTCCAAAAATATCAATTAATTTAATGGGATTAAGTTCAAGCTTTCATTTCGCATTTATTACATTATTCTAGCTATTCTGGTTTTTTAAAATATAGCGATGATAATGCGTTGCATTTTTACTGTACTTGTTAATTAAGTGGTCGACATTGAGGTCTATTTTCAACCCTATATTTACATATAGGTGTCATTATAATAATAATAAATATATTCATATATACAAATACATTCATAGGTCATAAAACCAATATCAAATTTGATAAAGTTACCTGTTCTTATCGCTATATATATAATCTTATCATGTATTAACTGTATACATTATATCTATCTATATAGCCGACATAAAGACAATTTATCTTTATATAAAAATTCTCGATAATTCGATATAAACAAAAATAAGAAATTAATATATTATTATTATTAATTGACTTTATCTATATAAAAGTCTATAATAGTCTATAGATTGTATATTTAATTAAATTATGATTTAAAAATGATAAAACGATAAACAATATTATTGGTCAACAAATTTATTAATTACATCCGTATTGCGTTGCGCCTACACCAACATTTATATGAATGAACGATATACGATTGATTATACAATTTAAAAATAAAAAAATCAATGCAGTATTTTCTACAAAGTTTTTTAGTATTAATTTTAATTAAAATCTAACCATAATTTAAAAGGAAATAATTTAATTATGAAAGTATCTGTTTTTTATATAATAATATCGATTTAGTTGATGACAAATATTAATCGAGATACATAAAACGTCTTTTATTAGCTTCTTACAATTTTCTGTAAATTGATGTAATTCAATGACGTCAAAATATATAAAATAGTTTACCTCGAAGTGCGTGTATTTTAGTTGATTGAACAATCTTTGTAACACTCATTTGTAGAGTGCCTATATGATTCGCAATTGAATAAAATAGAAACAGATGGAAAGCATAATTTTAAGAATTTTCGCTCATTTATTATATGATAACAAAAGAAATGGAAGCTGAATTTTTGGTTTTTTTTTTTTTATTATGATATTGGTGTTATCAATTGATAAAGATGATGGATTCATTTAAATAATATTGGTAATGATTAGGTCTATACAATTATATTATAAAGTATAAAATTGATAATTCTCTGGCAACTCTGCCGATATTCTTTCGGTTTATATCTGAAAATTTTGGCATTTCCATTATCCATTTTGTTTATTTGTTGTTTCCTAGTTTTTGGAAAACCTCTTTTCTTATTCCACTTAAAAAAAAATGGGTGTAAATCTTTTATATTACAAGCCTATTGATTTGTACACCTCCTGAGTCAATTGTCACTGAAGCATAATTAATATTTAATATTAAAATCAATTGTTCGTCATGCATAATACGGATTTATGTATCAATATGTAAAATGTATGCGGAACCGATGATGTTAAGATTTTTTTGATCGATTAAAGGTTTATCGGATTATGGGAAATTATCGTATATCATTTTAACAACTGGTGTCCGATTTATTTTTGTTATTTTTGAATACTGACCAATGTAAAGTTATTATAGTTGTGCACTTTACACGTAATTCATAATTCACTAAATTATTGATACCGCTTTGGTGGTGGTATTTGAACAATAAATATTAATGGTTGTTTTAGATCGAAAACTAAATTTTAAAATGTATATTAATTGTTTAATAAATAAGGCTAATTCAGTTCTAGACTTCATCAGACGTGATACACATGTAAAAAGATCCTTAATGTATTAAATCTTTATATCTTGATTTTATGCAATTAACATTTTTAGAATTGTATTTATACCACGAAGGTTAGTTAAATTTGTTTGCCGTCTTTGTATTCTTGACGTATATATCTTTGTAAGTTGTGTGTATACATAAAAGTCCATTCGGCAGTGAAGACAAAAAGACACCCACAGTGTTGTTTTGATTCGATATACCACAAAATATTATAAAGTGGACATATAGAAAGTCAGAGGTTTTTTATTTATTTGCCGTATTTTGGTTGGTTTAGCTTTGACTGTATTCATTTACTATGGAACGATGAAACTTTAGGATTTATTTAATATAACAAATGTTTACGTTCAGTTCATTATTTTACTTTGTCTATATAACATTTATTTAAACCAACATCAACTTTATTGTCGATCGAATTTATTTGATTCAATGATTTCATTATATAACCATTTTATAGTAGTAATTAATTTTAGTATATATAAATTACATTAGCATCTTTTTTTCCAATCCTATTTGCTCTGGTCAAATTATAAAATAATTTACCATTTAACACTTTGAATTTCGATTTTTTCTAGAAACGACCTATATACGAATGTTAATGTTAATGTCTGCTTTTATTACTCTACAATTTTTGATTAGATGGAGTATTTATAATTGTTATTAATATAATATGTATATTAATAAAGTATATAATATTCTAATAACTTTTATAATTAAAACTTTTAATTATCTTCTAAAATGTGTAACACAAATGTTATGAGAAATGGTAATTTGTTCAATGTAATATATTGGTAGTGGGTGTGTGTGTTTGTTTGTTTATAAAATTGTAACAAATTTTTTTGTGAAATTTTTAGTAGATATTAAGAAACGGTTAATAAAATGAAAAATATGTATTTTGATAGTAAAATTATGATTTTCGTTCTAATTAATTATTAGATATTTAACGTATAATATATTCGTTTAACTTTTACAATTAAAACTTTTAATTAACTCCCATATGTGTAGTTTCCTTTATTTTTTTTTTTTCATCTCTACATAATACACAAAATATATATTTATATAATTTATTTTACAAACATTATTATTTTATACGATTTATATATATTTATAATAAATATTGAATATTTTTAAGTATAATATAATATCATTACAACCGAAAAATAAACACATCCAATGATTGTCGTGTTACTTTTTATTTTATATTGTATAAGTATGTATTATGCGCCACTTACATGACATGACATTTTTTTTTTAAGTAGACGTCTAACTTTCGTTAATTTTTTTATTTATTATTATTTTTTTTTTTTTTTCTTCTCCTTCATATTTTGGGATGTGTCAAAAAAATAATATTTGTACATTTATTTTATTTCAGCTTACATATACTCATCTTCGTTCTGCTATACATTTATATAACCAAGTATCCAAGTATATATATATATTTTATCATTTATATTGATATATATAGTTATATAACATTACATAATACATAACTTATTGTATGTATATATGAAAATCGTTATACTGATCTATTATACTATATTATTATATAGAAATTCTATAATACGATGTATGTATAATGTAATATATTATTTATAATATACACACGTATAAAAAATATATATAACTTATCCGATATAATGTACAAGTTGAAGGATATATAAATAATATAATAATATAATATCGATTTCAATAAAATCATTGATTGTATATAGTATACAAAAATATAATAATAAATTGATATGAATTTATATTTCAAAAAAAAAAGACAAAAAAATATTGAAACGAAAATAAGAAAATGTTATTTAAAAAAATAAAAAAATAAATAATAAAAATATATTGATAATAATACAAAGATCATTCTAAAAGTTTTGGCAATGTGTGAGAAAACAGCATGACCCTTATTTGACATTTATTTCTATATATTATATTTGGTAAAAGTTATTTATTTTAAAGTTTAAATTTTATTCAAAATTTTATTTTAAAAATTGGACAAAATAGAAACGAAAGTATATAAATTTTACTATATTCGCAACAAATTGCTCTCTATATATATATATATATTATATAGAAGAAAGGCGATAGAATACTTAAGTAAGTTGGTTAAAAAAAGTTTTTAATAAATATGGTTTAACTTTATCGTATGGTAAAAAATGTGAGTTAACAAAAATAAATATAATAAACTAAATATCTATTTCATATGGCAAAACTTTTAGATGATCCTGCCATACATTACACACATATATTTATAATTTTATTAACATATTATACCGGATTAATAGTATATTATTGTGTATTAGGTGGCCAAATTGAAAATATCCGCAAGAAAATAATATTCATTAACTAAATATTACAATATTAATAGTTCATTCAAAGTATACGTATCGAGTAAATTTCTGATGCTTTCATAAAAAAGTGAATCGTTGGTTTTGAAAGATTGAATGCATCAACCGAAATTAGTGGTAGTGTTGAAGAGCTATGTCTGGCGTATACTTATCAGCTCCGTCCTTGTAACTGGTTTTTAACGACATTTGCAGTATATACGAGGTTTGGCAGTATCATGTTGAAAAATTAATTTGTTATGTTTACCATATGTTCACCCATTCGGGTCGTTTTTTCATCACTGCTGCTTGTTATAGACGCATTAATTGTCGTCGGTAGACATCACCAGTGAGTAGCTTCAGAAGGTTTTAGAAATGCTCATAGCAAATCTATTTTTCATCTCCACTCATAGTAGTAGTTGCGGATTTTTTTTTTTTTTTAGTGAAAACAAAACAAATAATGCTTCCCGCAAATGTTTTTTATTTGGTACATTTTCTTGCGAATGCCAAACAAAGATAATCAAATCTCATATATATATAATATGCCGTTTTGAAAGTTATACAAAAACTTTTCAAATACACATAATGCGTCGATCACACGTAATACATATCCAGTATGAGTTACACTATCTATTATAAATCGGGTATTTTCAATTTGCACATCTAATATGTATAAATCTATACACAATATTAGACACATAGCATCCATATATTTATATATATATAGATAGAATGATGAACTATGTCAAAATAATATAATAGACAGTTAAATGTAATAAATTTGACATGGGTTATCATTTTTTTCTATTTTCATCCATCTTCATGTAATAATATTACACACAAATATTGCTCTATATATATAGCTCTATATATATATATAAAACAATATAATAGCGGATATTGGAAAAAAAATTAGATCAATCTAATTAAAATTATAATAATAATAATATTCACTCACAAAGTAATAAATTGTACATATTTATCGCATTGTATTATATGCACCAAACACACCAGTACAATAGATACATAAAATAAGTTTAAAATATGCTATAAAATTAGAAAATTTCAAATTTATCGAACATAAATAAATAATATACATTTTTTTGAAAATTCATTTAACAACTTTGCCAGAGCTATACACCGAACTGTCCGATATAATAGCCGGAATGATCTATTAATTAATACAATATATATTTGCGGCTATATGTTTAATCCTGAAAATGATTTTTTATTTGATTCATCAAAAAAAAAACTTCTTGAAAGTTCTTTAAATCTTAGATGTTATATTTACTATATAAGTGCGAGGAGCAGTATACTGTTAATTTAAAATTAAATTAAGTTAAAATTCTTATTGCATAGAAATTTAATTTATACTCTTGTATTAATGCCATATTTCAAAGCAGCTATAAAATATGATAATATCGAAACAGGGAATAAATGGAAAACTAATACTCAAAAATTGTTTCACCAGTTTAATGGACCATATTCTAGAAATATTGTCTAATTTCTGACCAATTTTGATCGAATTTAATACGTAGATGTATAATGGGATTATTTAAATAGATTCTACTTCTTATAGAAATTCTTAGAAATCTATATGCGGCGCAGTGTTATGAACCAGACTCTGAAAACTTTGCAAAATCTCGCTCAATTCTTATCCAATTTTGATCAACTTTTATGTATGTGTAGATGGATAATGGTGTCAACGAATACTTCATAATACATACAAAATAAAATTGATTAACAATTGATCAAGTTGAAAGTTTCAAGCCAGCTGATATTACATAGGAATGAATTTTCGATAAATATCTTCATAATTGTTTATGTATTTTAGAATTTACGTTAATATAAATGAAGAACTTATGAATCTACATTGTCTTAAGCCTAATTTACTATACACATTGAAATTATCTAGCTTCCAGAACTTATAAGATAGTAATTATTTGAAAACAAAAAAAAAAAAATTACTGAATTGTTAGCTTAAACTCGTTTTCCTTTTTTATTTCACGTTTCTATCGCACATCGTTCGATAGAAATTTGAAAAAGAAAGTCTGTTTAAATTGTCTCTCTATGCTTTTGTGTTTGGGGGGGAATATGTAACCTCTGCTCATATATAAAGAGATATTTGTATATCATTAGAAAATTGTGGATCCATCCGAAAAATATAGAGTTCAAAAACCATTTTAAAATTTAATAAAAATGCTACGGAAATACTTGATTTATTATTCAACAAACAAATATTGCGAGTGGCATCAACGATTCAGTTGAACAAAACCCATCCGAAAATTACCCGGAATACTTTTTTCTTAATAAATTCAGCGTATTTATGAACTTTACATATTTATTTTTCTGTCGTGCACATAATAATCGAAATGAACTTTCTATTGTATTATTGTAAAAATAAATTATTATTATTATTATTATTATTATATTTCGAATAAAGTGCGATTTGATGTTTATAAAATTACATATTATATAAATTATTGATGTCTACAAATAGCGAGCCAAATAAATAAGTTTGATGAACTGAATATATTGTATTATATAAAAATTCGATGTAACACCTATAAAATTTACTTTCATTTTCGTCTTTATATCTTATCGATACATATGTGGGTGTATTCTCTCATACAACACAATATAACAATTTGTTTTTATTTTTATCCTTGCCTTTTTATATTATTATTATATAAAAACCATTTATTATTTTTAACTTTTATCCCAAATAATATTATGTATATATTATTTTAGCTATATATTGTAATATATATTGTATTTATAATAAAGAATATAATAATAAATCGATTGTCAAATTATTGTTGATCTCGATAATTTTTGTCATTGACACTTTCACAAAATATTTATGCTATACAATATATATATATACACGTTTGATGTGTGTGTGATGTGATGTGACGCGGTATGGTATATGTAACACCTTACTTATTATATTAATAATATGCCTGTCATACACAATATATTTATTTATTATTATTTATTATTTTTTTTTCTATTTACCTATACCTAATTATAATAATTTTAAATAAACCAAAATTTACGCGAATATTTATGTAACTTTTTGTATATATGTGAAATGATAAAAAAGGAAAATTCATGATTAAAAATAACATAAAATAAATTTACATAATTTTTGCATGTTGTTAAAAACTAAATTTTTTCATATTCGAATCATGTATTGTTTGTTTTCAAAAAAAAATAAATAAATATGCTTAATCATGTGATATTACATATTACATATACGAATACATACACCACATCTATTCGCAATACAATGCATACAAAAATGTATGCGGTTAAAAAAGGTCGTAAAAATAATATGTACATAATATTTCAAAATATTGTTTGATTGAATAATTTATGTTTTTGTTTGGTTTTTCTATATATGTATATATGAAATAAATGAAATATGTACATATAGATAAGATAAATTTCACATAAATAATTAAATAAATTTCACAATTTATGTAAATATAATTTTGTTTTTTATTTAAGGGATGTGTTAAATTATATGAGAAAAGATACTATGGATAGATAAAGTTAGAACGACCTTTACAATAGACAAATTTCATATAGTAATTTTTGGAGGTCTATTAAACCATTGTGTTTGCGCTGAAACCGCTATTTGTGTATGCAGACTGAACTATGTGAGTACTTTGCCCAGACATATGTCCAATTAATCGTTCACAATAATGGTAGTACTCATTTTTAAAAAAAAACATCATCCCCAAACATTGTAGTCAAGTTGGCAAATTATTCCTTATGAGTATTTTACCACTATATTAAAATATGTCTGAATTTTTACAATCTATTCAAACTACTTCGAAGTCCTAGACGATCCCTCGGTGTTTCAAAAGAAGAATACTCAACATTTTTTCTTCATTATGGAGTCCCGGAATGATCTTCTGTAAAAGCTAATTTGGCAGAGTCACAATTCTTCAACAATATGTAATGTTGTCATGAAAATGGAAACCAAATTTTTTTGTTATCAAATAAAATGTTTGCAAAAACTATACGTGGTAAAATAAACAGGCGGTTACGTGTAGTTATTCTTGAAAATTTTAGTTTGCAATGTAGTTTGTCACCGCCTTTGGTTTGTGCATATAGCAATTATATAATTAATTACTTTCCGTAGAATTTTCCACGAGATCTTTATCATTGCTTTTATCATATGTCTATAGTGTCTTATAAAATAGAATAAGATACAAATATGAGATTATTTCCTTTTAAAAATACCAAAAATACACTAGAAAGTTGTTGAAGTAACTTTAATACGTAATTTTATGATTTGAAATCCACGTAAAATTTATATCGCATAACTTTATTACATCAACAAATTCGTTTTCGGGGTTATTACATAATATACAGTAACTTTGATAAATTTGTGATTTCATAAATTTAACTTTGACATTTCCAACATAGCAAAAACTCGAAGCATATAATATAGAAACACACCGCAGTCATTTCAATGGAACGCGCTCATGTTCTTTTCCTGACAGAATTTTGACAATGAAAAATTAAGACTTCAGTTAATCTATATATACAAAAAAAAGTGAAAAAGCTACAATTTGAAGCATGCCGCAAAGTGAATGCAGTCATCAAGGTGAGTTTACTCTAATTTATTTTATTTCACATGTTTATATAGTCAACATACTCATATTACAGTCTAATATATTATATAACTTAATCAAGCTGAATGTATTATATAATACACACACACATATTCTTCTTGTCTTGTCTAAAAACTATTATAAAAATTGTAAATTGAAATCGACATTAATGGGCCGTAACATTATTGCGTGGGTACGATTAAGAAATTCAATTTCATTTATTTACTTTTACTATTGGATGTAAATTGTATATTGAACGGGAACAGTAGCTATATATTTTCAATGACAATAGGCAAAGAAAAAGAAAAAAAAACAAACAATAAGAAAATTACAATATTAAACTTTTTGTTCGTATATTTTGTTTTTTTTTTTTCTTGTCCAGTCCACTTTGCATCTCCTCTTTTATGTACCTAAATAAGTAAAATAATATACTCTTAAGAGTTCCTTTCAAAATCGATACCCATATAATATATTGCTATGTATGTACACCTATACCTTAATATACGAGTATACATATTAGATGCCTTGATATTATACAATTTTTTGTACAGCTCAGTAATGTAAATATTCAGATATCAATTTTGGTTGTATCAAATTTAACCTTTATTTACCAACCAATATATTCAAATAGTTAAGTTATATTTAACAAATTCCAAATAACAATGTTTACTACCCCAAATAGTCTGCTATGGGATGTGTGCGACAACGGCAGAAATTTATTTGACAAATTGAAAATTGATT
Organism: Bibio marci; assembly: GCA_910594885.2. Classification (NCBI taxonomy): domain Eukaryota; kingdom Metazoa; phylum Arthropoda; class Insecta; order Diptera; family Bibionidae; genus Bibio; species Bibio marci. Next base: position 14,876,659 of record OU343114.1, read on the forward strand.
TTCTTACATTCTCGCAATAAGTAAACGAAAATTCTACTATAGAAACTGAGAATCGATTCGTACACGCATATACCCATACCTTGGTAATTACATATAGAACACTGCACCATATGAACTATAACCCCAAAAAATGAATAGATATGAAGAGAAATTGTTGTGTGTTTCCACACCATTTCAATAAAGATGACTCCTTATACTTGGTTGCATCTGTACGCTTGACGAACTTGTCGCAGATTTGTTTCACAAACTGCTGACATAATTTACCATAGTATAATAATTAACAAACCATTACATTTCTCGATAATTGTTTTGATAATCCAACGAAAATTCACAGTAAATTTGATAAGAAAAAATATATATCTGAATATTAACTTGTAAGTGAGTTGCGAATTATAATGTATTTATTATCTTTGTATATATATTTTTGCAATATATATAAGTATGAGATTTTATAAAAATAAAAACTATATGCATGACATGTTCTGTTAAAACTAAACAACAACAAAATTCAAAAGATAATAAAATGATAAAGTACATCAGAGAGAGAAAAAAAAAAAAAAAATTAATTTTCTTCCAAAAAAGTTGAAAAATAAAATGCTTGTGAATGGTAATTTTATCAAATCAATGTTATGTAAGAAAAATAAATAAAGAAAAAATTTATTATATGTGTATTTAATAAAAAATTTTAAGCAAGGTTGGCATATTTTTCTGTTTTTGGATCAGCTTTTTCTATATATGTATTTTATTTGGATTACAAAATATATAGAACGCGCAATTGATTACACACATAAAAGTTTAAAACCATTGTAAAACCAATTTTACAATATACACACACACACAACACAAAGTCTGTACAGTTTTTTCCACTTTAGTGACTATACACACATTATTTCGATTATTACTTTGATTCCCATTGGATTTGATGGTATATACTTTTTCCGTCTATTTTAAATATATATGTACAAAATAAACTGATGGATATACTGCAACTATACCGTCTGTGCGAAAATTAACCGAAATAACTTTCTAATATATGGATCAGGTAACAACATCTATATTGGCTGCTTATTGATTTTCCGATCTTAACAAACTGTCAAATTTTTATGGCACATCCTTCAGTTTAAGTGTCAACAAAATACAATTTAATTAACATTTGTTAATGTATGGCACGGTTCGAAAAATGTTTAACGAATGAATTGTGTTTTAAATTTTGTAAATAAAATACTACAAAAACGCTTGAAATGCTTAAAATCGCTTATAGATAATAATTGCTTTTGAGCCACACTTCGATGACAGAGTAAATGTATTATGATTACCGCCTAGGCAACGATTACAGATTAATGATGTTTGTTTGCATTTTTTCTTAATCCATTTCTGTTATTTTTCGATGGGAGGGTATATGAATATACGTGAAATAATATAAAAAAATAATTTACATTCGAAGATTTATCACAACAATAAGAGATGGCAAATTATGGTTACGAAAAATTTCGACGGACTAGATGTATACAATTTTCTTTTAGAATTTTAGCATTACGATAGAACTTGTTTCATGGAAGTTAAGATGTTTTAATATATTCTTATATGTATTTAGTAGATTTTATATGTATTTGTTTACATTAATTTTCCACAGTCTTGTTATGGGAATTTAATGTTTTTTTCCGTAAAATAATTTTAAAAAGGAATTTAAATCACTCAAGGTTCGGTGAATACAGATATTGTCATGCGTAGCCATAGGGAGATCATGTATTGCTACCATGCTACAGTTTTTTAACGACCAACTTCCAATTGCATGCCGTGAGTGATGTGTTCATAACCTATAATACTTTGATGAAAATTCCCAAATGAAAATAAAACAAAGTATAATTTTTTTAATGAACATAACATCAAAAACAATGCCGGCACTAATGAATAAAATAACAAAATTTAAAAAATCACACGCATAAGCACAACTCTCTATTATAATAATGGTGTTATAAGTTAAATATATGAATGGTATATGAAATGTGTGTGTAACGTTTCTTACTAAACAACCTAGTATTAAATATAACGTGTTTAGTGATGTGAAGTTTATATTTGCATCCATTTACAGATCTATTGAACGTGTAGTACTTCAACTTCTTTCCCAATTGTAACGGTGTATTAACATCTGAAGTTTAACTTCCTTGTCTCGTCTAGCGAATTGTAAATTTGTCACTCACTTAAAGTCCGATGTTTTCAAGGTATTTCGTTAATCTTTAGATGACCGGAAAGCATATACTAGTCCGTATCCTGAATTGTTGTTCACTCATTTTTAAGTAAATTTTCGTAGTTTCTACTGATTGAATTCCCCACCGAGAGAGGTTCAATGTATTGTCTCAGATCTGGATTTTTGTTAGATTTGTTAGAAAATATTTGGCTATGTAGTATATGTTCACTAATTGTTAGTTTATGGTACTAAGGAAATATATATTGAAGCCATTTGTACTTTATTATTGTTTTTTTTTTAATTTTATTTATTATTAAATAAGTAATTTTTTGTTTTTACTTATATTTTAAAATTCTCTATAAATAGTCTCTAGTTGATGATTATAAAATTATATTACATGAATAATATATTAAATGCGAGATGTCATTGACTTCTATATATAATATATATTTTGTGTCGTTCTTAAAATATATATAGGTAATGTAATTTGCAAATACATATCTCCTATATTATTACATGGTATAAAGTATGTGTTAGGTGTAAGTTATATCATATTTATTTGGATAAAGTATTATTCCGGTTGTGTATTAGATTTTGTAATTATAAACTCCCTTTTATAAATATATTATAATTATAATTTGTGGAATCATTTCCTCTCCATATAAATAAATATTATTCTATAGACATTTTCTTACAATTCCGAAAAATATCTGTTTTATTTGTGCCGTTCTGCCGCCATTGTCATATGCAAATGTTATTAGTTCTAATATCCAAATATTATCTTTTTGGCACACCAGTTGTCATAGTTTTATTTGGTTATTTTTGTGTTTTTTCATTCTTTTAATTCTAATAAAAAAAAAAAATACCATTGTGCGTGCTAGATATTCATTGATATAATAATAATTAATCTATCGCGTTATATTTATGTATTTATTTTAAATACCCAATATGAATATTTAGCAGTTTTATGTCTCTCAGCCATATACGTTTACGTTATACAAAGACAATAATTTATTTCCACGTGATGTTATTTTTTTGCTATTAGCATAGAGATATTTTCGTAAATTAATATTATGATTATATTTATACTTTTTTTTTTATCATCGATATAAACAAAATTTTCATTTACAAATATTAATTTATTTATTTTTGTTTGTCAACACAACACATTAGCTATCACAATTTATTATTATATACCTATATTTAGTTATCCAATTTTAACAGTTCAATCGCACTGGTGTGAAACTCTTTCTGCTTCATAATATTATTTTAAATATATGTTATTATCTATCGACCACAAAATGATTAACCTTAACAATATACATATTCGCATCCAAATGATTTTAATTATAATTTAAGAAAAAATATTGATAGTCGTCAAATTTTGTATTTTCATAAACAATATATTATAAATGAAATCTCAATCATTTCATCACATTATATGTATATGGTACTGTAATTAATATTGTGTGTCATCTTTTATCAAATATATATTGGCCCAGTCAAGTTGATAAATTATAATAATTTCATATTAATTTAGGGGTCAGCAAATATGTTTCATTAATTCAATTATTTTTATGTATATATGGTTGATTTGAATCTTTCGGGGTTCAAAACTATATAGATATTTTAAAAGATGTTTTGTTTGTTTTTTTGATTCCATCATAAACAAACAAATTGTAATAATTTTTATGGGTATAAAAAACTGCGATTGCAAAATATTTTTTTACTTAAATATTTCGGCACATATCGAATCAGACCCACATCATTCATTTTCTGTGGTTATTGATTATTCTAACATCTACGATAAGCCATATCGCTAATAGTTCCATCGCCGGTACATATATTTATAATGTTACATATGCATAGTCAAGTTTGGTATGTGAGTACATATAATAATTCACCAATTGGTTGATACAATTATGTTCTGAAAAATGCTAATAATTTTTATGAGTGCGAGGATCGCCCATTTAATGTTATTGTTATGTGTATAAGACATTTATAATATATACAATAAATAAATCCGTAAACGAACAAATAGTAATTGAATTGAGTAAATGTCTGTGTGAAAAATAATGAAAAAATTGTCTCATATTGTACTCTTAACCTTTGCTTCCCAAGTAATTTGATTGATGTTATTTATAATTTATCTGAGTATTTTGATGTATTTGTATGTTTTTGTAAATTATGATTTGTTACTGTGCATAAGGTAAGAATTATATAACCAAATTCCAGGTGCTAGAAAATCGCTATGGTATGTAATCTCGGTTAAAATGCTGTGAGAGCCTTGTGGTTTTAATAAATTATTGACCACTCATATATATATTTAGAGACCAATATGTGTCAAATTTTGTTGTTAGCAAAACCCCCATTCAAATTTGATAAATTCTGGTAATTTTTTAGTTGACGCTGCAACTACTATTTATTAATCAAGAAAAAAAATGAGAAAAATAAAACGAGTTGTAAATTTCATCATCTTATGTTAAATGCAACTATATTGAAAGCAAAAATTTATTAATCTGAATAATTGCAATTTATTCATACTTAATACTACCAAAACAATACTTATACAGTAAAAGTGCTGGGTAAAAAGTAGATCGTTATAAAATACACAATTTTCATTTTAACAATTTTTTTTCAATTAATAAACAATAAAAAAAGAGGTAAATTATAGAGTTAATTTGATGTGCCAAATAATTAATATTAAAGTTTTCAATTGTGTTGAAAATATGAACGCTTGTGTAATATAATATATTACATTGTTTTCTACATGTACAGATTACATAATGCAGATATCTGAATTACTATATAATAGAGCTTAACAAATTAATAATTAGTCGACCGATAATCTGCAGTTAACTTAGTTGTTTTGGGACAGTTAAAATATAAAGTTTATTAACTATACATTTACATATAAACAGCAATAAAATCTACTTCCAATTTCGTTGTATCTGTACCATTTTACTGTAACGTTATGTTATGGTTGTGATTGCATGGTACTATACAGTTAAAAGACCTAATGCTTGTGAAATGTGATATACGGAAAGGTTGTATAACATCAAAATAACAGATTGCTATATATGTTACTTGGGATTGAATGGCATGCATTGTCTGTATAACCATTTCACGGCGCCACTCACATCACATATGCAATAGCTCTAAAAACTAAAGTTTTATGATTCTATCTATATTATTATACTATACGCGTACGTTAATATGAAATTAAAATTTAAAAAACGTAAATTTCTTTATTTTGTATACACAAAAATTAATTTTAATACATACGAGTGTATATGATTGATTGAATATAGAATATACCTATAATATTGTATCATATTTTACACTCGAAGCTGTGACGTTTAACTGTGTTTATGATGTATTTTGTTGATATTACAATATTTGTAAATATTAAATTTATTTTTTATTATATATACATTTATTTATTTTTTATTATGTCTATATTTATATTTTATTCAAACAAAATACGTAATTGAACGGTCTTTTTAATATTTTAATTTGCATTTCAGGAAAAAAACTATACGCAGACTTAACGAAAACGAAAAAAATAAAAAACAAACCAAAATAATAATAATAATAATAAAAAGAAAAAAAACTTAAGAAACTAAGAAGCAATACATGACGTCAATTGAAGGCATGTGTTTTTGTTATTTTTATAAGTTTATTTTTTTCTTTTACGTATTTTGTTGTTGTTATTGTTAAAGTTTCTATATCATATCTAAAATATCTTTAAAATACAAAAATTTATGCACCGAAAAAGTAGTATTTTTTTTAAATTTTATTTTGATATTTCTATCGTATTATTCGCTGGACAAACATAAAAAAAAACACAATTCTCTTAAAAATAAGTTTTTTTTTTTTTGTATTAATTATTGTTTATTCTGGTTTATTCGGATATGGAAAAATAAATTCTCTAAATTTTAACTCCCATACAATATAAAAATTTCAAATCATAACACCGAAAAATAAATAAAATTCTATAATAATTCATTTCCTTTTATTCTTTTATGTTACCTCTCACAAAAAAAAAAACTCCTTCTATAATTGAAAATGAAAAGAATGATTTTTTTTAGTTTTAAATTATTACTTCCTTTTTTTAAAACATCAGATGATGTAATAAACATTAATTATTATTGTTAATGTTTTTTTAGTTTTTATTTTATTTTTAAATAGCATGAAATATAATATAATGTACAACAAAAGGTGCATAATTATTATTATTATTATAAATTGTAATCGTATAATGAACTATTATTTTTATCGCCTTATTTTTAGTATACTTATTATAATATCAAATATCTTATCAAAATAAATTGTAACATGTAAATGTTTTTTTTTTATATAAAAATAGGAGAAATGGTGGTGATAGTGAACACTTTCTGCTTTTATGGACGTAAAATATATCGCCGGTTAAATATCAAATTAAAATTATGTGGTGTTTCTGTTATGTATCAGCAAAGCAGTTAATTTAACGTGTTTACACAAAATTTTCAGTTTTTAAAATATACTGTCAACAAAACAGTGATTTGAAACATATGAATTTCTTTTTTCTGAAAATTAAAGACTTTTAAAGTGAAGCTACCACAATTTACCGGCAGTAGTGTTCTTTTCACTTGCATTACACTGCTCTTGCTTTGCACTGTTTTCTCTTACACAGATTTGGTTACTTGATTGAATATTTTACCTTTATTTTTGCAACAATCTCGCTCCTACGTGACATATACAATATATAGGAATAACATAAAGCTTAATTTTATCCACACCCTACACCATATATTATCACATTACTTTTTTAATTATAGATAAATTTCTAGGAAATATTTTTTGTATTAAATGTAACTATCTACACGGTTTATTATTTATTTGTTATTGGATATTATAAATAAAAATATAAAAATAATTTGCTTCTTTTTTTATCACTCGGTAACAATAAGGCAAAGAATACAGTTCTTATTTGTATAACACAAAGAAATATTTTTACAGTACGTATCGTGTAATGTCGGTCGCGATAAACATTAAAAATATAACATATGTTTTTAAACAAATTCTAATTTAAATATATGTCTTCATACATTTTTGGGTGTAAATCCGATTTTTAACTTTATAGTTCAAATATTAAAAACAATTAATTTTAAATATAATAATTTGGAGGATTCAGTGCCAATCGATATAGGGTAAGATTTGTCATCAAATGAGATCTTCGATCAAATCATATTTCAAATATATAGGCAGTTTAGTAATAACATTTTTCACTGTGCACGTGTTTTTAAACAATTCATAGTTTTTATGGTTTTCCATTCTCTTGCTAATATAAACTACTATTTATAAAATTTATACTAGAAAGAATATTAATTGTAAATTTCTATGTAAACAACCGATTTGTTCACGTCTTTAATTTTGGCTTATTAACATCAGATTTCTCTTAGGTTTAATTAATCTTACTGCTAATTCTTCAATCTAGTATATAATATTATATTCTTCAATTAACATGTTTTTATATTATTCTTTTGTGTTATAGTTTCAGGATGTTTTTTTATGTATCCGTCTTTTTTTTGTGAATTGCTTATTTTTTCAATATTTAACTGAGAAATTTTTTGGTATTTTCATACAGAAATTTTTTACCTGAATTACTATTTATGCGTTTATGGTCAATGTGAAGTAATTTATCATCATGGCCATACGTATTGAATGTTTTGTCGTAGATGCTATATGTTATTTCTCAAAACATTATCAAAGATTTTATTAAAAATTAACCACCTACCGAAGAAATACATAATTTATCTAAACAGAAAAAAGATTTTTATACAAAAAAAAATAAAAATAATACATTCAAGACGTAATATCCGTCCGTCGGCAACAATCAAAAAAATAAAAAAATAAAAAAAATAAAGTATTTTATAATTGTAAAAATAAATTAACCGCAAAATATTGCATAAGTATTATGCTAAATTATGACAATGCGATAAAAAACATTATGTTTTTGGATTTGTGAATAAACAATAGTTTTCTTTCATTATACCATAATTTAAATTTTAATATGAAAAATATAATTGCACCGCAGAGATTATGTATTGTATTTATATTAATATTATTTACTATATATTTAGACTAATTGGAAATTAATAATATACAAATTTTTATTATCTAAAGAAAATCTTATCATCAAATACATAAATTAATATATAAGGATTTTTTTTGACAACCATTTAACTACCAAACCAATGTATATTTATGATGTTTCTTAGAAAATTATTAATGGAATCATTATATTAATATATTATATATTATGTTAATTGGCTTGGTGCAGCCACCGAGTTAAATACCATAAATATGAACTGATTTTTAAAAATTTGTTTGTATAATAATATTTTGTCATATGTTAATAGTTATGAGATTTCACCCAGCAACCTGTTTAACATACGTTTTCGTGAATTGTATATGCTTAATTCCTTTCTATATGTGTCTTCCAGCGGAGAGCCATATACCAATGTATTTATAACTTTATTTGAATATAGTATTTCTTGATCATTAATGTTAAACGGTACGCGTGCTATAAAATTTTAATTTTAGTAAAATTGACATTCTACAGACTTAATTTTGTTAAGCTTAACACTCCATCCATTGCTATCCTATTTTATATATTTATATTGGTGTGCGATGACTCTAATTTTATATGTTTTCTGTCGCCACTTTATTGATTCTACTGACTGCCAAATGCTAATAATATACCATAATATAATCCATCAGTAAATGTAAAGCAATTGTGTTATTTTCTGGTTTCAGATTAAACGAAACGAACTGAACCTACTATATGCTAAAGAAAATATTTATAGGTTCTGGTATTTCTTTCATTTTATCCAACATCATCTTTTATATAGATTATAGAGCTATAAAAATAAATACTTATATATAAATATACGCACCTATTTAAAATGTTATAGAAAAGACAAAAAACAAATAAACCTATGAAGTTATTTAACAGATGTTAACAGGTGTTGTAATGTACTACTGCGTGTAATGTATACACAACACACATATATATATATATAATTATATGTGTTACATATAAATGCCAATTTAATTAATTTTTCTATATGATAAAAACAAGAATTTTTAATGTTTTTCTAAAATTCTATAAAATGTATGCGAAAATATGTCTTTGCATTATATTGTAACATATATATAAAATTAAAATTTATAAATTATTTATAGGTGGTATAATGTTATTATTATAACCATACGTAGATTATAGCGTATGGTAACCCTTCGTCCGGCAAATAACCAATATAATGCTACTGTAAATAATTTAAGTATTTTAAACGGACCTTAACAAACTATTTCATGACATTTTCTTCTGCGTACTCAAAATCACAATGCTTTAGTGTCCTGCCACCGTAGCGTTGAAACACACATTTTTAGTTTAACATATGGACTTTTAGTAGTAGTAATATCAATCGTAACGTGCTTTTTTCTTAATCGATTCCTCCGATTATTTTCTGTCCGAAATATAATCAGAATAATTTATTATTTTGGTAAAAATAAATTTATTGTTTACATTTTATTGTAATCCATTCCGTAAGTTATTTTACGGACAAACAATTTCTGTATATATATATACGTAATTATTGTGGTCATTTATATACAAAGTTAACAATATTAATTATATATATACAAAACTGATTTATAAATACAAAATTGTTAGTTTACTAATGTATTAATACACGTATATATTTTCAACTGCGTGGATAATAATTTTATAAAGGAAATAACTTATTCATTATTTATTATACAAGGTTAAATAAAATTAAATCTCTGTTGCTTGGTGTAGTGAGGGATATCCATTTTAGTATAAAATATAATATGTATGTTTTTTTTTATAACATTATTTGTCATGTCGCGGCAATTGGAATGGAATTAACAAATTACAGATTACAAAATGTATATATAAATATTTAATTTTTATTGACAAGAATGTTTTCTATTTAATATATGTTCTATATTCTATGTGTATTTATTTTTTCATTCAAAAACATATAGAAAAACCCTTATATTGAAATAATGTTAATATAGTTATTTTCAGAGGATTTTTCATTTGGAAATTTCTATAAATTTCGGTAATGTATTCCATTCCATTTATTTAACAAATTATCGAACAGTTATCTTCATTTTTTTTTTTGCAAATTTTCGATTGCAATTATCATTTATGTTTCACTTACTTTACTAAATTTGTCGGAAGTTTTGATTGATATTTGTTCAGTACAAATTGTATTTATTAGTAATCTAATATATTTCCTCAATAAAAACTCGCCTAATTCATACATACGATACATTTTATTATTATTAAATGTGTATTTCCTGAAAACAGTAACCTAACTAAAACGGTTTGTTTTTGAATTGAAACCATATGAATTTACTATTTATACAATACATGGTAAATATATGTAGTATACTGTGTCACATGCACTAGCAATTAAACCAGAATATCACAAATGTAGCGAATGCATATTTATGTGTCTATTCACATTGAGCGTCAACTAACACCTTATATTATACAACAAAATTAAGGTTTCAGAAATTATTATTTCTATCAAATATATTTTAAAGTATTTTAATACAAAGAGTATTTCAACATCAATCAAAAAAGTGTTTTCTAATACAATTTTAAAAGTATTCTCATGGTTAGAACATTTATTGTCCATAACGATTTAAAAAACATTCTCAATTGAATGTTGGTTTCATCACATGCTCGTAAATTGTTGTGTATAATTTAATAAATATATTTTTTTTATATAACTTTTCCATATCATAAAGAAAATAATATTGGTTGTGGTTGAATTCGATGAACACGAGATAGTCTGAAGTCTCTACTAAATATAAATAACAAAGTTTATAAAATCATGCTTCATTACTTACAGTTGAAGTCAAACAATTGCCTTTTTTTTTTCTTAAATTTATTTTGCACAGTCTATTTAAAAACTATATCATATAATTGACACATAATTTTCTATTGGTCACATTACATTGTAAAGAAAACCACAGATAAATAACAACATTTTTTTTCATTAGATTTTTTTTTAACTGAGCGTGTATTCTCATAAATAATGCATTGTCTATATTCACTTTTACGCAAAGATATTTATTACCTATATGTTATGCCAAACATATTCGATTACAATTTTACTCATTCCCTTGAATTTAATTCAAATTTCCATTGATGGTTATTAAGTCAGGTAATATATATAATATATAAAAATTTATCCACTTATTTATACAATTATAATTGATTAGACGACGATAGGTCTTAGCTTAGGTTGGTTATACATTACATGTATGATATTGTAAAATAATAATATTTCATGTGGAAATCTTTGAAATTAAAAAAAAATTCCAAATTATTAGTATTCGATACTCATTACGATTACTTCTATCAAAAACAATGCAAAGACATATATAGACGAATATTTTCTAATAATTATTTATATAATCAGACAGACAGATAATTATCCCACAGAGATTTAATGTATGTTTTTAAGAGAAATATAGCTTTTTTTTTATTTGCAATTTCTTCCTTTTCACTGTGACGTGTGCGATGGTTTGTTTTTGTATATGCGGGTTTTTATTATTTAAGGTATATATAAGTATAAGTATTATTTTAGTATATGCGTGGGAAATTATCTTTTTCATTTGCTATATCAATCAATCGTTTATATGTGAATGTTGCTTTTTTATATACCATATATACATTCAAATAGGTAAAATTATATAGGTATTTCTATATGCTTACATTTTTCGTATTAAATAAAATCGGTTTCTTTACTTTCAATTTTTGATTAATTAAATACTTAAATTAAAATTTATAAGGTTCATATAACAATCAAGATAACAAATTTAAATTTAAATTCATCATTTTGTATATACAAGTATTTAATACAATACAATATTTATAATATATCTACAAATACGACGAGTATATATATTTTTAAATTATATAATCTTGCTGTAAATAATATATAAATATATATAAAAATGAAATCTTTTTACAATTTTTGAAGTAGTAGTCGTTATATATTTATGTTGCTGCGTTGTGGTTAAGAAGTTGACCCAGTTTATATTTACTTTATAAACATATCAAAAAATTTGAAGAGTATATTATATATTTTGAGCAAAATTAAAATTAATGATATGTAAAAAATAACATAGATATTTTCGTATATATTGTATAATATTATATAGTAGATTATATTAGTTATTAACTATATGTAGTATATGTATTATATAAAAAAAAAAAAGTATAAAAAAACAGATATACTAAAATTATATATTAACATCATATACTATAGCCAACATATAATTTATAATATTATATACATAAACATAGTATATCAACCATCGGTGGGATCATAAACGAAAGAAATATGTAGACTATTATTTTCTACATATATAACAAATATTATTATATGAAACATGAAATGTAATTCCCGCTGCTAAATAGAGCTTTCACACAATTTTTTCAACAAATAGCTATGCTGTAATTATTCTCAATCGTTAGTATCGTATAATTACATGTGCAGAATGGTGCACGTATCACTTTAAATTATAATTAGAACTGAAAGTTGACATATATAATCCAAAATTTCATGAAATGCATACCATCTATTATTATCAATTTTCTCTTTACACTATGTTACATATTTGTGATAGCAAAAACAATGGTGGGTACAAGTATTTTCTAATATACAAATAAATAAGACTGAAAGATACGATTCCACGACGCGATTTTTATTAGAATTAGGGAGTAATGTACGTAGTAATGAACGTATGGAACAATGGAATATTTGTCTATATGTGTATATATGTTTTTTTTATGATACAGTTTGTTTATGGTTATTGGTTTGATTTTTTTATGATTTTTTTGTTATATATAAATAATAAGAGATATTTTATTAATCAAGAGGAATTATATGTTTTGCATTTTTAAAATATATTTTATTTTTCATTTTGTTATATATCAAAGAAATATTTGTCTATGTATATTTCATTTATGGTAATATATTTATATATTATATATTACATGCATTTATAATTTATACGAATAGAATTATATAGTGTGTGTCTATTTGTTTTTTTTTTTTATATTTATTATATATTTTTGTATATATAAACATGAAAATTACATGGAAATATTATATTATGACATCTAAATGTAATTATTTATATGTAGTTATTTCAAAATATTATATAATTATTTCTTCATTATGAATTTAGAAATGATCGTCTAGAAAATATTACATTTGATTATATTAATTTTATTTTGTTTGTATATTATATTTTTATACAATAAATTATTTCGTTAGTTAAAAAAACGAAAAAAAAAAAATTGTTTGCAAATCCTATAAATTTATTTAAAATATTTGAGGGAACAGGCCAAGAAGAAGATTTCAATATCTTCCTATTATCCTATATACATAAATACAATATATAGATAGATAGAGTATGATTTTAATAAAAATTAATAAATTGTCAATTGGTTTTGTCGTAATGTCGGCATGTTAAGTTTTAGTTCTGTTAAAGTGGAGTTTGGCGACATCGCCATCGCCAAAATTATAAATTTATTTTAACTTTTGGTTTTTGTCGCACCAAATAAACGAATGCATACATTCGGTATATGATTTTTATGATCTAAGTGAAATGTATACCATATTTGTATTATACATAAAAACCAACAATGTATTAAAATTTAATATTACTTTATTACCAACAATTTTAACTAATTTTGTTTACACATACACCCTCTGCCCTCATAAAAATAAACCGGAATGGCTATATAAACCATAGAACACATATAGCGCGTACACCATCTAAAGACATTTTCTTAGGAAAACATTGAAAAAGTGCTTGATTGTGTGAAAATTACTAGAAAATCCTCAGCGAGATTCATGGAAATTGAGTTTGGAATACCGAAAACAATAATTCATCGAATTTTAACTGGTCAAAGTTTGTTCCACATCAATTAAATGATGATCAAAAATTGCACCGAATTGAACTAATAATCAAATTTTTTTTTGCATATTCACTTACACTGAAAATAAATTTGTACATAATTTCAATGAATAGCGTTTATAAGCCCATTTTTCATTGTTTCAATGTATAATTCATTAATATTTTTAATTTTTAAAAATTATCTTAATGTACTTGTTTATTGAATGAATGAATTCGCGATCAATAATTAACTAATGCGCAGCATAATAAGTTATTAAACAGAACACGTTGAAAAAATGAATAATATTCATCAAAACAATTATACAATTCTTTAAAGCAACGTAGTGATTCATTGAAAAACATTCATTTTCGGTATTATATTTTAATGAATAATTCGTTGATTTAATAAATGTTATTTCATTTTAACAATGAACCATGTTCCTTGGAGCAAAATTAATTAATATTTCATTGTTTTGACGTTACTTTTAAAATTGGATCCGTGTACTTTTTTTTTTAGGGTAATTAAACTCGCTTTCTACTAATTTCTATTCCCTAACCTTTATTTGGTTATGAAAGGAAATCAGTTGAAGGCATTCAAAAGGCGACGACCACCGAACCGCATTCCAATCAAAAACAGTAAAAAGTCATTTGATTCATTGATTGGTGAACGTACAAATCCATGTATTCCCAAGATGATGTAGTTATTTTGAATAAATTAAATGTTTTTTTGTGAAAATTTAATATTTCTTTTTGTGTTCATTTAATCCATTACGGATTATTATGGTACAGAGGTTGTATATAAAAAAAAATAAAGTATACTAATCAGAGATAAGAATGGAAATTTACGAGTATTGGAAAACCCTATATTTTAGAAATATGAACGAATGAACTGTAGAAAAAACCGAACCATAAACAAATAAATTTTTTATCCGATCGTTTGTTTGTTTTGTATATTTTATGCATACATATATTTTTGTGATCGTTCATTCTATTTAAAATATTGTAATATTCCAAATTATTCGTACGGTTGGGTAATAGAATCTGCATATTCGTTCGATTTTCTGAGCTCTATATATTTACATACACAATACACATACATATAGTTAAGTTTGTATAGAAAATACATGTTGAAAAATTTATCTTCTTTATACAATCAATTCAATCAATTGAAAATATACATATATTTTATTTTATTTTCAAAGGAATTTTGTCGATATACGAAAATAATATTGAATATATTATATCTTTTTTTTTTTTATTTTATTTATATTATTTGAAATTTGAAATGCATATTATTTTCGTATTTATATAAATATATATCCTCCTACATATTGAAATGGAAAATTGTTAAAATTTTAATACGAAATTAGGAAAATTCAATCTATTAACAAAATAAATAATATATATATTTATACTTATTTTCGAATATTTTGTAATACATGAAATAAATTGTTATAATTAATATAATACACCAATATATTAGATATAATACGTTTAATGAATGCAAATTGATTGGGAATTATTAGCAAAAAATATAAAATATTTCCAGATTGTATAGAAGACAAAATAGTAAAACGGAGTATGTAAAATAAGAAATATTTGTTGTTGAATTTATAATATATTTTTTTTGAACTGAACAACATGATTTTGGTAGGCTTTGTTCTATACTATAATCTTCTTGAATTCATATAACAATACTGTTTTGATATTATTTTGGTAACAAGTCCCAAATTGATTGTAATTTAAACGGATTTCAATAAGAATTGTATACATTGTGAACATATTTATTTTTAAATATTGATAAATGTAAAATTATTAAAGAAAAACAATCTATTTTTGTGAATTCATATAACAATTATTTTATTTATTATTATTTTATTACACAAGACTTTGGATCTTGGTTTATGCATTTTGTGAGATCATAAATTTACGGACCGCTAGTGTAGGACTATTGTTTTGTGCTCTTCTGCAACCTATTTTAGAATAATCATGTACTAAATTTGATAGCCATTTTATGAAATTGATAAAACATAAATTCAAACTATCCAAAGAAGATTCGTTAGATTATCGCTGAGAGATTTACCTTGTCACAATCAATCCATTCTAACACAATATACGAGTATATATAGGCTAAAATTTAATATTCTGTAGATAAATCATTCTGATTTTTCATAATGCTGAGTAGGTGGTAAGCATATGTGCCATGTTTTGGAATCCACATAGCAAAATCTGTAATTTTTTTTCGTACTAGCCCAACGAACTTTATACTTAGATTCTATAGTTCTTTAAACTCATAGCTATAATAATAATTGAAGTTTTTTTTCGAAAATTTTTTATAATAATTACATAAATTATTAGTATTAAACATAAAAATACAATTTATAAATTAATTGTGTCAACTCAACAATAAAAATGATAAAATATATTAAATTGAAGAATATAAAAATTATGAATAATACAGTCAACTTTTTATATTAATTACAATTAATTATAATTCAATTAAATGCTATATAGATAAATAATTAATTATATAAATGTAATGATCTCATAATATTTTTCTATATTTATATTTATACTTAACCATTTATAATAGACTAGACATCTAATTAATTTGGTGTGGGATTAAAGTTTAAATTTGATATGTTTTTTTTTTCTCTCATTTATATATCATTTCTAAAAAAATTATTAAATAATATCATTTCTTTTCCGCTTAAAATGTTGACTCATTGTCCACATCAGTAATTTTAATATATACATAAGAAGGTATTTATGATGCAAACAGTTTTATGTAATATAAATATATAGTGTATTTCAATTAGAGGTCTATCGGTGGACCTATACAAACATCTGTATATATAAAGTCTATTTCTGCGGTAAGGTATTAGATAAGTTCATTTTTTTGCAAGTCAGATTATATTTATTTATTTATTTATAACATATTTAAGTGTAATGCGCCTATTACCTAGACAATCAATCAGTGGATAGAGTTCATGCTAATCAATTGTAAAATACTGGTTTCAATTACCTTACGTTTTTGTTCTAACTTTTCTAATTCTTTTTCAATTAGAAATGTTTTTTTATTTTGTTGCTGATCGATCGATTATGTTGACGAAATACTTTTCTAATTATGGCCAAAGACTTCATAATGTTTTAGTGTAATATTTTTATGAATTTATATATATGCATGCGTATACTATATGTCGTTCTGTATATAAGTTTAGTTACATGTACTTAATATTGGATTGTCCATAATTTCTATGTGGGTGCAGATTTATACATATAAGAAAAAAAAATTTGACCCACAAATTTTTTCTCGTTAATTTATACTCGTAATTTTATAATATTATAAAAATATTACAGCAAAATGTTATTTTTTTTTGTCTTGAACATCTTATTGTTAACAGTATTTCAAGGTTTTGTGTTCTTTAAATCTTATATTTTTAAATAATGTATAAATAAAGCAATGATTAAAATTACAGATATGGTTAAAATAATAGTAGAATCGTGTTAAATAAATGATTTCTTTTTTAAGTTAATTTTTTGTTTTAACGCAGTATAAATGGACAAAAATTTAGTGTATTATTGAAAAGGACTATATACAAGGTATAAATTACTGTTGTGTATTTCGGATACAAATTAATATAGGGTCCATTATTTAAATGAGCAAATTTTAACGGAGTTATTATTTCACAAAGAATTAAAAAATTAAATTTCTAACTTATCACCAACATTTATTTAAAATTCTACAAGAAATAAGTTATTATGTATTATAACTTCGAAGTTTTTGTTTTTGGCAGGCACTCCACTCCATTCTATTATTTTGATCTCACCTGTACATATAATTACATACACAATACATACACATATACCCTTCTATCTATATATTATATATAATTAATTGGTGTATGATTATTCTCAAAATATACCTTATACTAAAAATTACCTAACTAAAAATTATGGTCATCATCGTATATAAAAAAAAAAAAAAGAATGAACACGTCACAAATGTAAATTTACACAACAAAATTATCCAAATCCATATGAGACATTAAATTTAAAAATAACAGTAAATAAATTTGCATTATGTACTCAACAAAAAACCAAAAATACAAATAAAAAAAAAATACAATTCATTGACGGCATATACAAAAAGAAATAAAATTGAATAAAAGGTAACATGCATCAGAATAAATAAAAACATATACAAACATTAATTGTAATTGACAATTACGGCTATCCTGCTATAGTATATCTACACACTCTGTCTTAAAATTAACCGGAGTGTCTTTTTATAATATATATATATAAGTGGATTTGGTAACGAGGCTGCTATAATTGATTTATTTATTTTGAACTATCAAAATTTCATGACGTTTTCTTTAACGTAAGGTAAAATACAAAGTGCTGAATGGAGGCGGTCACCAGATGATAAAAATCCAATAAAAATCTCTTTTGATGCGAAGTCAAAAATCAAAACAATGCTTAATTGGTTATTACGATTCCAAATATATAATATCTACAAAGAATTTGTTCCTGTAGAGTGGTACACGTACATCACCGTTATTATTTTGTATTACCATGATGTAATTTAAGCTTTTGATAAGTGATATTCGTTATGTTCTGCCTGAATATCGTTATCCAAGGAGTTTACAATAATTTTATAATAATGCATCTTCTTGTCGTTCGTTCATTTTTCGTACTTCAAAATTCACCTTATTCGCCCGATTTAGCACCATATAATTTTGTGCCTTTTTCAGAAAAAACCACCGGCCTGTCATACTAACAAAATTCCAATCAGCATCATAAAATACACTTTTTACGCATGCAAATCGTTGTCGTTCACAGTTGTGTTTGAACCATTACGGTTATTGTTCGGACACAGCATGTACCATATATTATATAAACAAGAGAATATATAAAACATTAAGTTTTATATAAAGCACACGATTTTCCTTTTTTTTCGTTGTCGCTTTTATTTTTGAATAAATGATGATTTTCAACATTCAATGTAATGTTCACATATACGGAGAATATTATATTTAGGTCATTAACTGATTACTTTTTTTTTTGTATATATAATCTTGTTGTGTGAATACATGTTCAATTAAAATTTATCATTGGTTATATTTCAATGGAATAATTTACGTAAATGTGTATTGTTTGTTTAATAATACAAATGGTAAAAAATTTAAAATATTATATATAACAGATATTATTGATGTAAAATTGTTTATAAATGGAAATAAATTTATTACAGTTCTTATATATAATCGATTGCATTAATGAACTCCAATTTAATTGCTCAAGGTATAGAATATTTTTCAAGCCATCATTTAATATATGTGAATGGCCATCATGAAAGAATTTGTTTAAGCGTTCAAGGGCTAAACTCCTTTCCGTCATACAATTTTTTTTTTTTTTTTACAAAAATTGAGTGAATTACGTCATAAAGGGAACAGCATCCCAAACTGGACCACCCTCTGTATAATAATAAATGTTATATTTCACAAAAAATAAAATTTTTGCTGGACATTATACCCGCATAATGAAAACAATACATAAGAGACCTCAATTTAACAATATATATACGAGAAGATGAAATAATAAATTAAATATAATATAATTTACATAACATTTTGATATTTTATGCGCGTTCAAGTTTTTATATCATATCAAATTTTATATAAATTATTCGAATAATTAATATTAACCAACAAAAAAAAAATGTTTAAAAAACTTTCTGAACGAAATATTTTTCAGAATTTTCATTAAAAAAAATGTAATATATACATTTTCATGGAAATTTTAAATCTCAAATGGAATGAATAAAAATTTCGCAAATATTTCATCGACTATATACCAACCAACAGAACAATTGTATATAGATTAATATGGAATAAAATGATGTTGTTATATTTAATTTAGTCATATGCAGATTTTCAAAATGTCGAATATACAGGTTGATTAGCCAGACTAACTCCAAATCTTCTCCAATAATCCAATTTTCAATCTAACATTGCACTGAAGTAAATTATTTGGTATTCACCAATTGATCTGCGATAATGTTTTAATAGATATATTTTTTAATTCAATTATACTTATGTTCGAGTGGACCGTGTTCTTAAAAGAAACTTTTATAAGGTTCTAGATTCTCTCGATATTCTTATAATAAATAATTATCCCATTGGGTAAATTTTTTTTTAATTCTGATATCAAATCAATAAACATCGAAAACACATACATTTCTTCTTTTGAAAAATTATCACAATACATTATTTGTGCACAAAAAAAATACCAAATATTTCCTATTAACAATAATTTATTTTACATACTTCGTTTTCTATTTTGTAAACAATCTCGAAATATTTAATATTTTTTTTGCTATAAATTCCCATATCAAATAGTGAATTCATTCATATTATTTCATTTATAATAAAATTATAACAGAAATTTATTTCCGGCATTATAAAATATTCGAGAATATATATATTATATTTACATTGTTTTTCATTCAAAATGTAAGCTGTCCGAATAGTTCTGCTCTTTTTAAATCTATTCATTTAAACCTTGCACGCATGATTCACTGTACAAAAAGTGCTACAACACCACGAAAATCATTCAACAAGTCCATCAAGAGTAAAAGTGCGGCAAAAAATATCATAGACATCTCAAAAACGCAACATTTTTTTGGGTTAAAAAATGTGTTTTATTGATCGATTACATTCAAAAACATAAAACATTTATGTCTGAATATTATTGTAATCTTTTGGATCAGTGGGATGTAAAAATTCGTCAAAAGAATTGCTTTAAAGTAGAAAAAATCTTAATTGTCATAAATAAAATGCACGTGTTTCAATGAATTAAAGTATGAATTGTTCCAATATTCAACGTATTCATCATATTTAGCTAACTACCTTTGATTAAATTAATGACTGGAAATCGTTTAACATTAAATGGCTATAAAAGCTATTGCAACCGTGACTGGATATTTTGCATATATACCTTTCAGAATTATATTTGATACTGAATTATTGGAAAAACTTTGGAAATTTTGTTTTGAAATATTACTATTTTTACTATTTTTAGGTTTTACTATATTGGAGAGTAAATTATGTTTTTGTTTCAGGCAAACAAAAATAATCGTTCAATGTTTAGGTCTACATAAATTTTCAGATACTTCTCGTAGATTGAATTTTACTTTCTATACATAAATTTTAACAATTGATCTGTTCAAACAATTATGTTTCGATGATTTATTAATTCAATTATTTTATATATGCGTGTGAAACGCACATATTAGTGTTGAGATGTGGAGACATGTTGTTAATTGCGTCTAATTTTAAAATTATTCTATTTTAGGTTTCGCATAAAAATGAACAAATGTTAATTGATTATAGTTGAATAATTTTCAATATGAAAAATTTGTCTTAACAGAATTAAACTTGCATCGCTTTTCGATTTGTTGCCATTAATTTATTATATTCAAAGTATGGTTCGGTGAGCTTTTAATAACCGGAACTGAATATACATTGGTACGATGCACTCACTGGTTTTCCAATAACGTCATATATTAAAAAAAAATTGAATTTAACAATGATTTCATTTTTTTTTATACAAATTATGCGGTCATGGTAAGTTTTGTTTTGTTTGAAGATGAATGTAATTGTACAGCATCACGTTTTAAATTTACAATTATATAGTCTGCTTACAATTTACAGCCTATATCCCATCAATATATTAAATATATATATTGTATAACTAAAAATAATTTGTTGATGGAAAAACATTTCACATTAAGTATTTTACATTAATCGCCCGATAAAAAAATATGTTAAATATTAAATAAAAACTTATTGAATAAGGAAATGAATGAATGAATTATATTAAAATTTAAATTTAAAATCTATAAATTTTTCTTTCTAACTTTTATATCATATTGAGGGAATTTGAAATATTACATATGTTTAGTTTACCCAATATTGGTATTATAAACGTATCAACATCGTTATTTTAAGGTATTTTAATATTTCTATATAGATATAGAAAATAAAGGTTATAAAAATAACATGGCAATGTAAAATATTCTATAATATTTAAATATTTAGAAATTTCCATAAATAAAATACTACATATTTCTAAAAAAAAATGTATGTTTGCACAATTGTATAGTAGTAGTTTTATGTGTAAAATAAAAAGAAAAAGGAGACAGAAAAAAAAATGAAAAAAAAATAAGGGATATATTGACATTAGAAGAAGAAATTCATTGTTTGTTTATATTCTGGGGTTTTCTTTCGTTTTTATTTTTTTAGTGAGACATACATTTTTTTTTGTTTCCTTTATTTTTCACAATGTATATTTTCTTTTACTTTGTCCAATCAGATAAAATAAATATTTTTTATATTATATATGGAACATTCCTTATGGCTTCTATTTTCATAAGTAGTTGAAAATATAAAAGAGATTGCCTTTTTTTTATTGTTTTTGTTTTTATATTCTTCTGCATAACCACAAATTTAAAATATATTTTCTTTATTCAACAATAATTCATTTATTTGTATTTGTTTGTATTATAATTTGTACAGAAAATTGTATTTAAATATGGTTATTTATTTATCACTTTCATGTATTTTTTCTGTGTGTGTACATGTATTTTTATGCGTGTACAATTGCAATCAAATAATACCTTTAACCTTTTTTTAAATATTCTTTTTAAATTATTATTTCTTTGTCACATATTTATTTATTTACTTATTATTAATTATACATTCACCACCTTCTGTGCGAAATATAACCGGAATATGGTATGACTGACTGATTTATGTATTGTAAACCTGTGACCTTAACAGACTGTCAACATTTTATGACATTTCCTTCAGTGTAAGACAAATCAAAACGTATTAAAAGAATGTAGTTGAGTTTATACGCTAGGACTAAAATATTCGCTCAAAACTGAAAACTGAATGAAAATACTTTCGTATATAAAATAAGATTAGTTTTGCGACTACAACAATTATAATGTAAATGTAGAATTCTTAACAGGTTTGTCGGTATAATTAAAAGACAAATATAATCTGTGTAAAAACGGTAGGTATTGCGATAAACGAGACTAGTATACTTTTTGTGTGTCGATGGCGGTGGTCGAAACATGTATATAAAGAACAAAGAATCAATGTTCAATATTTTGTTTTAATAAAATTGAAATTCTTAATCTTAATCACTTATAATGATATTTGCGTTTATTAAAAACATAAGTTTTTGGATGGCGTAGACGATTTTTAACGGCCCATAACATGTAGATGAACGTTAAATGAATACCGAAGAAAACCATTCAAAAAGTGCGTCAAAATTGGTAAGGAAACAGTGTGATTCATGGATACGGAACTTTGTATACTAAAAACAACAATTCATGTGATTTTAATTGAAAAAATTGGTCTAGAAAAAATGAATTTAAAGTTTGTTTCACATCAATTGACTATATATTAATGACACAAAAAAATTGCACCGAATTGATCGTACCAAATGTAAAAACATCATTAAAAAAGCTGGAGGTCATGTTAAATTCTTAAAAACTCTTTAAACATGAAACATGGTGTTTTCAATGCAAAACATAAACTAAGCATCAAACTTTAGAATTACGATCAGCAGATGAAGAAAATTCAAGATTTTTGCATTTAATGAAGTCATAAATCAAAACATTTCAGTTGTTTCTATACGATTTCAAAAGTATTATCGACACAAAGTATTTGGTCCATCTGGTACAACAGTTAATAACTTATATTGAACCGTTTCCAGCAATTGAGGACATTGAACAGTCAACTAAATCGTCATATACACAACTACATTCCAATCAGCAATATACAAAAAAAAAACCATTAGATGCACTTATTAATCGATGTATTTCAGTTGAGGAAGAATTTATGGAATAAATAAATAAAAATTATTTTTGCAAAAATTAATTAATTATTTGTTTTTTCTTAATCCATTCCGATTATTTTTCGGACGCATCGACACATCGTCTGTATATGAGCGTATATAGTATAAAAGGTATTTAGATATATATTTATATGGAATTATTATATAGCGAAAAAAATATATTATTATATTGTTTGTAATCTTGAAAATATATACTTAAGATAAAAATGTTGTTTTTAATGTTAAATGTGTTTGTAACATATGTGTACATAAAAAGTAATTAATACGGTTTTGTGTTTATATTTTTTTTTGTAGTTCCTTTATTTTTCATAAATAATAACTAAATAAATTATACAAAATGAAGAGTCTTTCTTTTTTTATTTTTTTTTACAATTAAAATTTATAATGCTTTAATAATGTGATTCTCATTGTTTCGAGATATCTTATTATTTTTTGCTTGGTAATTAACCTTGTTTTTTCATTCTATAATTATAATAAATACATATTTATATTACACAATGCATTATATTATTATTATTATTATTATTATACAATATATGTTATTTATTTATACGTATCACACACATCATCTCACAGAATTAGAAATAGATAGAATTCTGATATGTGTGCGAATGAAATTATTTTATTATTAGTTTATTATGCTAAAATTCAATATACATATACAATTCTAGCTTCCTGTCTTATTTTCATATTTTTTACTATGTCTATAACTTTAATTTTATATATAATTTTGAGGTGTTATTAAAAAATGAATTATTTATAATTAAAGTGTGAATGCCTCCCTCCCGAAGAGAGAGTGGTAAAGTTATCACCTGATTCCAAGTAAAATTTAGTACTTTTATAATTAAATATTTAAGTTAAACAATTTTTTTTTTTTTAGGAAACTCGAAGAATTGTTGTAAGTCCAATGAAAATATTTCGGTTATATATGGGAGGGATGAAAATTATCTACATATATTATATTCAGTTCAAACGCCATAACTTCTAAAAACATTTTTTCAATTTAGTATTAACAATTATTTTGGATGATACCGGCAGAGGAAATTTAGCACATATACTTTGCGTATAATCTATAATTTGTTTGTGTATCCCTTTGCGCACCGCAATCCTAATTGTTTTGTTACCATATATGTATTATTCGACCGATTTTGTAAAAGTTATCAACCACATAAATTATGTTAACGTTTAGGTTTTGGTTAAATCAGCACCGGCTACCCAATGTTTTCCACCTATATATAGCAAATTTAGTTTTCTTCACGCAGCTCTTATATGTATATTTAAAATACTTTTTCAACCATTTGTACTTTACTTTATGGATGATAAAATCTTTATCAAATAAATTGTTAATATTTGAATTGTTTTTTCTATCTATATAGCAACTAAGAAAATTTTTCATGACGTAAATACTAAAATGGAATTAAATTGTATATAAACAGAAAATCAAATTAACGTGCGTTTTCCGTTACTGTTATAATTGATTTAAAAAAAATTAAAAATCTTTTTAGACTAATTAATGCTAAGTAATTTCAATTAACACTATTATACATAATAAATTTTATATATAATACGAGTACATAATATATATATGTGTTTGTGTATGTATTGTATATAATGAATTAATAATGAGCACTATGTGTATAAATAAGTTATACAACAAATCCTATATATATATATATATATACAGTGCGCGAAATTCAAAGAGATATTAATATCAATATTTCATCAAATAATTTATATATTATTGCGTCAGACCAAGTGGAAAATATTTTAAAAATTTAGACAAAACTAAAATTAATTTTTTTTTCTAATGGTGATATGGATTCAATAGAATTCGCAATGTTGAAGATATATCCCGATCTGTGAAATTGAAATTCACCTCAATTCATGTAAAATTAGTATTAAAAATACGTATGAAATAACGACAACAATAACGTTCTTATTTTTCATGTATGTATTCACATCGACAACTCAGAAATTAGTATTCGTTGTGTATCATTATAGTATCTGTAAAATATAATTTTTAAATTTTACAAAAATCATAGAACTGCATTTTATATATTTTGTTCATAACAAATTATCACAATCTTGATGACCTGTTTTTATTTTATTTTGATACGTGCGCAAATAGAAAATTGTGAATAAATCAAATAGTTCACGATTGTAAAAATAAGAACCGTACAGAAAGTCTAAGTGAATTGACTATCGGTAATACGAAAATTCACATGATGTCAATTTATTTTTATAAATTTAGTCAATCAACTGGCAATCTTTCATAGAACAGATTTTTAAAATCGATTGACGACGCATTCATAAATTATATATATATATAGTCGATTTTCCAATTAATGTCAGTGAAAATTTAAAAAACTGACGCTCTCTCATATCGTTTTGAATGAATGAAGTGAAAATTCCGCCACAGTCAATTTTCTTTTCCATAATCGGCTGTACACATACAGTGGCAAAATTTCATTTATGCGTATATTTAGATTTTCGCCTTATAACCAGGTGTATAAATAAATATATATAGTTTATATATGATGATTATGATGTGACACTAAATAATCTGAACTAACAACAATAGTTATATAAAGATAATATAATTTAAACATTTACAATTTTAACATTCATTATTCCGGTTCATATCACAAGACAGAGTAAATACATTACATAATTTTCATTATATTCTAGCTATATAGAATA
This sequence comes from Bibio marci, assembly GCA_910594885.2. Classification (NCBI taxonomy): domain Eukaryota; kingdom Metazoa; phylum Arthropoda; class Insecta; order Diptera; family Bibionidae; genus Bibio; species Bibio marci. The sequence continues at coordinate 14,903,477 of OU343114.1, forward strand.
TTAATATAATTGTCCAAAAATTTACATGATTTAATACAATAATTTAGGAATAAAATATATATAACATCAAATATAACTGATGGATGTGTGTCAGTATATGCGTCTACCGTATGGAAAGAGTAAATATATCATATATATGTAAAATGTAAATAAACAGATAAATTACATTAAATTTACTCTATTAAATATTTATGTGCGGTGTTGTTGTTGTAATGTTATTTAACAAAATATATAATATACATATTATAGGTATTACTATATTAAGCTACAGCACACCATATACAGCACAATATATGGTATAACTTAATAATATTATAATGTCACAGACAAATACACATATATATATATGTAACTATTTAATGATAACCGCAGACAAATATTCAAATTGTTTTATTATTATAATATTTCTGTTTGTATATTATAAACATGTGTTTAGAAATGTTTATTACAATTTATAAATAAATATATGTATATATTTTTATAGTTCTATATGTTTATAAATATATATAGAAATTGTTTATCATGGCATATATGAAAATTGTAATATAGATAAATACTCGCCGTGCACAGCATAGAAAATTTTGCATTCAAAATACTAAATTATTTTAAATTTATATTTATTTTATGGTATATATATATATATATATATATATGGTATGTAGTGTAGTACATTTTAGATAGAGATATTAGAGCTATACAGAGGACAGACAGACACATATATAACAGTTGCATATGTATATATAATATACATATATATTTATATCATTAAATTATATTTTATTATATATTATTGTGTTTATTTACATATTTTGACAGTTTTACAACTGATGAAAATAATGATATTAATAATATAAATGCGTATAATATTTACATTTTAAAAAAAAATATATATATTGCTGCCATAGTACATTCATTATATGGTACATTTAAAAATGAAGAGACAAATAAATTCATTGTTGTATGTAATTATATTATAAAAAATATTAAAAAACAGATACAATATATGAGCTATTTTATTTATTTATTTTATATTATTACAATATTTATATGTAGGAGAACATAAGTATTTTTTATGTAAACAATAGAATCTATTTATAATATTACAGATAATAAAAATAATAAACATAAATTTAAAAAAAATCTGCTCCATTTATCTGCATGTGTATGGTATATTATTGACGCTTTGTCGATTGTCAGTTAATTCTATAATGTGATGAAGAGTTCGATTCCCTCCCCCGGTATTGATATGATTAAAAACAATTTTTTTTTTTTTCCATGCAGAACGTTACTCAAACGTATAATAATAATAATAATGTCCATTGAATTTATTTATAAATACATCAACCGTGCCCGCCGGTAATCCGAACTACTACTACTTTTGTAAATATGTAGTTTTTTCTATTCGGATTATCACACGAAAAAATATAAATAAAATCATATCACTTAAATACTTTAATTATTTGAAAAGATAGATAAAAAGCATATCGGATAGTTTGTAGTAGTAGACTTTTAATAAAAAAAAAATAATTATCATCTTGGAACTCCTGGCATCGTAATTGAACCAATACCAGTACATCATATTTTTTAATAATTTTAAAATTAATTCAATAATAACATTTTTTCAGGTACACACAGGACCAATGAAAAACTCGACGCATATATTGTATTTTCAAAAATGGACAAATACTTTTAAATAGATTTCTTAAAAATTAACATCCATTTGGGGGTGTGATTAACAAAATCAAAAATTTGGTAAATTGTTCATTTTTTAAATGATTTTATATCTACGTTTAAGTGGGCATTTATATAAACGAACAGTGTCTGTGAAAATTTTGGAAAATGCTTAATCGCTTTCCACGCAATCAAGTCAAGTATATAATACTTGACAAAATCGGTATAATGACCGAAGCTCAAGGGATTCTGACTCAAAATAGAACAAGATAACATTTTTGATGCACTCTCTATACTCCATCGGCGGTGTAACAGAATTTAAATTTAATGTTAATTACTTTCATATTAAATTTTTAAATTATCTTTTATATAACTTATTTCAATTATAATTATTGTATATAGTCTTTGACATAATAAAGTTAGTTTTTTAGAGAAACGATCACATGATAAATTTAACGTGACATAAAACGTTTTTTTTTTTTTTTAGTGAAAGAACCAATTAATGTTTCTATTCTATTCTATTTTCTTTTTATATTATTTGAAATGTAATAATTTTCAGAAGAAATGTATTTTTTTTAATAAGATGTAAAAGTTTTTAAATTTTCCTAGAATATTTCTTTATACAATTTATAATAATAAAGTTTAATATAAAATTCAAACTTATATAAACGTAATGTTGCGAATGAAATGATTGAATACATCTATTATATATATATATATATATATATATGCGACTTTGAAACATGTGTATAAAGTTGAAACTATTGAGTAACTTTATAATGCAAACATTATTTTTATTATAGAAATTGGGTTAATATGTAATAAATAAGAATGTATAATTCCTTATTTCATTACATAAAATATATAAAAATACTTCACCACCATATGATAAGATTTATAAAAAAAAGCAATTATGGGAAATTATTTTATATATTACATATTTTCTTTTCGAAGTATACATTTGATGTGATTTCAATCAACTTCTTTAAAAAAGATGTACGTGTTATTTCTCAAGATCGTATATAATCTATTGAAATTAATGATAATCACAAGTAGTAGTAATGTTTACATATATTATATGAGAGACTAATCATTCGGAACGATATGCTACTAGCGTTTTCTGAATACAATTTTCAACTTTTCGACAAAGAAAAATAGGGAAATATCTGCGTCGAACGATTTTACTAATATCTCCTATGAGACGGGTTGGATATTGATTTAATTTTGATAACTTGTTTAAAAAAATAGAAATGCATTAGAAAATATGACCAGAAATATAAAAAAATCAGCTATTCATTAATTATAAAAAAACACTTAAGTTTCTGTTCCATATAATCTATATTGTCTACCATCATCCTGGCTACAAGAAAAATATAGTGATAATATAATGTTATCTAAACGCATTTTTTTACCACTCACCACAGATTGGAAATATATTTATATTTGTAATGTATATATGCTATTCCCCTGATAACTCTAAATAATGCCATAATAGTCATATAGGTATATATACACCTCTTGCTGCACCCTTCCAGCAACACTTATACAAATTAAAAGATTTCAAATAATTTTATTTAAATGTAATTATATAGAAAGAATTATACATAAAATTGAATTTATATGTTGCTATATTTTAAAGATTAGTAGAAAATCTGAGATGTTCATATTAAAGAAAATACCAATATTTGATGAATTCTATTTTTTCCATATTTTGTTTTATATATTACTAATTTTTGATTTATCGGAAAAGTTTTGCATATATATATATATATTTTACTTATATTCTGTGTTTGCGTTTAATGAAAAATCAATATAAAATTTTATTTTATCTTTTCAATATAAATGTTAAATTGATACTTACGCTTGCCTATTAATTTAATCATTTCGCCACACACAAGATTTACTTTAGAAAGTTCGATATATATCATTATATGTTTGTAGTTTTTGTTTTTATTATTAAGAGGAGGGTTGTGCATTGCAAGTAAAAATTCAACAATTTATTATCTTATGGCAAAATTAAATATCCATATTTTATTCATGTATTTTATATGTATTCGACACCGCACATTCTTCAGAAGATGTGTCCGATAAACACATATATACAATCTCCTCACCACACTTACACTCTATACAAAGTTATTATCCCGGTATGTATATATATGTAAATCGTATTTGCTCGGAAATATAAGAAAATGTTTATATAATTTCTTACCATTCACAATGTCAGCGGCTAGATACCCGAAAACATCTCGATATAACAATTGTAAAATTACACTTTGTTTATACTATCAAATTTCAATGCATATCCCTCTATTAATATAAATCAGTATATATAAATAATATATGGATAAATTTTCCCATAACATATAATTATATGTATATAGCGGTTTTGTATTAATAATAAAGAATATTTATGAATATATACAAATACATTTATTACATACATAGAATAGTATATTCTATAACTATATAACCATAAGATAGACAGATTAGAATATTTTTAACTTCCTTTTTTTTTGTTTATACATATACACTACACACCATATATTAACTATGCAAACATACACGCTATACCATATATTATTTATATATGAATGAAAAAGAAAATTAATGTTACTGAAATGTTCAAGTTCTTCAGACGAATTTAAGATAGTGGCGCCTTTCCGATTTTTCTTCATTTATTGTAGCTATAATTTATTTGTATGTGTGTGTATATATGTATAGCCTCAATAATACAATATTTATATATATATATTAATACAAATTGGTCTTAAATCTGTATGGATAGAGCCATATATATATTGAGCTATATATAATAAATGAAAATTGTTTTATGGAAGACTTATAAATTATTGGCATTATTTATTTTACAGAACAAATATCATCAATTTCATATTTTAAATTGTAATTTCTATATATATAAATATATAATATATAAAGAAAATAGATTGATTTTGTCCGAGTAAATACATGTATCCCATTAGAATTCCTATGAGTTTGTATATAATTATCAATTGTCTTAAATTAATCAATTCTATTGTATGTAAATTAATATACGAAACTTTTTCGATTACAAATTTTAGATAAGTATCAAAAACGTTTTAAAATGTATACTATACCCTAATTTAAATCGAAAAATCTCACATGTAAATTTCGGTAATGAAACCCAGTATTTTATAGGATTGATTATTATAAACCCAATGCAGCTCCACTGAGTGTTCTATACTATTATGCTGGATTGTTGATTTTGCTCTGCTTCAATGTTCCTGTCGAGTCATAGTTTCGTATATCAGCAAAACAACAGTTTTTTCAATATATGTATAAGAATAAGAATTTATTACAAAAATGTAAACCGATATGGCATAGAATCATCCATTATCTGGAAATATTTCCAAAGACATCTTATAATGGATGGTAAGATATGGTGTTTATTGAAGTACTAAAACTATCATATATTAGCAGCATATATAATTTGAGATATGTTAATTCACATAAAAATACATAAAAATTCATTTCAATCTATATCTAATCTATCAATGAAATTACTTAATGACCGACCTCCAATAGTTTACCTATTTCTCTTAAACTCATTCTAATTACACAGAAATTAGGGTATCCATGTAAGTTAAACTATATATTGTATATAAATGAAATCTTTATAAAATTTAATTACTAACATAATCTAATAAAACTTGTCTCATTATTACTATATGAATTCTATATAGAACAATGTTAATATATATGGTGTATAAAGTTGCATAAGTTAAGTATATATTATATATATTTAGTATTCGATACACTATTATATACCCTGCAGGAGAGATAACTAGTTATATTACTAGTATTACTGCTAGTTACAAAATAAGCATTATCGGTTCCACACTAAACCCCTTTTACATGTTGTCATCTGGTTCTTTTAACATGGAGTTGTGCTACGAAATGGTAATTGTCTTCCTATATGCATTACTTTTTTACTATAGTTGAAAAATTAGTTATATTGTAAGCAATTACTGAACTAGTAATACTTGACGTTGTTATAAGGCAAGTTCAAACAGGTCAATCACAACTTCGCAACTAATTCTTTTTACACTAGTTGTTGACTAGCTCTTATGCGAAACTGGCAGTTACAAAATATCCTGCAGGGATATATGTATGTTATATTGTATGTATATTTATATTAGCATATAGCTTCAGTTAAAGATTACAAAGACACAAAAGATTGATTGATAATATAATGTGAAATTATGTACGATGCTTACAAACAAGTCGATAATAATGTATAAGGAAAATGGAAAAAAAACGTCAAACATAATTTATATTTATTTATATCTATGTACGAGTATAACATTAAGTTATATTGAAAATTGAATAAAATATTTATGGATGGTTTTTGGATTATTTATTATTCATTTATTTATTAGACACGAAATTATATAAATATATTGTATTATTTTATTATATTAATATATAACACTGACACCATTGTGTGCTATATCGTTATTCATTTGCTTGCATTTATATAGACCAAAGTTAATATATTAAATTATTAATTAAAGTATAAAAATATTATTACTAAATCCTCGGTATCTATACACCACGCATTTTTATTGAAATTATATATAAACTTAACACATAAATAATAAATTCTTTATTTATTTTAAGAAAGTGGTAATAATATAACTTAATATTGAATGTAAAAAAAAAAATTAAATTTCTAAAACGGAAAAAATTATTCATTTATTGAAACAAAACATTTTTTCTTTAATTTTTAATGGATCACCGGAAATTAAGTTAAAATAAACATATTATATTATATATTATTTATTATATATATATAAAAACATATATGCGGATTTTTTTTAACCATTATAACCAAAAACCATATAACATTGTTTTCGATATAACCGCATAAAATACTATTTTGTATTTGAATTGGTAGTTGTAATAATGATAACCGAAGCGAATTTCCATAAATTTTATTGTTTAATTTAATACACAAGTATATGGTATAAGTGTGACATATATAGATATAGTAGTAATGTCTTATTTATGCAGCACGTGCAACATTAACGTGTATATGTCTCGATGCGGATTACTTTTTCATTTATTCCACAAACAAACAACCTATTTATTTCTCGCATAATTATTATAATCTTTAAATTCAACGAAAACACGTTACAAATGTATAGTTTTCAATGCAAAACCTTGTAGTATGTAAAGTTTAGTTAGTGTTTTCTATCCAACACGATAACATAGAGGCTATTTTACTAGATTCTAATAACGTATTAGATAGTTTGCATTATTTATATTTCAATGATTTTGACTTAAAAAATTTGACATATATTCCAAAGAAAAGTTTATTTATTGTTAAATAGCACATAGTTCTTAATCTATTTATTATATAGTTAGTACTTATATAAATGAGGTGTATTTAATGCCGCAAGCACCGCGACCATAGCAGTTATCGTATCCCTCACTTATTCTAAAACCTATAAGAATTTTCTTGTACTTTGTTGAACTGAATGGAATTTTCCAATAATCTAAGCTTTCAAGAGTATATATAACAATACTTTTGGTGGATCAGAGCCCAACACTTGACTGTATTAAGCTATCTCTGGTCTTGTCATGTCATGTATTTACATATATTGCCACACCTGATATTCCCATTTTGAGCAGATGGTAGTTATCTATAAATGTCCGTGTTTTAATGCACCACATAGATTTCTTAGATCCATTCTTCCCACTGCAATTTTGTAAAATGGTTTACAACCATTGCCCGCGCATTGCACTCTTAAGTTAAAAAATAAAAATGAAATACATACAAAATTTATGTTATTTAATTTACTTTTAGAATTTTTAAAAATTTCCATTACAACTCATATACCACCATGTGTATAGGCGTATGTTGATAAATAGTAGAGAATTTCCTCTTATTGTTTTAAATTAAATCAATTAATATCATTTAAAAAAAAAATGCTGTATACATTAAGTATTATTATTATTGTTAAATTATACCTACAGCTTTTCTAAATTTTTGTCATAAATTTAAAATAATCTATATTTATGTGTATATGTTATGTTGTATTTATTTCAATAGTGTACCACCGGGTGTTTAAGTTGAAAACCGGCTCTACTTTATTTTTATAAGAATATCGTTTGTGTTTCTTTTTGCATATGGAACCACTGTAATTGTTGTCTGTGAAAGTAGTTGGCCATTATCTAGAAAGTTTAATATTTTTGAAATGTTAAGATCAATTTTTTTAATTTGTACAATATATTGATTTTAGAAATTGTTGTGCCAGAAAAACAGTAGTTTTTGAGAAAGCCGCTAAATAAACAATTAGAAATACTTGGTTGGGATGTTTTAACCCTCCCACTGTATTCGCCAGACATTAATCTATCAGTTCATGCGAATGTTATGAAAAAATGGTTTCAAATTAAATAAATTACATCTTGTCACAATTCAGTTTATTTTTCAAAAAATAGGTAAAAATTGTAGCAAACTATGAACAATACTTTCATTAAAATACGAGAGATCAATGCTGTAGGTATTTAAAATACATTTATTTTTTAATATACAAAAAAAATGTCGGTTTTCAATTTAAATACCCAATATTTGTTTTCTATTCTTTTGTATATTTTACTCCATAAACCATATACAATATATATTACATATAAAATATATTCTTATACCCATCTCGTATACATATTTTCAAACTTATATAATGTATTGGTTTAAATTGTTTTCGATTTCCAAGTTTATAATTAAAAATTCTTAACTTTTTATGTTTTTAATTTGTTTTGTACATTTTCATAAAGAAATGTTCAGAATTACGTTCGACCAATCGATCTTTATTTTTTTATTTAAGATGATATATCTTTATGAAGTCTTCTACGTAATAAAATTGATAACTGAAATATAATTTTAAATATTATATCAACTTGAAAATAATTGCTATATGGAAATAATTATACAAAAATGTTTCTATAAATATTCATAAATCATATCTACCTTCTTTTCATATGATTATACGATATGATTTTTCAAATATATTATTACTCTGTCCTCTTGATGACTCAATTCCCTCTAAATTTTAAATTTAAATATTTTATTTAATGAGTTTTAATGATGAGGGTAGCGCGAATCATACCCGCACAAATAGTCTGGATCTAGAATTTTAATTGTAATCAACATGGGAACGAAGTATTCTCTGCACTGCACTCGTGGACAGCTGTGAGTAAAATCCAGTTTATATAACACATAGTTAAGTATCTGAATTTACACTTGTAGGTGAAAAAGGTAATGATCGCAAAACAATTTTAACAACATTTTCTTTATGTTATTATTACATAATTTATAATTGTGTTTGTTTAGGAACACACACATTTTATTAATTAATTTTTTGACTATGATTTTTACTCAAGTCATTGTTTATTTTTATTCATTAATAATATTCCGTAAACTAATTCAATTCATTACAAGTTATTGTTATAGTATATAGTATATAATATACTTAAAATACTATATTAATACAAATTCATTATTACGACAGAATATCATAAACTATATATTTAAAAATTTCTTCAATGAAAAATTGGAAATTAATCATATTTTATAATTTTGTAAATAAAAATGGAAATGTGTTAACACTACTATAATTAAAAGTAAAAAGTGATAATTCATGAAGGACGATTGTCCGGAAAATTTAGTGTAGAGTAACTTAATTTTCTTTATTTTACAGAATTTTATATAGTTACAATATTAAATTCACACATTTTCTCCGGCCTCGCAACTATAGTGATTTCAAATAGATATTTTAAATAAATATACGTGTTAACACAAATATTAAAAAAATTGTTGTAAACAGTTGAAATTTCAGTTTACGCATATACATACAATATTTTTGAAATTTTTGACTAACTGACTAATATTTTGAGTAATTAATTTCGAGTAGTTTACTTCTAGAATTATACATACACCTTTTATAAGTATAACATACACATATTTCCTGTTTTTAATTATATGCATCGATTGTGTATTGCGTACATATATAATTTTTCGAAATATCATCTCTTATTTTTATTCTAAAAAAAATTCTGTGAATAAAAGTAAAGGAAAGATATTAAATGTTTTGGATAATAATTTTAAATTTAAATTCTATAATATAAAGAAGAAAACTCCAGATAAATATACAAATATCTCAAGAGACCTAATTCTTAAAATGTGGTTTAATGAATATAATATACATTGTATTGATTTTGTTATATTATGGATGAATGGATATTGTTTGCCATAACTTTTATAATGTTTAAATTTGTTGTTGTAATATACATTATATGTACAAATACAAATTAATGCATGAATATATGCACGAGTATATGTATAAATAATAAATTAATGTATATTTGAGGTCAATTTAAAAATGATTTTCCACTTCATATAGAGCAATATTTGTTTATGTGCTATTTATTTTATATTATTTATTGTTTTGTAATATGTATACACATAATAATATTACATATACATATACAATTTTATTTATTTATATAAATATATGGTCAACAAACATAATAAATTTACTTAACATATAAACAATTAATATTGGTTTATTATTTCAATTATTTTGTTATATATACGAATATATGTAATTTTATGATTTGTTTATACATAAAAGAAAAATATATAAATATTAAATTGATGATGTCTGTAATTATTTTTGGATTTAAATCTGTAATTATAGTATGCATATACAAAATATTAGTGGCGAGCGGTGAACAACATTCGTATTATGGGTATAAGCAGAGCAAGATTAAATTGCAGAAAGTAAAGAAAAATAAAAAATTTATATTCCATTCCATATATTATAAGTGGTCAAAAATATGTTGACATATATGGCTAAAACTGCTAATCTGTGGAGGGTTTTAAATTGTTATGGTATTTGCCATATTTACAGTATACAGTATCCTAGACCTGCCCGCTGAACGTATTTCATATGATATGAATTCGGTTCAATGAAAACGCCCACCCAGATTCTCTTCTTTTGCACATAAATGCCGCACAGTTTTTGAGTAGATGTTGTTCTGGTGTTTTTTGTCCAATTTTGCATTCATAATTTATTTTCAGATCTCCGTTTTTTTGGAGATGTGTGTCCTTAAGTGTTCCATTAAAACTAAATAAATTAATTATAAACGCATAAAAGCAAGTGAAGTATTTAAATTTAAATAGTGGACCCTGCTGCCGTGGCGACCGTTCGCCACCTATATATATTTATATATATGACATTTGATTTGTATATACTGTTTGTTACAATACTAATAACATAGCGGTTATAAATTTCCAATTTCCTTTGCATCACATTATATAGAAATAATTGATATATAATATTCAAAATAATATATACGTGTGGATATGTAAATATTTACGAAATCATTCCAAAATGTGGGTCAAGTGTGATAATTAGCGGCATCATATTATAATCCCTTTTTTACGGAAAAAAAAGAACCACTGCATGTATATATATATACTATTTACATATTCACATATATACTATATTAATATATATAATCCGTGCATATGTTGGCTTATGTACTTCAAATTCATAGTATACTTATATATTCATACTAATATATGCAACAATAATATGGTATATACAGGTAAATCTCTTATAATATTCTGTAAATTGTCTTCACAACAGTTTTATAGACACATTCGGCAGAAACCTTGAAATTTCTGATTCAATTTTGATAAAATATCGTATTTAAATGTATTGTAGGTTTATATGAAATTCCTAGAAAATGTTAACCTATATAGGGCAATCCAAATTGTTCAAGATTCCCATAAAATATTCATGAAACATTTCCTATGTATGATTCTCTCGGAACTTTTCATATCATCCGATTATCTAAATACGAAATCTGAAATTTATTTAATGGAGCTAAATTTTTGAGTTTCTAAAACCTCTTCGGTGTATATCATTTTCTTGAAACTTTTCAAAATTTCTCTCCATATGATCTAATTCTAAACGTAAATACGAATTATAATTAAAATTTAAAATGACAAAAATTCAGTTATGCCAATGCAGCAGGAAAACTGCTCTATAGTAGCAATGTTATATGTAGCAAGAGTTTCTTGTACATATCTATAAAATTATTATATTTCCAAAAATAATATAAGTTTCTATATAATTTTGGTGTTAAAATACTATATCCACTATTTGTTTAATATATATATACGTATAAAAATAGAATTATAATAATAATGTAAATCCAACATTCTAGAATATGCGTATATGAGATTATAAATAATTTATAAAATGTGTGCTATATGATGACTATATGAGGAATGAGGAATATATATGTAAATATGTGTATTATTCAAAATAAACATTGTTTGGTTAAATTTTTACATATTCCTATTTCAATATTTTATTATACACAAACAATATTATACACAAAACAGTATTTTAGTCGCATTTAACACAAATTTGAATAAAAATATTATATTTCGCTTCAACTTTACCAATATGCGAAAAATATTAACGTTTATATATGTTGACGATCGAATTTATAAAAATACAATAAATAATTGAAATTTTCTGCAAAGGTTAAATAATTAGCATCAGTAAATAGATCGTATTTTAGGTACATTCATTTTATAATTATAAATCAAATTAAAATAATTGCTTATTTATACTGTGGCTTTAAAAGTGTAAACAAATAATTATAGTCGTCCGGATAATATACTGATTATTCCAGGAACTTTTAAATAAATAATGTGCCATAAAGTTAGTTGCAAAATTTTCTTAAAAATTATTATTATATTAGGATCGACAGTGAGATGGTATCGTCGTAATTATATAGCCTCAACTTGAAGAAGATTTCACAAAATAAAATTTATGTTTGGTTACATTATTTCCAAAAGACGTGATCTCTTAATATATCTGTCCACATTTAACACAGCTTCAATTAAAACATTATTATTAGGTATTTTTCCTATATACCCCACAATTATCGGTTATATAATAATTTTTAAATCTAAAAGATAACTTTATATGATGATAAATAGTCAATATTTAATTTCGCAATTCGTAGTATAAATTACAATTTTTTCGTTTGCAATATTTTATGAAATTTTTTTTTTATATATATATTTTTTAATGATCAATGAATAATGTAGAAAAATTAATTACTCAGTGGCGCAGTGGTTATAAAATTTGAAAAAAAAACTTCTTTGAAAATGGAATGGTGTTGACGCTATACAAAGATTATAACAATGTCTGCTCATGCGTGTAAGTAAAATAAAGTTATTACTCCTATGACAACAAACAAACTTTCGACATTTCATCCATTGTATATATTTAGTCATTTTAGTATACTCGTCCACAATTCATGAAATCAAATTTTATATATATACAATATATATAATACAGGTTTGAGTCTTTGCTTAACATAAATTTCAACAATTGAAAATGTTTGGTTTTGGTTTTACAAGAAAAATAGGCACGAAAATCAAAATGTTTCAACGCTTCGTCGCTTCATCTTTCAAATATTTTTAAACATTGCTTTTTATTTTATACTATTATATATACATTTACCTTAATTAATATAAATGTTTATGTGAATGATACTTATATATTAGAATATATATGAGTATTATATGTTATTGTATAAATATATATTCAAATTTAGTACATTTTATATGAATTTAGAGACTATAACTATACCTAACCTAAATATATAATAATATATAACAAGAAATATATACCTATGTAGATAGCAACAGTAAATTAATTATCCGAATTTGTTTCTTCTTGTTTTCATAAATGAATGAAAGAATATATAAATAAATGAATGAATGTAATAATACTCAAAAAGCACTCTTAATTATATGGTATATCATCTAAATGAGCTTTATACTTATTAATTACCATTAAATACATATGTATTTATATATATTATTTAATGTACACATAATACATTATATACTTGTGTATATATATATTACATATGAACTAATATTAATATTACAATATATTGCAATGTTGTGTGTTGGAAAAATAACCGGAATGATTTTCTAATGGTATGGATCTGCGTTAATTGTTGGTCTATTGATTGCTGATCGAATTATGTATAGTAAATCAACCATAACCAATTGTCCAATTTTCTTGTCATTTACTTCAATGCAAATGCAAATCAATATATATATATAAGGCATTTAGTAAATGTATATAAAGAAAAATTTAGTTTTATAATTGGTTAATACCAATACTCTTTAAAAATACTTAAAATTAATTATGTTTATCCAAAACTCAAGTTTTTTATTTTAGTGACATCGACTACTCAAATATGGCACAGAAAATGCGTGCATGATTGATGATGAACGTCTTGACCCATCATCTCAATAACGATTAAATTATTTTTTGTTTTGATGCTGTACAATGTTTCGTGAAATTTAATCGGAAATGTTCAGTGAGTGAAGAATAATACAAATAGAACAACTTTCGTTTACAAAAAAAAAAAACCAATACCAATTTGTTCATTTCGAAGATATCAATGTAAAAACATGATAGTTTTTTAAAAACTATTATTTTTCGGATATAGTGTGTATATACACTTTTATTGTTGTATACCTATTTTAACCCAATTGAAACCTATATAATATGTTACACCAATATATTGATGCGCGTGTTATATCATCAATTGATGTATTTGTAAATGGAAATTCTAAAATTGCATTGCACATATTTAGATACAATAAAATCAGTATATTATTATTAAATGGATATTTATAAATATTCTTTTATTTATTAATTAATTGTTTTAAATAAGTCTTCCATAGCCAAATATTATATAATATATGAATCGCTCGATATAAAACAACTATATTTATAGTAAAATTTGAACATCAAAAACTTGATTTTATAATTTATATTTTTAAAAATAAAATAAAAATATATGAATTAATCTGTATATTGAGTACGTACAAATAAAGTTCAATTTATCTTACAGGAGGTTTCAAAAGGTTAATAAAAATATGTATATTTGTTTTCTAATGTTGTTTTTCATTTTGTATATAAGAATTATTTTATTTCTTATAATAATAATAAAGAATTAAATTTGGTTGTTTATATTTTGCATATATGCTGTACGTTATTTGCTTGCCTATACATTACTTTATCCACTCTACATATAAGAATATTTCTGTAACAAATATATTAGCGCATAATTATTATTGTTATTATTATTATTATCATGTTTTTATAATATGAAATATAAATTTGATTAAATTGTTTTGTATGAAGATATATATTATATTTATTTTAATTTTCATTTATTGTATATATTATTAATATAAATTACAATTGTCATGAGAATTTAAAAATTAAAAAAATATATTAAATTCTATATTTATATTACTCAAATTTTAATTGAAAAAAAATTATGTACCATATCGTTTTAAATTTTATTGTATTTTAATTAATTACATTTGGATGCAGCCAGTTCTTCCGTTTTTTTTTTACATTTCATTTATTCTACTATATTTTTTTATATGAATGCGGTTAATTTTTATTATATATTCCGGCATCCAAATATCAAAACAAAATGTTAATAATTTACAATGTATGTTCAGTAATTTTTCAATTATATGTATATGTAAAAATAAATAATTTCCTTGTTTTTTTCATTTAATGTGGTCGTAAATAGTATCATATACAGATTGAATTAAAAATCCAATTTATTATTTACGTTTTATAAAGTATATGTCTGAACAATTCGGTTTAGTTATACATCAATTAAATTTAATACATGTTCCGTTTAGACTTTTACATTATCGGTTTCAAATAAAAATTATTGATTTATTATAAGACTCTTGCCTAATATAGTTATGTAATGTGAATTTTAACAATCGTATAAATAAGAGCTTATGCGTAACTCAAAAGATATTTAATTGAAAAAGAAATCGAATGAGACTGGCATTCAAAGGATACTTTATCATTATTAATCTTTGATACGAAAGCGAAATTATGAGAGAATATGAATGATCTTGATGATGATGAGGACCATTAAGTACAATTGTTATTTATACGAAAAAGAATTAAATGAGAATTCAAATGATCCTGATGATACAAGAATCACATCGTTTCCATGATATTTGAAGGACACTTTAACTGGATAACCAAAAACGTTAATCACAAAATTTGTTCAAATTATACTGTGCTTTTTCTTACATATATTTATTTAAGCAAAATGTAGAAATTTTAATATTGATGCAAATCCTTGTTATACCATACAATACGCGTCCTACCTCTCTATTTTATATATATATATACAAAGATTATCACACATTTATTTTCTATATATAAATAAAAATAAAAGGATTTATTCTGAAATATTTTTCTAAAAATTTAAAATGATTTTGATAAAAATGTTTTTATACTATAAATATAAATGTCATATACCTATTTTATTTTTCGTTTTATGTTTGTGTACAAATAAATAATTTATAAACAAAAATATTCTTTGAGTTTTTAATATACTCGCATGGGAGTATATATAAGAAAATTTATATATTTTCAAAAGTTTAAGTCAACACAAATAATATGTTATATTAAAAAATATATATATAAAAATACCATATTTATAGTATTTGGAAAGGGTATATAGAGAAATTTTTAAAATTGACAGAAATACATTTACTATATACTACTCGTAGTGTGTGCACATAACTTTTTAACATCATATATAAAAAATACATATCATGTAAGAAAATCAAAAGAAAATGATGGATAAGGTGTAAACATAAAGACATTTAACATTATGTTGTTCGCTCTCCATATGCGATGTTGAAAAAACATAAAAGTTATACAAATATTAAATCGTATATATGTGAATTAACAATTACCAATGAACGACGTAAATTGATTTAATATCACCACGACAACGCTCGATCACACGTATCCAAAGCTGTGAAAGATACGGTATTGTTACTTTTAGTTGACAATGAAAACTGTTATTAAACCTAAAGCACCATGTCTATGTAGATCGCCAAACCAAAAGAAATCAGGCGAAAGGATCTGTTCTCATACTTGTTCATATAAAAAAAAATCCTAATTAAACTAATAACAGAGTGTAACGCCTCATTTATAACGATAATGTAATGCCATTCAAATACAACTTTGAAATTTCTTTCAAATTAATAATTAATTTGGAACCGTCGACAGATCATCATCATCTCCGTCATGGCAAAACGATTTAAATTTATAACGTTATTACCAAATCTTAATGGAATATGTGCGTAGAAGAGAATGAACACGGCATTACAAAAATCTATAGTCTAAAATAGAATTTATACGATCTGAATAACTATGCGAAACGGTTAACAAACGAATAATGGGTTTCTGCTGGAAAAACAGATAACTTATTTCGCAACAAATAAACTCGCAAGGGCTGCTTCTAATATTTTTCAGATCTATATACGTATAGATAAGCTAAGTTAGGCGTAATCGTTAAATAAACACAATTGATTCAAATTTGTAATCCCAATATCTAAAAAAAAAAAAAAAATAAGAAAATTTATACTTCATTTATTATAGAATAACATGCACACACATACACAGTAATACAATACAATTCGTAATTAATTATTATTCTATTTTACAGTATTACACATTTTCCGATAGTATAAGAATAGTAATTTATCATTAGAATTTCTTTCCATATACGATTATTTATATTATATATTATATAATAAATTAGAAAACGTTAAGCCATATTATTATGTGAATTACAAAAACAAATATATTTGATATACAATACGATTTACCACATATTCACATGTACACTAAATATACCTAATTATGTAACACATATACATATACACATATGAATATATATATATGTATATAAACGAAGTAAATCTTAATGGTAACTTTATGAAGATTGATATCTCCGATTATACCGTGTGTGTGTGTATAAAGTATATAACATATTTGTACATAATAATAATATATATATTGTTAGATGTCAAAGGTTAAATAAACAATATATTAAAAACAATACAAAACAATAACATGAGAAAAATTAACTTAATTATAAAGGTTTTCAACCCTTCAATTTATCATTTTCTATATGTTGTATATAAAATGATATGTATTTATGCATGCAGCATCAATAATCTCAGTAATTTTTGACAAAATATTCATATAAATAAATACGATAACTTGTTAACTATATATGACAATTTATTATGCACCATTATTTATCACATCATAATTTTTACAATCATTTTCTGTGAAAAAATTTTGACTTATTAAAATAATTTGTGCGGTGAAATATTTTCCATATAGATAATATATGGTGAAGTTATTTATCAACTGTCGCGTAAAAAGAATTCTATTAGAATCTGAAAAAAAAATATAATGCAGTATAGTTTGGTTCACAGGATACGTTTTTGCGCAGCTTTACATAATAGGCCAACGTACCATTGCATAATTGTTATTGAGGCTCTATATTAAATTCACATAATATTACTGAATGGTGTGTGGGTGAATTGTTAACTTGAAGTTTATATTGTTCCATATATCTTACGAAATAATGAAGAAACGGATTTTTTGTTGATGTTGATGGTTACGATAGCAATGATCAGTTAGTTTATGTTTCAAAAATTGAGTGACATCGATATATAGATGACACAATCGATTTTATGAAAACCAAATACTATACGATACAATCATTTCGAGAAATGTGAATTGGTCGTCAAGATCTATTGTATATATAGTTATTTGTTGTTTTTAGATTATTTCCTTAGGCCTATCTCAATCCATTGGTTTTGGTTAAAATCGCAATAACAACTGCGTCATTTAACATCAACATAATCCTTAATTAAATATTGCTCGATTTGTAGGTAAAAGTGCTAAAACAAAAACTAATTAATTGCGCTATGTAGCAACTATAGCCCCGTGTCGTGGTATGGCATTTCATTAATTTTTCTGCGTATTCAAAGTTCTATACATGTCGCTATTAAAAAGTGAAAAAAACACACCCAATATATATCAACTTTTCTGAATGTTTTAAAAAAATTATTAAACAACAAAATATGTATAAGATAGGATATGTTTAAAAAGAAATATATGCATTTGAAATGATAGATAAGACTTGATATATATAAAGTATATATTTATATATACAATACGTATTGAATGAAATAAAATAAATAAGAATAATATAACAAAAATAAACAAGAATATAAAGTTTATATAAACATCTTTCATATTTCAAAAGTTCTTAATAATAATAAAAGAAGAAACAAAAAAAAAACATTTATCTTGAATAAAAATTGTGCTAAAAGTATATTGAGGTCATGTCAAAAAGTAATTGTAAAACATATTAAAACAGTTATATTTCTTAAATTTATTACAAAAGAATATATCTTCTCTCCATATATATATATTGTATATTATGGGATTCTATAAGTAAAGTTGTTAATTATTGTGCGTCAACACCCTGTATACATTTTATATAGAATATGTCTGATTCCAATATAATTAATAAATAAATTAGAATTTATGTTTATTCACACGTTTAAAGTCATAAAAACATGTACCAATAAATTATAATAATATAATATTTTATTTATATGTAAAAATAATATAAAGAGTGATCCAATAGCTCATACAACATATGGTTCTAATCTGTTCATTGTTGATGTTTAAAGACTGCTTCGTTATTCTCTGTGAAGCACACCGAATGTTTGCCACGCGAAATCACGAACTTTTTCAATAATTTCAGATGTTCTTGATGAACTTAATAGCCCAGTATGCATATAATCTTTTTTAGCCTATATACATTCAGTCAAATAAGTACCCGGAAATTTGAAATAAAACACAAACAACTTATCAATCATCTAAATTTATTATATCCCCTTCAAAATAGGCCCCTTCTGAGGCAATACACTTCTTCCAACGAACAATCCAATCATCGAAACACTTTTTAAAGCTATATTCCGAGATGGCCTTCAATTCTCGTTGCGAATTAGTTTTGATGTCTTCAATGCTCTCAAAACGGGTTCCACGAAGTGGTAATTTGAGTTTTTGAAACAGGAAAAAGTCACATGGTGCCATATCTGGAGAGTACGGTGGTTGTTCGATGATATTTGTTGAATTTTTGTTCAAAAACTCGTTAACAATGATCGCTTTGTGCGCTGGTGCATTATCGTGGTGCAAAATCCAACTGTTGTTCCGCCACAAATCTGGTCTTTTGCGACGAACATTCTCTCTCAAACGCTTCATAACGCCAAGATAATATTCTTTATTGACGGTTTGTCCCTCCGGTAAGAATTCCGAATGAACAACACCACGAATATCGAAGAAAACGGTCAGCATCACCTTGATTTTCGATTTGCTTTGGCGCGGTTTTTTCGGTTTCGGCTCATTTTTGGCGCGCCATTCCGATGATTGTTGACTTGTTTGCATGTCGTACTCGTAAACCCATGTCTCGTCACCAGTTATGATGCGTTCGATGAACGTTGGATCTGAATTTACGCGTTCAAGCATGTCTTCAGCCACCTTACTGCGATTCATTTTTTGAAGAAAATTCAGATCTTTTGGCACCAATCGCGCTGCGACTTTCCGCATACCCAAAACATCAACCAAAATATGACGAGCGGTCTCATGAGACATGTTCATTTCTTTGGCTATCTCTCGCAAACTATTATGACGATTTTCGAGCACCATTACCTTTATTTTGTCGACGTTTTCTTCAGTTGAAGAGGTCGAAGGCCGTCCTGAACGTGGCAAATCGTTCACTTCTTCTCGCCCCTCTTTGAACGATTTATACCAATCGTAAACTTGAGTTTTCGACATGGTTGAATCACCAAATGTTTTTTTCAACATTTCCAATGTTTTGACACAAGAAATTTCGTTTGAAACACAAAATTTCACACAAACTCTTTGATCGATATTTTTATCCATAGTAAAAATCGCAACGCACACAAAAGGTTGACTTGTTCCTAATGACGCCGTAAGCAAACTAAATCACACATAGCAATAAAAATTCACAGAATGGTGGCTGACAGTTGTGTCAACCTGAGAAAAAAATTTTTTTTAAATATTCTCAGAGAGAAAATTAAAAATGAGAATTTCCGGGTACTTATTTGGCTGAATGTATGTCTCTTCCGATTTATTCAAAAAACATTTGTGCCACAGGAAAATAATTGATCTATATATATAATTAAACAAAACTCATCTTAAAATGTTTTTCATCTATTGGATATACGTTTAATTACAACTCTTTGTCCCATATTAATAATTCCACATAGAAAATATTTTCCGGCTCTAATGAACAGCCGTATATTTTAACAAATGTGCATAAAGTTTAGTTGTTAGCCGGTTGATAGCTAAGATTTATAATGCATATGCGATTACACTGCTTAAAGTTCCACTGTGTGTTTCAACATCTAACGCCAGTCTTAAAGTTTAATTAACCCAATGGTTATCAAACTTATCAATTATGAAATTTATTAAGGAATACAATGACGTAAATGTACAATGCATTTTGATATTTATATATTGGGGCATAAATCATTTTATTTAAATAATCCAAACCAATAGATGAAAAATGTAACTGTTTAGCTGTCGCTGTTCAATTGATGGATTACCTTTGTTATATATTACAGCAACAGCTTTTGAACGTACACATTACATTATCATTAGTCATTATAATTGTATAAAAACACCTTTCGTTCTAATAGTATATGGTCTAATGTACAACTTATCCTAAAACAGACAAAAATGAAGCGTAACCCATTGTGATTTCTTTGTTTTCTAACAAACCCACAGTATATACAGAGAATTATGTATGGGCTTACTCTGCTTGCTTTAGTTGTTATATTAATTTAATCTTGTTAATTTTTTAATGCATTTCTTTTGTTAAAATTCAATGTACATTGCCCGTATAAAAAAAAATGACTCAATCACGCTTCTTTGTCCATTAATAAGATTATTTCATTTTTGCATATATTTGCGACTAAATGAACTATATGGAATTTATGTATATATATAATAAATTTTTCACATTGTTCAGACGTTGTTCATATATGTATTTATAAATATAATCAGTGCTTCATTTGATTGATTTGACATGACACCTGTAAAAATACTTTTGTATAAATGAAAGAAATAAAATGACGTATTTCAGTACTATTCAAGTTCTGTAATTGGATCACACTTTATTTAAAAAACAATAAAACGCACGTAAATTAACAACAAAATTACATATATATTTAGAATTACAATAATTGCTACTGTTACTGCCGTCCAAATAAATAAATATACGTATTCGTATTTCATATAATAATATATTATTAAATTATACATTGCAAGCAAAATCATTATAGATCTATATCGATATTAATATATTTATGTAGTAATCAAGTAATATATAAATATACATTTATAATAGTATATTAAATTAAATTAATATTTATTATTTTACAATTATAATAGTAATAATAATAATAATATTAATTATAATATAGTTTTATAATAATAATAATAACGTTAGATATTGTATAACAAATATATGTAATAAAACATATAATATAGAAATAATATTATTATTTAAGAAAAAAAGTAGGTCTACACTTTGCAATCTCTGTATTGCATGCACTATACAACAACACATATATTTAATAATAATTTATGTTTTCCAATAATGTGTATTATTTATATTTGTAATATCAGGTAATATGAATTTAAATTGCTTTTTATAAAATAATGTAAGTTTAATGTTGGTATTTCTATTTTATGTATATGCTTTCGTTGTATAGAATTATCATATTTAAAACCAAATATCAATAATTTATTTACGATTGTCTATGGTATTTCAAAATTAATATAGACGCTTTTAACATTACACTTATCGTAATGTCTCAAATACCTAAGCATTCCGTAACCAATTGTTTGATTATGATATGGCACAATTGAGACAACAAATTTATTACAATATATGAATTTACGTAAAATTACCATAAATGAACAAATGAAATAACAATGAATAAAAACTTTTGTACCGGTTATTTTACCGGCTACGGTACGACTAGTGTTAAAATCGACATTAGCTCTATTGTCATGAATACGCCGAAGCTACGTGAAACAATTGCTGAAAACTGAATGACAATGATTGATCTAATACCAAAATTTTACTGAGATATGAGAAAATTAGCATTTAAACCAATAACTTCGACTGTATCTATTCGTATAGAATATATTTGTGTATAACTTAAAATTATAAAAACATATATTGTTATATGTACAATTATTATCAGTAAATAATTTAACAGATATTTGTTATTTTATATTAAGGAAAATATGTAAATAATTTGTTTAAAAATTTTTCATATCATTTTTTCATTAATATAAAAATGTTTAGGGATATATATATTGTATCATTTCATATCATATACGAGTATGTATTATATAATATATATGTACAATATATATATATATAGGCATAGACATATAGAATTATGACACACGCTGTATATATGCGGTGTTATATACAACAAAATAAATATTTAATATGTACATAACTGTACACAGATGTATTGTATATATATAATATAAAAAAAAAATGTATATTCTATTGTAAACAGCATAACACACATTTTGCGAAATAATATAGTAAATATACTTTTTGTACCTATATCATATGTGCCATACAAACACACACTCAAATTTGATATTATATAGAAGAAAATTGAGATGAATCTTTTATTAAACGTGTTACGTATATATGTACATACATGTACATATGCGTCCGTTGTCTACATAAAATTTATTATTCAGAATTATCAACTTAATGATCTTTCGTATACAAAGGTAAGCACACATGTGCTGGATCTGCATTGAAGTAAAGCACGAATATAAATAAAATGGGTTGTTTGTTATACGAAATGTAACTATTACTTAAACTTTTTTCATATACAAAAAAATTATTAATATAACTTGAATAAAGTTATATTTTAATGAAATTTGATTTCTTTTAATATACACACGAGGTTTTTACATTTTATACATCGATCATTATTTAAAAGGCTATATAAAATTAAAATTTCTGATAGAAATGTTTTATTTGTTTTTTTTTTTGTTTTGGCCACCAAAACTTCATCTCCACCAATAACAATGATTCATAAGTTGTTTATTGATATATAAGCACATATAGACACAATACACAATCACAAGTTCGGCCAAAAACATTGACCACTGAATAAATGGTCAGCAAAATCCATTTGATATATAAAACGTTGAACGATTGCACGTTTGAGAGGGAGAACGTCATATGTAGTGGACATATGATGAACACGAATCTCAAATGAAAGTGAAAACATATAACATCTTACACAAATATGGACATATAACAAAAAAACTGTCAACATGGAATCAAAAATTCATTCGTGTTACCAATTCTTAATATTTTTTGTGCCCTGTTAATATTTTTATTTCTATTTCTACGTCGATGTTGAAAAAGCCTATCAAAGAAGACAATTGAATTGCTCATATTATAGTGTAATATATTCATCGAGTATTTTAAAAAAAAAAAGACTTTTTAAAATGCTTTGATTTTTTATTTTTAACCAGAAAAAATATCCTACTTTAAAATTATTTTCATGTGTAATATTTGTACGACAAATGCATAAAATTATTTATCAAAATTACGTATGAGAAATATACAAATTTTATAGATTATAAATGTTTTTAAATTTTTTGTTTTCTTCTTCTTGTTCTGATAACCAAATGTGTTCCAAAAAAACACCCAGTAACTTCATTCCGTATACAATTTTTTGTGCATCTTTAACTCCAATTTTAGATCACATTTCAAAATGAAAGTTGCTACCAATTTACTAAATATTAAATAGGTTTTTTATTACCATTGTATTAATATATATATGATCGCCGCACCGAACTGATGCAAATGGAAACAATAAAATTATAATAAAAATCGTTTTCCGGCTTTCTGTACATATATATTTATTTTCATTCATATGTATATGGAAAAACATTAAGATGGAAAAACAATATGACACACAAATCAATCATCCATCAACATTTAATACCTTAAAACACTCATTCAAATATTCAATATATATTTATATACAATGCCTGTGTTATAAAACATTTTTTATTGTATAGTTACTTTTTTTTTATTTTCATTTAAGTTATTTTGCAGTTATATATTGATATTTTTTTTTTTATTTAAATGCATTTTTGTTTTTTTTTTACGATATATTGATTTTATGTTTTTATGTATGTGTTTGTGTGTATGTCTATATTTCTATATATTTATTACATATTTTACATAATATTATGTAGAAATCGTTTTCTGTCATAAAAAAAAAATAAATGGTTTTTCATGTATTTTTATAATAAATAATAAAAGCGAAACATTTATTGCAAATTCATAAGTTTGATTCTTTATATTCGTCATCATAATGTGTTGACTATACGTGTGATGATGAGATACTCGTTCGTATATGTATTTTATGTATGCTCTGTTACTTTCAAATAAATTTAAAAATTTCTATTATTATTATTATTATTAATTTGTATCATATTAAAAAAAAATTTGATTCAAGTATATTCTCTGTTGTTCGATTTTGAAAAAATGACACATTCAGCGTGAAAAGAATTTTCTTGTTGTCAAAGGTATATGTCAAAAACCAGAATAAATAGTAATTTAAAAAAAAATTTTAAATGATTTAGTTTGAACTTTCTGTATTTATATAATTGGGAAAAAACTTGATATTATGGAACTTTTGGGATCATAAATGAATTATGCTAATGTAGTATTTTGATCAAATTTCGTTAGTATGCATAGATTGATAAAATAATAATAATAAAACATAGAAAATAATAGTATACAATTTTCAATTTATTATATGATCTGATTTTTAAATTGTGGTTCCTTACATACACTGAACCAAAAAGGTACGTAATATCAATAAAAAAAATACATTAAAACAATGAAAAAATTAATTAATTGTGCGCCGATGAACGCGTTAATTGTGATAACGCAAAATAGGATCATTAAATTAATGAACGAATCTTTTATCGATTATATTTTTCCGAAAATTAATGCAATCGTTCATTAACACAATGAATATTTATAACGATTTGATTATTTCGATGATTTATTTTATTGATTTTAATGTACGGATTTCATTACGATCACATTTACTCTGCTAATGATACAAAAATTTTTTGTAATGAATTGAATCATTGAAAACCATTAATTATGCATTATGATAACAAATCATTTATTGTTATAATAAATTATTAATTTTCATATTACCATATACAAAAAAATATTAATGAACACGAATTCGTTCTGTCAGCAAAATATTCAATGTATTTTCATTCATTATAATAATAAATAATTCATTGGGACAACGAAAGAAAATTCAATGAACGATGTTCATTCGATTATTTTTTGCTGTGTATGAAACTTTTATAATATTAAATTTTTCCAAATAAAATTTAGGCGGTTCACTATAGAAACTTCAAGTTTATGCACACCTATAATTTGTTTGACCGTTTTCTCTATACTGCTGCTAACGATTTTTAACGATAAACCATAAATATAA
This sequence comes from Bibio marci, assembly GCA_910594885.2. NCBI lineage: Eukaryota > Metazoa > Arthropoda > Insecta > Diptera > Bibionidae > Bibio > Bibio marci. Next base: position 14,929,785 of record OU343114.1, read on the forward strand.
TGAATTTTATGCAGGCATAGAGATGAAAACGAAAAATGGTATATGCGGCCACCACCTCACTGGAGATTTACTATAAATGAATTTTGTACTTGAATCATATGTATATGGTATGGTCGTATATGCACATATATGAAGATACATACACACAATACATAACATTTTTCTTGCTTAATCCCATTATAATAAATATTTTCCAATTACTGTTCATGGTCATCATATATTTATATGACTGAAGTTAACGACATGATTGCGACTGTATATAGTATATATATATATATAAAACATATGTACATTTTATATTCGTTTCACAAGATGTTTTATTCAAATTTACCACCATAATTAAATATATAATTATATAAAATTTATTTCTTTATATAACACGTATACATACACATACAATACAATATACGAATCCATATATAACATATAATATAATATAATAATGATGTGCAAATTGTTTTCAAGTGTTTTTAATAATAATAATAATAATAATAATATTTTCTTATTTTTGTATTCATGTCATTCATAATTTTTGTATATTTATAGATTTCGTTATATTCCGTATAAATTATATTGTAATTATTATATATATATATATATTTACAACAAAAAACAATCACATAAACGGAATATTTATAGAACGAAAATTACAATATAATAAATTTAATTATTCTCATCAGTGATATTTTGTGTTAATAATAATCATATTAATATTTTCTCAATAATATGCGTCCCGTCATATTATTTATACGATATTTTTTTGTTTATATTTTAAGTTAATTTTATTGTCAATACGATTAGAAGAGAATATCTAATAATATAGTACGTATATTAAGTTTAACAATTAAGGGAATATTTATATGCGGAATTTTATTATTAATAAATATGTTAATTATATGTATTTCTGTTCAACCAACAAAACTTCTTTGGAAAAGCAAAATGGAAAGATAAACGTGAGAATGAATGAATTTCGGTCAATGTACAGTAAAATTAATTTATTTAAATATAATTTATTATTTTATATTTATTTTTTATTTTTTTCCTATCTAGAAATGAATTAAGATATTATTTTCTTATATAAAAATAACGAATATTATTATTGTCTTGTGAATTTATATTATTTTTTTTTTCATATTTAGACGCATACTATATTTATAATTTATTATTGTTTGTATTATTGTAGAGAAATTTAATATGCATCTATCTATAGATATTATTATTATTATTATTATTATTATTATTTATAGTATTATTATTATTATTATTATTATTACATAATAAATTATAAAATCCCGCATAATATAATATAACATCATCATTTGAAGTATAATTTGAAAAATTGGTATATTTAATGTTGACTTTATTTATATCGAATAATAATAAAATGAAATGAAAGCCTATTTATATATTATTATTATATAATAATCAATATAAATAGAAAGATATAATATTAATTTTGTATATAATAAAGTTTATTTTTATATGTATTATAAGATGTTATTAATTTAATATAAACATATTTAGTATATATAGATCATAATCATAAATTAACATAACTGATGATTATGTAATGAAAATAAATATATATTTATAATTATTTGTATATAAGAAATATGGAAAATAATTTGTTTAAATTGTTAACCGCATATTTACTTCATTATTTGAGTTTGATTACAGAACTATATTGTTTCACTACCATATATATATATAGTGAAAAGAAACAAATTCTATATCGAACAAATTGTTAACACGTTAATCGCCATGTCAGTCATATGTGTCTGACGCTAAGAAGTTCTACATGAGCCATGTCAGACATATATGTCTGACGTACGCGATCTAATAAAGTTACCATGGCCCATATGAAAATTTTTCTGATATTATCGTGGCGATTAACGTGTTAATTTATAAAATTTTCAATATATACATTTTTGGAAATAATTAAATAATATTTGATAAGGGTAAACTATAAATATAACTATATTGCGGTCCTCTTTATGGGCACCCAAAAATGAAAATGAATGAAAATCTCAAATTAATTGTAATTTGTCCTATATATAGAATTAATTTCTACTGTTCGAATAATACTTTTAAACGTTTGACAACTGTTGTGCGATCAATGACTTCATCGAGTAATAATTACATATTCTTCGTTTTGTATACTATTTCGGTGACTTTATCGGTTCTTTTTTCTTAACTTGATTTCTAAACATTTGATAATTTTACTAAAGTAAATTGTGCAGTTTTTACAGCTGTTTGTTCTGTTTGAATATTATTGAGAAACGCAATAACAAGAATTTTTGTCAAGTTTTTCATTTATGGTTGCCTAAAGCTCATGTAGAAACCCCTATTTCAGGTTCAATAATTTTGGCTGGAATTTTATTAAAGTTAGGGGGGTATGGGTTATTATCATTGATATAGCTCAACAGACGGGGTTGCTTGAAATATATTGAAGTTGATAAATTTATTGTTTTTAATCAAAGTTGAAACATATTTAGGAGAAAATATTTTCGTTCATCTATTTCTTCGGAAAGCCAAAAGTGCGGTGTCTGAAATATATACTATTTTTGGTTACATATTGGTCCACACCGAAATATGATTGAAAAGTAAACTCTAGAAAGTTTTAAAATTATAATCAAACCATTATAAATTAAATTTTAAACCTAAGAAGTTTGGTGTGCCGTAATTTATCAATGTGATTTTAAAATATATTAACACAATTTTGTAAACGTAATTTTTAATAATATTTTCAATTTTTTCGGTTGTCGAAGGTGTTTTTAATCTTCGATGGTTTTTAAGTACAATTTTAATCCTAAAATAATAATATTATTACTTAACAATAATACCAATAATTTACTATAATATTGTACAAATATTTGAAAATTAATCTCAAATGGTTTAAAAATCGACTTCGACTTCGTTGTGTTTATTATTTAATAATTCTTAGTTTATAAACTAGCGTATAAATTAATTTTGGTTTATGGATTAGTCCATAATATTCTGTACTGTGTACCTTAATTTTTTATTACAATTTTATAATCAAAAGAAGAAAATACGACGATAATAAACAATTAAATTTATATAATTTTTTATTATTCACTTAAAAACACATAGTAATTTTAAATTTTATTTTATTGTAGTAGAATATGTTTTATTTATGTTATGTAATTCATAAAAACACGTCTCTGGAAGTTAAACATTTATATATTATTATTCTTATTTATACGCTTCTAATAATAAAATACTACATTATAATTTTATATACTGAAAATAGATTGTATATTCTATGCATATAATTCTCATTTAATTAAAATTTGTATTATTTTACTATTTTATATAAATATTTTATGTGTTCTCTCATTTAATTAAAATAAATTCATTAAAAAGGGAGTTTTTATAAGTTATTATTTGTGCGGTGACGCTGGTACACGCATAAAATTTATATAAATTAGAATTAAATTATAAATATTTAAAAAAATTTTCATTCAATTTTTCGAAAATATAATATCTTTTTAAAATCTAATTTATTATATTATAATTTTGATAAAATATATAAAAATTAATTAATTTATATTGTTATTGTCATCATCGCATCATCATTATCAGCAACAAAGCGTATACACAATATTTTTCTTTTATAATTGATTGACGAAAGCTTTTTATATTTATTATTATATAATATTTGATGGATTTTATAATTTAATTTTTGGTCATTATATATTAAATATTATTTATATAATAAGATATATAATTATGTGTATTTTATCAGTAAAACATTTTCGCGTTGACTAATTCATATTTAATTAATTTGACTGGAAAAAAGTACAATGAGTTATATAGGATACAAAAACAATAAAGTTTAGTGTATCTGTATATAATTATACGGCTATACATGTAGTTGGTGTTGGTATATAGATATCTATGATGTACTCTGCGATACATCGGAATGGATTAGCATATTTATTTATAAATAATTATTTTTGAATAATAATGGTAATTACAGGGTCTGAAGGTTTTATAAATAGAATATATTTGGACATATTTAAAATTTCTTTTAATATATTTGAAAATGTTAAATGTCATTTTCAATGAGATCAAAATATATAATATATATATCGGCTTGGTAAAACAATAACAACGGACAACTACTGCGAACAATTCACTAAACTATGAATAAAGCAACAAAAGAAAAAACTATCAACTATGGTCAAACGAAAAGGTGTGATTTTCTGCCACATGATAATGCCGAACATGACAAAAAACGCTACAAAAACCGACTGAACTGCAATGCGAAATTTTACAGCATCCATTGTGCATTCAGCGATTATGTAATTGATTAATAAAAAACAGCTTTTATAAAAATATAACCTATTGATTTTAGTTTTCAAATCATATACAAAATTTACAAATTATATTAAATTACGTTTCTAATATAACTCTTGCGTATATTATTATTTGTTTTGTTTTAGTATACTCGTAGCATATTTACAACCAAAAACAAAAAAAAAGTACATATAGATTTTATTAAAATCATGTTTTTATCTTTTCATTTTTATGTTCATTTGATATTATTATTAAACAAAATAAAAGTCAAATTAATTATTTAAAAAAAAATATTGAATTTCAAATGATTATATAACAAATATGAAATTGGAATTAAAAATAATATAAATTTGTTGTGTTGTGTGATTGTATTGTATTATTGTTGCATGGTATAGTTTATTATAATAATATTTTAATAATGCATAATTAACCATTACATAAGTTGTATGTAATCATGTGTAATTTTGTAAATGTTAAATATAACATTTACTTTTTTATGTGGGTAATTCGAGTATATATTATTATTATATAATATTATATAACTTATATCTGCTTATAAATTGTTATTATATATTTATTTATATATGTATAATATTGAAGAAGGGAAAATTATATACGTATTTAAGTTTTTTACATTCACAACAATTTAATTATGAAATTTAATTATTATTTATTGTTCAGAAAATTAAATATATATACTATACTTTGACTTTCGTATTTTATTTAACATTTTAATACAAAACAATGAAAAATTTTTAATTTAATTTAAAAACTATACCCTATATATGTATATATGCAGAGCAAGAGTTTGAAGCCGCCCTAGGATAGTTACTGAAGCAACTGTTACCTAAACGTTGTGTAAAGTTTTCAAGTGGTGATAAAAGTAGATCTATACATTGACAATGTTAAACGCAAAATGAGATGGGAAGCTCTAAGAGTACCATCAACATTACTGTCAAAACAAAATTACTATACAGTCACATGGAATGCTTTGCATTTGTTGGGATAAGTAGGGAGTTGTATACGTCGACTGTCCAATTGAACCAATTGAACGTACCAATTTTTCACAATGAATACCTTCTTCCAACCCAAAACTAAGTTAAGATCCCAATAATAAATATTGTATCTACTTCATAATTCACGTTTATATCACTTTATTTCCGAATCAAATTATTCATATATATATTTATATATATATGTGACAGACAATCTACGTATCATCCATCAATTATTCTATATAAAATATAATCTATTATTGTATACCTATATTTTATGACAAGTTAATTTCACTTATAAATTATATTTTATCAATAATAAATATAAGAGCGAAATAAAAAAATTTGTGTTTTAATGTGAACGTGTTTTTTGTTCATTTATTTAACTTTAAATGTATTGCTACAATATGACAATAAATTCTTTCTTATCTCTTATCTTATTATATTAATAAATTATCATTTGCTTATTATTTTGTTTCCCACATGTGATATATGAAGAAATATTTTTTTATATGAAAATAAATATTCTTTTCTATGTACGAGTATAAAAAGAAATTAAATTTACACTTTTCCGTACCATTTCAATGGACCCACAATAAAAGATGAAGCCGGAATAAATAATAAAAATTATCAATTTTAGCTGTTATCGCTCCTTATTAAAAGCCATATTTCTTACTATAACTTTCACGAAATCATGTATTTTTATCGATTCTGGACGTTCATTATCAATCATCCACAAGTTCTCTGTCGTCTTTGAATCGTTGATACAGCACTTAATCTTGCAGTTGGATAAATAATTATCACAACATATGCGGTTTTAAACATTTTAACTGTTTCGGTATATCAATTTAAAGTTCAAATTAATATTCGTTCGTTTTTTCGTTGTTTATACATTTTTCGACTGACACACAATACAAAATTCACTTAAAAAATTTTCTTAAGGTCAGTTAAAATTACATAAAGCAACCAAAATATTAAAAAAAAAAAGCATAAAGTTATATCAGATAAAATCGTACAAAAGAAATTCTACTATGTATAAATAATGGATGATTTTGCGTTGGTATATGTGTATTATCATTATGTCATTATCGCATCATAATTTTGTTACCTATTTCATTTGGTACAGATTCAAACGTATTTTTTTTGTTAATTTTCTTAAGAAAAAATTGAATATTTTTAATAAATTTTCTTTTGTGTCACTAATATGTTTTCTTAATATTAATTAATTCAATATATATGGTATATATAAATAGCACAATGTTTGAAATTGGAACATATTCTCTCTATCTATACGCAATATTTTAATATCCTATAAATAGAAACCGTAGCAGCAACATTGTAACAATATTATTATTATTGTGTATAAAGCTTCACTATGTGACATATCATTATTATTAATAAAATACAATAATGAAAAAAAAAAACCTGCTGCTGAGATATTAATTCGTTTTTTTCTATACTTTATACTCTATCTCGCCGTATATGAATTTTTATTTTTTCCATAATTCTATATATGTATCGACAACAAAATTAAAATATTTTATTTGATATCATATTATCTGACTAACTATTTTACTATACCACATGCGTAATTATTTTATAATATATATATATATAAATGAACTTAATCTTAATCCCAATCCATCAAAAATAATAATACATCATCAAAATATATAGATATATATAGATAATTATACATTATAACATTGTGATATTAATATTATTATAATGTAATAAAAAAAGGCTCATTTATAATATATATTTTATTTTTTGTAATACATTATTTATTGATATGAAAATGTGGATATTTTATATATATAATTACAATATTATATTTACAGAGAAATTCTATGGTGTATATAGTTCAAACTATATCGGTGACAAAAATATTCCATTGAAAACAATATTTTGAATAAATTCGCTTGTATACAATATTTCCAACAATATTTTTGATATCGAAATTTAACTCAAAACGTTGCTATACATTTATTTTCATAGACAGATATTAATTGAATGTGTTGTGGATTATATTGGATTGAATGCAATTTTCGCTTGTACATATCGTGTATAGTTTTTATAAAAAATTCACTGTATTCGTATACATTTAAGAATAGACTATATCTAAATCTAAATACAATAAATATTTAATTAATTTTTATTTTTTTTTTTTTTCTAGGAGGTTCCGATAACAATAAAGGAAAAAGTAAAAAATGGAGAAAAATCTTACAATTTCCACACATATCTCAATGTATACACCTAAAAGACAAAATAGGTGAGTATTTATATTAATATTTAGTGAGTTATAATTTTTATTGTATTTTACTAGATTTTGTTATGTAATTTAAAATCAAATTGTTTTACCGTTCACTTTGGCTACGAAGTTATGTCCGTCGTAATTTGAGTCTTCATAATTCGAAGTATGACTTGAGGACAACATAAAGAGTCATATATATTTTTCCAAAAATTATTACTTTGGTGCATACGTGCGACCATTCTTGTGATGCTCTCCGTGCGACTATATGTAAAAATTGACCGATTTAAAAAAGAAAAGTTCTTACAACAATTATGCTGGTTTTTATGTGAAAGAAATTGTTACAACAACATTATAAAAATGTTAAATTTTTGTTCTATATTCACACATACTGTGAATGAATGATCGATAAATTAAATTTATACAATGTAACGATTTTTCATTAATTTCATTAAAAAAAGTGTATGGTAAGTTTGTGGTTATCATTTGTGAAACCAAACGCTTCGAGGATTTACTCACATTGACAGCACAGTGAACCTTTCTTGGTCTAAGTGCTGGAGTTAATTCCCCCTTAAAAAATTCATCATCGTGGTGGTATATAATTGTTCATTTTAATAATATTATTAAATTACTCATTATTTATTGTTATTAATAGCAAAAATTTTACAAAGAAATATTTTAAACAAAGATCTTATATGTAAAATACTAAAAAGAAGATATTTTTAGTAAAACTATATTAAAATACTTAACTAAAAGTATTAAAGATATCATCTTATTAAAATAGTAAGAATGGTAAGAAATTCAAAGCAATTTTTTATATAATATATTAATGTACGTATACGTATAGATATTTATATAATTATAAATACATCACACCAACAAACAATATAAATAATTATAAATTAGTCTATTAATAAAATTAAATATTTTAATGATTATAATCTTCATCTCATTATCATCTAATATTATATATACAAAACAGTAGAAATAAAATACGACTTATGACATGACATTGAAATATAATATATTTTCTATTCATATATAGGAAATTGGACCACATTCGTCATATGTCTTATATTTTTATAATACTAAATTGTTATACGTGAAACATCCAACTGCGCATAGCAGTTTTATTACATTATCTCAATATTTTTCTAAAACAATAGATTTCGTACAACCAAATATGGAAACAAAATTGGTTACATTGTATTTCGTTCTTTAGGCTATCTATATATTACTTTATATAGTCTATATCTATACCATTAATATATACAGTAGAGCTTCCCGCATATATAGTGATGCCATTTATAATGATAACTTATACATACTGATGTCTCCTAAAATTTCTTTATTTAAATATTATAAATTATTTTGTGCAGTGATATTTTTTAAGAGTTCCATCAATTATCACCATCGACAAGTTCAACTGTATACATTTATATGATATTATGCGCGACGAATATGCCTCATTTTCTACTATACTAACCATATTATGTAAAAAAGAGTTTTTATAATTATTATAACAAATGGAGATATAAAAATCACATTAAGAATGTTGTTGAAGAAAAAAAAACAACATAAATAAATTAATTAAATATTCGTGCGTCATAAATTGTATATATTTAAATACAAAAAGAAAAAAAAATTCAATAAATTTCAATTAAATAATTCATAAATTAAATACTATTAAATATTCAAATGTTTTATATATTGATAGGTTTTATTAATTCATTTATTGTTGTATGTAGATTCTTAGCAAATGTTTTCTTATACACATATATACGTAAATTAACAAAAAGGATGAGATATTCCATATGATAATTTTTCCATTAATATATCTACATCTACACGTATTATTGGTATTGTATTTCTACAATATATATGTAGATGCGTATGAATATATAGTGAAACTGGTATAACATGGAAATTCTTCCATTTGTTAATTTCTATATTATATATAAGTTCTTTGTTTGGTGATACGGGAGCAGTTTGAAAAGTTCTCGACCGTATATAATGTGAAATTAAACAGATAAATAGGTTTCGTTCAAATATATACTAATCTGCTCGCATAATATACCTCTTATTATAATAGTTTTTATATATACGCGATATAAAACAATAAGACTATATGAGAAACCAAGAACTATAGCAGCACATGACAATAAACAAAACATATAAGTTTTTTACGATCAGTATAAAAATGTTCACATATATACAGCTGCCAAGTAATAACATGTAGTGAATGTTATGTCACCAGCCACAACAAAATTAACATCTTAAATAAAGAGATCTTGATATCACCGATGCGATATGCTAAAAAAGCCCAAAGATCAATTGCATTAATTAACGTTCAGAATCCTCAAACTTTGCTCTTAAAGAAAACTTATACGTACACGATATTTCAAAATAAGTTTATTAACTCATTTATTGAGGTAAAAATGATTATATTTTAATGCAAAATTTACAATTAACTTTTGATATGTTATTTTCTATATTCGTTCACCAAAACCTAATACATATAATATATAAAATTACTTGAATTAATTAATTTAGAAATTTAAATATAATGTGAATATAATTTATTTTCCACTTTACCATATTCATTATCTTTAAACAAATTTTAATAATACAATTAATTTTTTATTTTGCTCTAATTTATATTTTATGCATAAAATTATATAATTATAATAAATTTGTACATATCATCATACACTCACACATATACACGTGTTTTTGGTTTAATTAATAAATATGTATAAATAAGTGAATATCCTACATAGGCAAGAGACTAGAGACTATATGCATTTTAATTGTATAGAATATAAATTATTGCTTGTCTATATGTGCCTAATCCAGTAATCGTATATACACTTTATTCATAATTACATATATTATACATTATATTAATACATATATATGAAAATTGATTGAATTAAATATTAAAATTATTATAAGAATTAAAGATCGTCTTAGTAAGTATATACATTCCGAAGCATATGCAACTCATAGAAAAATATGCAATTGTATATTCAAATATAAAAATACCCATATTTAAAATGTCAATTAATGTCAATTATTATTCATAATATAATGCTATAAAAATAATAAAAATAATAAATTAGATTTTCTTATGGAAGCGTTAATAATAAAACTGTTTGACTGTTGTGATAGTAGCTCAAACTACTATAGGAAAACCATAGATTTTTTTCGAATTTAATATAGAAAAATATACTCAATAGTATATATATATACAGACGAAAGATATACTCGAACAATAATTTTGGAAATATTTTAATCCTCTGGGATGGAATACCAGCGTAAGTAGTTGGATTAGCGTCATCAAGTTCCACAGCAAATCTTTATAACTTACCATTAAATATTAAACACATCAGTTAAATATTTTACAAATAATATTTTGTTAAATTATATTAGTGTAATTCTATGGATCACATAGGACATCAGTAATTGTATAAAAATTCTATTCATCAATTGGTATGCAATTGTGCTTTTTTTTTTGGGTGCTTTAGTTATATAATAATTCTTATGGATGAAACGCACACATATGGTGTTCAGTGTAAAGGCATTGCTAATCTCTGATTATGACATTTTCTTGTTGAACAAAAATATGGTAATGCATTCAGTATGAATATAATGAAATTCTTTGTTTATATCTTTAACCACTATATCAGTGAATTACTAAGAATTGGGGTCATATATGTATATATCACCTGTTACCATCCACAAATCTTTAGAACTTATCATTATTTATAGACTTCACATGAACTTTTAAATACCATGTAACCGGTTGTTTTAATAATTCCAATGTCACTAATGTTTAGCTGTTATACATGGACGGGCAGTTTTTTTTAGATAATAATTTCAAAAACTATATAGCTATTAAGCTCACAATTAATTTATGAATTTCTACAGTTTCTTTAACTATGGCATTCCTATATAATGTATTTTATTCTGATACAAAATTACAGGATAATTCGATGAAAATTGCCAAAGTTATCAGTTTTTAAAATATTTCTTGAAAATAAAAATGGATTGTTTCCCAAAACTATAACTAACTATAAATATAGCAATCTTTGAGGGAATGATTTTTTTCTTCATACAACAGGTTGTTCAATTTTTTTAGGATCTTATAGGGATTTACATTAGCGTGATGTAGAAATTATTATAATGAAATATTGCAAAGTGGCTTAATGTTTCATAATTTTGTCGCAATTTGCTTTTTAGCCTATACGAAATGAGTTGTTCTACTCTACTCATATTCATTAAATTATAAACAATTGATTTATTGTTTTTGTATAATTATCTGCATATTTATGTTTTTGGTTGCATTTTACATATGATGATCGTTTGAATTATAATTTAATTTAATGAATTTGAGTAGCAACATCAATCTCGTATTGACAATAAAGTAAATTAGAAAATTATGAAACATAAGTCAATCTCAATGAACATAAAAAAATTGAACAACTTGTCTATTTTCTTTATTTTTATTAACCAAAATCTATAGCTTATAATTATATAATTGAAATTAAATGCTTCGTAAAAACAGAATTATTTGGATAAAACTTTAACTCTCGTTTATGTAATATTTATGAACAAAAGTATTATTTCTTATATAATTATTCATATTATTTAAATTGAATTGAAATATTAATTACGATATCAATAAGTATATAGTATAAGTATTTATGCATAAATAGAGAAATATATTAGAAATGATAACTGCAATTAATACTTTACAAAATATCTGATGAGAGATGAATCTCAAACACAGACTTTTTTTTTAATAAAAATTAATTTACAATAAGTTTTGTCCTAAGTCTTATATAGTAATCGTCCTATATATATTATATGTGTTTGCAAACTTTATCATATTATATGCTGATTGATTATAGGACATATGTATATAAACAAAAGAATTTAATTATCTCCAACACAATGAAAACGATGAGAAATTTCGCTTTTCAATTTATATTATTATTATATAAAATAAATAAATCTTTAAATTTTCATTTATAATGAATGAAATTACAATTATTATGCGGCTATCTATAATTCTATTATTAATCCGAACAATAATCTATAAATTATGTGTAAATATATAAGTTTATTTATACATGTATTGTAAAAAAGTTTAAAGGGTATTTTCTTATTTATTTTATTTAATAATTTCTATCGCATAACTTCTTTATAAAATTAAATTGGGATATTATAATCAATGCAAAACATTTCCTAAAAGAAGTTTTCAAAAGTAGCTATAGATATGTGTATTATAACTTATGAACGAGTTAAGTGATTATATGATAGTATCTTTTATATATGTATAGGAAATGTTTGGAAATTGATTATATTTTCAGTATCTGTATCTGTATTATAATTTGATGCAAAATAATAATAAAAGTCAATTTTTCCGGAAAATTTAGTTTGCTGCTCATACGCTCGCAGATTTATTTCCATAAATTATTTACTAAAATTCATATAATATATACAAAGATTATACAAATTTGTTGTTCCCTTGCCAACTAAACTATATGTCAATCGATTCTCAGTTTCAATTGTATTTTATACTTTTTAACTCTCCACCTATATTCAAATTAATCAAAGAAAACATAATTTGCGACGAGCACTATCAACTATGTAATTGTGACAGCATTGAAACAAATAATAAAACTTTTAATATCATTTACACAAATATTATTTATATACGCAATTTTTAACTTATATATATTTGTTATTTTGTCTATTTTGCGTAACAACCTAGCTAAGGATCTACAAATAATATATGTAAAAATAAAAAAAATTAGATAAACGGAAAGTAAAAACACAGAAATCTTTATCTCAATTTTAAAATTTTAATCTAATACATATGATTTTATGTATACAATTATTGGTACATAATTATATGCCTTATTTGTAAATATATAATATATTAATATGAATGTATATAATTAATGTTATATACAAAATCTCGAATGTATACCCACCAAAGAGCCCCGTATGCGTGTGAAATGAAATTTATCATTCAATTACGTCTACACTTAATATATACTATTTTGAATTAATAAAATTAAATTATATAAAATTATTTACATGATTTTACACTTTATGTTCAAAACCACTATTTATTTATTTTTATTTATATGGCAGACACAACAAATTAATATTTTATTCATTTTTAAATGTATCTTTTTAAGGTAATTTAATTAACTTATATATATATGCAATTGAATCTATATAATGCGATAAATATATGCGGTTCGTGTAGAAATATATTATGTATTATTATTAATATGTTTTATATGCGCGGTACATTTTTCTATATTTAATTACGACAAGATGTATTTTTAAATGCATATATTTGATTTGATGAGTGTGTCGAGTATGTTAAAATAATTTTTATTACATATTTTAAAATTGATTGAATCTTAAATGACTGAATAAAATGATTGCAATTTTGATATTTGTATACGAGTATAAATAAATATATTATTATTTAACAATTTTAATATAATGAGATAACCTTTTGTAAATAAATAGCGTTGTTTTAATTTATTATATTTATTTAATATATAAATATGTATTATATAATAAAATGACAAATGCTATGTATTTAGGCTAAATTAAATGAGAATTTATTATTAATCTTGGTGTATTATAAAATGTTTATGTGTGCGTATATGCATATGAAACTGCAGGTTGAAAACAATGGTGATCGGAATGGGTGAAGTCGGTTGGGTTAGCAAATCCAAGGCAAGCACTTGATTGCACCCGAAGTCGGTTTTACTTTGTGCGACAGTACATTGTCATGTAGCAAAATTAACCTACCGTTTCTTGTGACACAACATTATGATGGTTTTTCGATCAAAACGTGGTTCAAATTAATAATTTATTGTCGGTAGTAATTAGTATTAATAGTTTTACCAGATTTTAAAATTTCATAATATACCATGTCTTTCTACTATCACCAAACAAAGAGCATTCCTTTCGCTCCAAATCGATTTAGTTTTGCAATCGTTGGTTGCTGGTTGAACTGGTGTAACACATGATTTTTTGCGTATAGGATTCTCTAAATAAATCCACTTTTCATCACAATTTAATTTTTCACACTTTTTTATGTTTCCCATAACTTTTAAATGTCTAGAAATCGTTGGTTGATCAACATTTAAAACTACTGAAATTTTTTTGCGTTTGTATGTGCTATCCTTGTAACTATACCAAAACTACAATTTCTATATAGATATGTAATACACCTGCTACTAATAAGTTCCATAATTTCGTTATACTAATTTTTTAAATGCTAAATAAATTAATTTTTTGAAGATCGCTAAGTTTTTTACATGTTTTTTTTTGTTTATATTGAAAGGAACATTTTATTTTAAATATAGAATATATGGATTCGAAGAAAAAGAACGAAAATATTAATAATATAGAAGTGAAGATAAGAAAAAAAAAAAAAAATAAAAATAAGAAGAGGATTTTATTAAAAAATAAAAACAAATATTTGTTGATTAAGTGCTACCAGAGTACATAATCGTTTTCATCTTAATAATATTTCATATACACCCTCTGCCCGAAAAATAACTAAATTAACTTTGACTAATGTATGCTGATTAATTTTTATATTGTGACATTATCTTCAGCGTAATCCGAAACACAACGAATTATTATTGCATTGATCGAAAAATGTAATATATAGAACTAAAAATAACATTAAGTTTTAGTTTAAAGTTGATAATACCTAAAACCCTTGAAACGCTTAAAATCGTCAATGCCTGAAATAATTGTTTATCGAAAAGAAAAGTTATTGAGTGTCATTGATGATTCAATGTATATTTCATAGTTCAAGGCAGTTGTTTATTTGGATAATGACTTTCAATTTTTGTAAGAATAAATTAATTGTTTGTTCTATTTTCTTAATAAACTTCGGATATTTTTCGGACAGAGCGTGCGTTTATCTATACATTTCAACCAAATTTATATATATATATGCGCAGATAGACTAATGTGATCTACCATAATTATATCATACACATAGATTTTACGCGGTTATAATAAATGAAAACAATAAATAATATTTATTACGACTTTATACATACAGATGATTCTCTATATAATTAAGAAATAAATAAATAAAGTTAGTTAAATAGAAAATGAAGAAGGATATAAAATCATTTGTTTTGTTACATATTTATCATTCAATGAGATTTTAGAACTATCATTCTATAACTTTGGGTTTCTCACATATCTATAACTTTTTTAAGTATAAATTAAGCGTGAATATATTCTTTTGACATTTAAATAGTTTGCTGTTGTATTAGAACTGTAATGAAAATTTGTTATGAGTAAATGGTAAATAGCTGAAAATATCTTTTCCATCACAAGAAATGCAATATATTAGAATTTAACTGTACTTGCTTTCTTTATAATATACAACTAATGGTTGTTATATTACTCTTGAGTTTATATTACACACATAAATATACCAACAAACAAACATAAATATTTTAAGAATGAAATATATTAATATAACATATAGTAATAATAATAATAATATTAATAATAATAATGGTAATATTAATAATAATAATAATAATAATAATAATAATAATAATAATAATAATATACAGAAAAAAAATAGTATATAGGAAAATCTAGCTATTTATATTTATTATTATATTAAAATATAGTGATCTTATGGAAACCAAGTCTATGTGTAAGTGTAGCTTTTTTGTTGTTAAGATAAACGTAATAAAATCCCATTATAAAAATATATAAATGTTTATAAAAATAGAAAAGTATACACACAATAAGAATATAAAAATGAAAACATACAATGTTTTGTAAATGGAATGAAAAAAAGAATAAAAAACCGGCACTGTCATCATTCATCAGGGAATCAACTTTAAAATTATTTTTTCTTTTAGATTTTGAAAATACATATAGATACAGAATGTATTGTAGAGTTTCTCCATAATAATATAGCGACTGTATACGTCTATACTTAAAGCAAATAAAAATCTTTACAATATAAATATTGTTTGCAGTTCTATAAAATTGCATATCATTGCAGTGCAGTATATCACAATAAGAAAAAATATATCTGTTACAATAATTTTTTGACAACTTTGTAATTTCACGATGGCTCGACGTACCTGTTTATGTATATGGTAAAATGATAGTCATAATACTTCAAAATGCAAATGAAACATATTCCGATTAAGAAATAAAATTTATTGCACAGTTTTATTTTATATCATTAAGTAATCATTTTAGTTTACATGTGCTATACTAATTTTGATTTATCGCGTGCTTGTATAACATAGAATAAGAAATACCATATATTGACCATATCTCAGATCATATAACTTCTTTATATTTAACCCGATATTTAATCGAATATAAATTACTCGTCGATGTAAATATTTTATATTTTTGAATAGATTAAAAAACAATGAAGTATCTGATGGCAATATACAAAAAAAAAGTATTTGAAATATACTATTAAGGATTTATTGGTCAAATTGGCATCAAAGTATACTTCATCAAATATGAATTTCTAGAGATTACGGGTTATATGTGATCAATGCAACCCATCATCATTCATTTTTCTTACGATATATACTGAAAATGTTAACAATAATAAAAGTTAAGTTTAATTTTTCCATATGTGAGTTGTTAACGCTTTCTTCTTTAATTTATTATACATTTATATCGAATAATATAATTTTAATGAGAAAAAACAAAAATATAAATAAATAAAAGTTTATATGTACAATATAAATTCTATAAGTTATCAAACTTTTCCAATTTGACCTTTCACAAACGATAAAGTAATAAATTAAATTTTTATTAATACACATTTGTATATATAGCAAATGTGTTATATATACCGATATACCATACACACGAGTATATTTTATTTATGTTTAATACAGAGACTATATAAATTATGGATTGGTTATGTGAAGTAGAGTACAGAGCACAGGTAATAATAATGGCTTACATTTAAATAATAAAATAAAAATTGGTAAAAACAATTTACGATTTCAAAAAAAAATAATAATAAAATATATTATTTTATTTTTATGTTATAAATAAATTTGATTTTTTATTATACTAATATAGTATAACTAACTTTTATTATGATAAATCTTATAAACGTAAGGGAGTAGAACGCACTGTGGAATAGAATTTTTATGAAAATAAATACTATATGAACTTTTTAAGTTTTCTGGATACAGCAATTCAATTTTTGTGCGAACAGAGTCGTTACCCGCTAGTATTCAATATAAAGTATTAAACTTTAAACTTGTTTTTCTCGAAGCAACTACGTCGCCCATCGCTTTGGGAATGGTTACAATCGTGAAAAATACAATACATTATGAAAATCAATTGAATGACCACTTACCAGATTTACGGGAAAAATCGACCCTTAAGAATTATCATCTTTTCGAATTACAGACGCCATATTTTCAATGATTTACAATTTTGTTTTACATAATTTCTAATTATATTCAACTTCCAATCTTTCAAAGAACATATTTTTAAAATTCACACATTCAGAAAATTTTTTTTCATAATTTAGTATAATTTTACCCTGGTGATACTAAAATTATAGTGATATTGAAAACTGAATACTGCTTTACTTTTGGCGTTATCACTGTTCCACATACACAAAGTAAAATAAATCGATGTTATTCCAAGTTGCGAGCTTTATGACATCCACTAAACATACAATACATTTAAATCTTGGTAAATTACAGTTATTTACTATTGTAAATTATTATATTATCTATAATATTATCTTATTATCTATTATATTATCTATTATATTATCTAAAATATTGTAGTTACGATTACGAAATCGAATTCGAATGTGTATATGTTATGAGTATGTGTTTATTATTTAGACAATTTATTCACATTTTAATAATATATTATATAAATATTTTCCCATCTACTTTTTAACTCATACTTGATGTAGTCTTTATACGTATCCCCAAATCATAATTGAACCATAACATTAACATTTGTTTTATGTTTCTTTCGGTAAGCCCAACTTTTACGGTCACACCATGACCATATACGACCATCATCAGACAGATATTTTTCTTTCGTCTGACTTTTAATGCTTTTTTTACAAAAATTTATAATTAAAACTGAAAAAGTATTCTTCATTATTATGGTATTATGTGAACTATTTTGCTTCGTACTGTAGCTAATAAAATAATAAATTCGAATATAGATTGCTTTTCGGTCTTCGATTTCCGAAATTGTTATAAGAAGTTTTTCATATCCCCATATAACTTTGTTATGCATTCTAATATAAAGAACAGTGTCGATATCATATGTATTCCGCATATATATATAAATATAGCTATCGTTTATAATGTACTTCTTCTGTGTTAACCTTCTGAAAATGTAAACATAAATAAATTTTCCATTGATTTAATAAATTTTATTTCAGTTTCATTTTATATTTTGTTTCTATATACGCTGGAAGAGAAGTGTGAAATAAAATAAACCCAATTATAGAACAATAAATGTATATCTCTAAAAACAATGCTTTAAGGCTATTAGTATTTAATTAATATTTTATATTTAATTCAGTAATCCAATAAAAGGTCTCATTTTTTTTTTGCTGCTACTTAAGTCTATTGAAAAGCATAGATTTATTATTCATATAAAATAAATGATGTATTTTATAAAAATACTAATATATTAGAATACATATATTAAACAAACAAATAATATACATATATATTTTAGTCTTCATTTAAATTCATTTCTGAAAGGTTTTTTATCTTTTCTTATTTATATACTTATTATTTGTTATTTCCTTTTAAGAAAATGTAAAAATATTTTCTAACATTTCTCTCACAGTATTTTTTTTTGTATTCATTTCTGTTATTTCTCACATATTTATTTAAACATAAAATATAAGATAAATATGGTGTAGTATTTGGTAGTATAAAATGATGATAACAAAATATATTAAATAATAATTATACATTTTTATTTATATACTTACAGATGTAAGCTATGGTTATGTTATAGATCAACAACCAATTGGACGAATATTATTTCGACAATTTTGTGAAAATAAAAGAACAATATATAATAGATATATTGCATTTTTGGACAATGTTACCAGGTGAATATTTATAATATAATCAATATATAAGTATATATTATTAAATTTTATACTTCTAATATTTATAATTTATAATTACGAGAAAAATAATACTAAAATTCACAAGGAAGTTTTAAAATAACTATTTATACAACATCGATACTATATACACATATATACGGTCACCCTAGCCCTCCGGCTATTATAACACGGTTTTACGTTCAAGAACCTGACGATTATTTCTTAAACAATTTGTGTATTATGTTTTGTGTTTATGTTTCAAATTGTATTACAAATTGTATCTGTATTACTTGCTTCCAGAAATATGACATATTTTAATATTAAAATTAAACAAAAAATCTTATTTGGAATTTAGTATATGGACAGATTTAAGATGCACCTAGTTTTAGGAAATTTTCATGTGTGTGTGTGTGTCCTTTGCATATATAATTTATTATTGAATTAATAAATATTTATTTAATAGGCTTGAACCTTTACTATAAGAATAAACCATTACGAAACAATGCAAATTTTATAATATTTTATTTCTTCAATATATTATACAGTAATGGATGAAATTTTGCATATGTATACATTACACTACTTATATGTGGGTATGTTGACAGATAATATTACTATTCCTTGTTTTAAATGAATAACTAATTACCTACTCATTATATAATAAATGAAATTTTAATTAACTCCATCGATTTTGTGAAATTTAAATGGGAAAAAACATCAAATTTTATTTTAGAAGATTTATTTCTGATTATTATGTACTTTAACAACGTATACTATATATGGTACAACTTCCTGTCCGAAAAAAAAACCGGAATGGATTAAAATTGTAGCAAAAAGTTATGTAATTTATTTTTACCAAAATCTCAATTACAAATACATCGATTTGCACATTCAACAAATGCAAGAAATGATTTTTTTTGATGTCGCTCATTGGAATGTTGTTTAGTATATGACCGTCGCTGATCCTTAAATATGTATTCAAATGATGCAGACCGGTTAGATTTTTATTAAAAAAAAATCAGTGATAATTGTCGTACGATGAGAATGTGTATTGTTACGTGCGATAATCACCAACGACTTTGCAAACACAACAATACGAAAAACATAATACAAAGCATTAACCGTTATACCACTTGAAACAAATTCTTTGCTTTGGAATCGTAAAAACAATTTGAGGGTTGTGTTGAATTTTGTTTTCATCATTTTACGGATTTCTTCTATCTGTTGATCGCCATTCAACTATTTAACTCTTCATTTTTGGTTCGTATTGAAAACACCTGTACTAGATCATATGATTATCGTAATTTTCAGTTTTTTTTTTTAATAAGGTCTATGGAATGATCAATTCAGTGCAATTTTCGGTCTGATGTGGCACATCTATTGTGGATCAATTGCTTCAGTTAAAATCTCATGAATTGTTGATTTTGTTATATCAAGTTTTACTTTCATGAATCTTTTTGAAGATTTTTTGTGTTAACTTTCATGAATTCACATATTCTCTGCCATCTTTGAACCGTCGATGTCAAGCGTTTCGTTAGAATTTTTTTGCAATTTTAAAACAACACTTAATGTTGGTGTTTATACATTTTTCCGGTTATTTTTTAGACAGATGATATTGTATGGCTTAATTTTAATATGTATACCCTATTAATTTTTAATCATTGACTTCGGTACTGCATATTATATAATGCCCATAGATAATATATTATATACATTCTCTATATATATTGTATATATAGAGAGAGATGATACATATTAGTAACGAAAATAATAATGAAAAAAAATTTCTGAAGTGCTCATCATTATGATTAAAATGATAACCATTACCAACAATCCATTAACATATAAATTGCAGTATATGTATGAGAAACAATAATATATTAACTTGAAAAAAACACGTTATTTTTCAATTACAATAAAATTGTGTATATAATGTACGTACAAACTTAATGTATAAAATGTTATATACATAATATTACAATTGAACATGATTACATTTTTTTTTCCCCTTTATTTTTATGAACTATTATTTTTTTTCTCTTACTGTTATGACTGTGTTTTTAGTATTCATTTTGTTCAGCCTTCATTTGTTTTTATATATACATACAATAAATATATGGTATATTGGTAAATATATAGCAGCAGTAAAACCGGCAATCACTCACAATGCTATTTATGCAGACAATGTTTTTGGTTAAATGGTATATCCATTTAAAAATTTATTATTTTATTAACTATAAAATTTTCGAATATTAAATATTGAATCAATTTTTGAAACACTGTGCTGTGTATGTGAACGAATATCTATTTGTTTATCATATATTAACATCGTTGTGAGCTATGACGTTTTAAATGTGATATTTGATGTTATTTATAAATAATTTATTTTATTAGTCACATTCATCGAATATTTGGGGTAATAAAAAGACATTGATTTAAATTTTTTATACGTTATTTAAGTATTATTTAATTTAATTAATTACAAATTTAAATGTATAAAATTATTGTTGATGATCTGTTTGTTATCATATTTATATTATCAACATATATAAATCCACAGTATATCACACACACACACACACATACACATACACATATAAATATTTATAGAATTTTCATTTTATTTAAAGATATGAAATTGAATATGATGAAAATCGATTAGAAATAGGAAAACACATTGGCAGACGTTTTCTTGGTATTGAATTCAATGGTGATCATGCTAATGATAGTGGTGGAGGTGGAAAAGGAAAGGGTGGCGGTGGTGGTGGTGGTGGTGGCACAATTGATATAAGAAATCATCACACTACTGATGACATAAATGAAAAACAAACTAATGGAAATGATGAAATTATTGGTGATGTAAGAAGTAATAATGTTTCGGATAATATTAATTGTAATAGTGGTGGTGGTGGTGGTGGTGGTGGTGGTGGTGGTCATAATGATAGCGAAATTATTAGCGAATTAAATACAAATCAAATAAATGACAGCAATAAAGAAAACACATCAAAAGATATTAATAAAATTAATAATGAAAAAGATGAATTAGTATTAGATATATTAAATGATGATCTCATAGCAAAAGTTCGCATGCGAATAAAACGTAAGTATATATTATTTTATATTTTTTTTTGCAAATAATTTTACAATTAAATTGGATAATATTTTTTTATAGTTGGAAGTAAAGAACTGTTTGAACCCTGTGTTACGTCTGTAAAATCATTTTTAGCCGGTGAACCATTTCGTGAATTTGAATCATCAATGTATTTTCATAGGTATGTTTTTTTATAAATTATATTTATAATTATTTAAAAATAAGTATATGCATATGGGGTTGTATGTTGTTCTATAATTATATGTATATATTGCAATGCATAAACCGTACAAAACACGCAACGATCATTAATTAAACAAAATATTTATTACAATATTTCAATAGAAATTCCATATTTTTTTTTATTATATTATGTTATTAACAGATCATATATACTTTTTTATTTTGTATATATTGCAATTAATATAAAATACTAATTACTACAATTTGTTATAAAAAAAAAAAAAATTAAAAACAATATTAAACGAATTATTATTAGACAATTACTATAAAAACTTAAATAAATATATGTGCATCATGTGTTTAATTAATAGTATATCATTAAATTTTACATTATATAAACACTATTCTAATATATAACTTTGTTTTGTTAATATAAATTAAGACACTCTGCTTAGTTATATATATATGTTAGAATGAAGATTAAAAATATCATCTGTTAATTATTTAAATAAGATTTTATAAAAATTGTATATAAATCATATTGAGATTTTGATAATAATTAAAAATTGTATTATGCGTATATATATAATATAATAAAAGATAAAAATAATTATAAATAACGATGTTAACAATACGGGTGCCGCCAACGGACTTTATCTATATATATATATATAACGCATATGCAAAGCGGAAAAGCTTATTTAACTTTTATATAAAATCAAGCAAATCGATGTTGTGAATCAAGCAAATAATGTTAGATTATGAACTTTAGAATCTATATAGATAATTGTGATTAAAAAAATATCATAGAATAGAATTTAGCATATAAAATACAGCAGGTATACTGTGTATATGCTAATCAATCATGAAATATTGGTGATTTCAATTAGCACACAATCAAATCATCAAGTCAACATTTCAAATATTATATTTTATAGATAAATATATATTCTTTACGATTCCTGAAAAAATATACACGTATATCTTTTATCAGAGTATACCCACTGCGCACATGTCCTTAAAATATACAAAATTATGGACTTAAATTTCATGCTATGAAAAGCTCTTTATTTATAAAAATAAATGTGGGTTTTCTATGGGGAATTATTTTCCATGCTAAGATTGAAGAAAATATAATGGTACAATTACTATATAATTAATTTATAAATTCAATAATTAATATTTGATCTTCCGTTGATAACCGTCTCATTGACTTGGTCGTATACATAAGCACGTTTGCTTTATTTTAACAATTCAAGCAGACCGAGAATACAAAAATGTCAATAAAGTTTTGAATATAGATATACCATAAATTTTTATCAAGACAATTCAAAAAAATAGTTTGTTAAATGGGGTTGCTTGATCTTATTTGAATAATTGTAAAACCTTTAAGTAGATATTAATGTTTATAAATTTAATTGATTTATAGTTTGTTCAAATTCCGATCCTAACACAATTATTTATTCCAATAATATAAATTTCTCTAATTAATGTAAATTATAAATTTTAAATTAATCAATTTAAATTATTAAAAAATATTTATTCAATTTCTGCGAGCTTTCAAAATTCACACATATGGATTCTGGTAAGCCTTAATCTCTGTATCAGCTGTGTATTCGTTATACCACAAAATTGCAGTTAACAAAGGCGGAAGGGTTGTGAAGAAGATCAAGATTTGTGATAGGTGTCTTCGAGTAAAATTTTAATAAGCATTCAATAATAGGATGACTAAAAAAAAATTAGAAAGAAAAATACATGTACAATTTGAACTCTTACAATGACTAAAATATCTTACAATATAGTTCACTTTTGAATGGAAGGACCATCATGAAGAAATATTTTGCTTCAAGATAAAACTTATTTATTCCTTATTAGGAAAATTTACTATATGTGCTAATTCTCTAAAATTTCGACAGCAGTAATTTCTCTCTGTCTGTATCTATATTCAAAATAAATAACATACAAATAAATGGAATTTTCAATGTTTTATTTTTATTAGATGAAATCAATAAGTGTCGCCCAGAGTATTCACCTTAATTTACCCAATTTTTTTAGCACATTTTAATATTTAAATTTAAAAAAAAAATAGAATATTTTCTTTTGAAATAAATGCGTCAACATTTTATTTTCTTTTCATCTATTTTATGTAGATGAATTTATGCGTTTGATGTCATTTCTTTTGTTAAACGTATACGAGTATAAAGGTAAACATGCGATATTTATATTTATATTTATTTAATGTATATATTTTATAAAAATTCTTTAAAAGGGTTGATTCATTTCTTCATCTAAAATATTATATCTTTTAAAATTAATTAATAACAGTGTTTCAATTAATTTTTAAGACTGCACGATATTCATATTTCGACCATCAGTCCAATGACAATAAAAAATTCTTCGTATTAGTTAAACTAACTCAAACGATATGAGTATAGGCTGTTAAGAAAAGTAAGTTTTTCGAAAAAATTCTTATTTCATTCCTAAAGAATTCCAACTGAACAAATGTGTTCAATTAATGGTATTTATATATTTTTTAGATTTAGTTTGGTGACCGAAATTCATCGTATTCATCCAGAATATCGCAAAACAGTTGGTGTTTTTTGCATGATAATGCATAATTACAAATCAATTATTGTTTGTTGATTTCCGATAATATATAATTTTTGTGTTGTTGAATCAGTCACCGTATTCACCTGGTGATTTAGCACCCTGCGACTTCTTCTCATTTCCAAAACTTAAAATGAGGTTAAAAGAGTGTTATTTTGATAATGTTTCGTTCGTGTTTTAGAAGCAAATCCGGAAAGTGAACTTGAAACGACATTCGAATCATTATTAAAAAACGATGTAACGAAGTTGTAGGGACCTCTTTTAAATAAAAAATCAAAACAAATAATAATAAATTGTTGCTATTTCATTTTATAGATCCAGTATTAAAATGTCTTTGACACACTGTATATATATATGATATACTAATATAAAGCTTATTTTACAAACCTAAATTCGAATTAAATAATATTTCGCATCTATGTATAATCGTCGCGTTATAAATAACAAATATTTTAAATTAATTAGATTAGGGATTTATAATTTATTTATTTATTTTATCTTAATTATAGATACCCACGCTGTGTGTTACCGTCGTGTACAGGCTAAATTTATTTTTGTAACTTGTGGAATGTAATTTAAACAATTTTATATCATTTTATTTATTGAATTAAATTTTAAATTCCTATATATTGTTATGTTGTTACAATTGTTTGTTCAATTTTTATATAATGAAAAAATAATATTTATTTTGTAAAATCATCAAATTTCTGGTAACAATTTTGAATGTGCCCGCACATAAAAAACATTTTCTGATCCTGATTCTGGATGATGTTATGAATTTCATTTTTCTCGATCTTTATAATTATTGATGTGCTGCTCATGAAACATTTCTGGTGAACACAGCAAATGGAATAAAACTTCCCATTCAAATGCTTTTCAATGTTTATGAAATTATGCTTATGTTCAACATTTAATGTTTCTGTCAATTCTTTTAGCCTTTACCTATATCTTCAGCTTTTTCAAATAGTTTGCTAACGAACTAATTCAAATTCTTTACAAGTCTTAGCAATATCTACTGCAAGCCTGCAACTCATTTCAATTAGAGTTTGTTCACCACAAAATTTTCACAAACAAACATTGACTTTCAATAGCAGTTTTCTTAAAAAGAAAATAATGAAATAATACTTCCAATTTTTATATGCTCTTTTTGGAATATGGTTTTCTATTATGAAAATAATGTATTTTTACACTTCAAATATGTCAGAGCCAATTTACAGAACTTACACTACTTTAACATACAACAACATTTACACAGTCACAGTGCGGTTTCATGGGAATACTACAATTACGCATATTTAAAGATATTGTGGATATAACATTTAAAATTAATAAATTCTTTAATCTTAATTATAATTCTATTTAATTCTCTGCGTTATTATGATTTTCATTCTAAATTATATAATTACATATAACTCTAAATAATATTTTGATATTGTTGTTGTTCAGTCACTCATAGATACATTATATAAGTATAGTTAGTAATAAACAATTCAAAATAAATAAATAAAAATATTTTCATATATAAATAAAAAGTAATTTAATTAATTTATTCTTTTGATGTGAAAATAAAATAATATATGTACTTAAATATTTGCATATTATAATTATGTAGTATAATACATACATCGAATACAATATGTATAAAGCCGTGATTCAAACATTTTAGTTTGATGTCAAAGAAATAAAATTTACAGAGTACACAGGGTGAATTGAAAGTTAAGACGTCAGGAATGCTTCTATATATGATAACTTTACGTCGAAATTATTAAATCAAATTTCTTTTATTTAGACTACGAGTTGCGACCTCAGGATTTTTTTTGCGATAGCCGCCCATCGATATAATTGCCATAACTTTAAAATGGAAATAAATATATATGACTAAAGTTTACCTAACGCAATCTTACATATAGATAATCTTTATAGAAACAGTTTCAATATGAAGAATTTCAGAGGTCCAAAATGTCGACGTTAAAAATTAATTTGGCCTGGTAACTTCTAATTCACCCTATATGTATGGTATATATAAAACAAATATATGTAACAAAGTAAAATATATTATAATTTCCATAAAACTACGTACCATGAAATTCTTTAGCCACTTATATTTCCTGCTATTTGTATAATATATATACTTCATTGTAATTTATATATTATAGCCTTATGCGATATAAATAATTCAATATATAAAACGTTCTATGTACACACAAATTTTAATTCAATTTATTTGGAAAAAATAAAATATTAAATTGTATTAACTGTGTAAAGTAAAGTTGATCGATTCAGTTTCCGTGTTTGAGAATTAACTTATTACGATGTAGAATAATAAGAGCATCTTGTAAAAATGTTCATTAATAGTAATTTGTTTGTAAATTTATCAGTAAAACACTATATTGATTGACATTAATATTGAATGGATTACCATAAAAAAATGTTGCACATGTATATTGGATTTTACAACAAACATATAGTAAGAAGTTAACAATTGAACAATTGATTAATTGCATGATTTATTTATTCATTTCATGTTTTAATGAAAGAGCAGCTCAAGTGAATTGAATTGATTTCTTCTGGCGAGTAAGCATTTTGTGAACATGTCTTTTCTGAAAGAAAATGCTGAAAATTGATACGATAAAGGACATGTATACACAAGTATATGTGAATGGTGATTGATGTGTGAAAAAAAATATGAACATGAATACTACTGCAAAAATTTTCCTGCTGGAGTATAGCAGCGTATTTATTATTGGATGAAAGTGTATTTTACGCAACATTTGTTATGGCTGCACATAGGAATGATTAAAAAAGAAAGAAATTGGATTCCCATATATGAATCGAAAGATACACACACTGCTTGACGTAAAACGTTTTGAAAACACGTTGTATAAAATGCAGAAAAGGTAGTCGGTTTTACATCGAATTGTAAATGATTATGAAAAATGGATTTACCTTCAATTATGCTTTTCATTATACAATAATTTATTTCCATAAATCTTTTCAAATTTCAAATTCCTCACAATTTATATTAAAATTTTATAATTTTTTATTTTGTTCATAAATTATATTTCTACTTTGAATTTGGTCATGTGTCATAATTCTTAATCTGCATTAACATGATGATGTAACTATACTATATATATAACTATACTATATATATATGGGACATTTAAAATTAACATATTTACATGTTAATTATTGGTAAACATTTTACAAATTACAAACCAACAATGCTACGTTTACACTAGAAATGGAAATGCAGACATTTAACTGTCGGAATGTGTCTGATGTTTAAACTGTCATATCGTGTAAACGTTGTATTAAACCAATCGGCAAGATGCTGTGTTGCATATAATATAATGTGTGACTCCTTACGGAAATATAGAAATGTATGAAAACACATTAATGCTGTTACAATGATTCTTAACGCACGGACGGATACAAAATTAGAATTTATATCTATTTTTACACAGAGAATTTTCAGATTACTTATTATTCCAGTACCTTTTCAAGTTTTACCCGAGACCAGTTTAAAAACAATTTTCTTCACTTTTATTATGATGAAATTTGATATGTACAATTAAAATGGAATTATATGAAGAATTTTTTTAAGT
The DNA here is from genome assembly GCA_910594885.2 of Bibio marci. Taxonomy (NCBI): domain Eukaryota; kingdom Metazoa; phylum Arthropoda; class Insecta; order Diptera; family Bibionidae; genus Bibio; species Bibio marci. The sequence continues at coordinate 14,959,012 of OU343114.1, forward strand.
TCATTGAAAAATAAACTCACGTTTTCAGACTAGGCTCCAGAAATTTAACTCATTTTTTGATTTCCTAACCGATTTTGATGAAATTTTGTATACTTATTTATAGTGAGATTATATATAGGAAAAATATATGGTCTTGTAAAATGTAATTCCAATATTACCGTACATACAAAATTTCTTCATAAATTTAGGTGAAGAAATGATCGGATTTAACTGGTTCGTGGAATCTTTTAAAATGTTCCGATTCCGGGTATGTTTTTATATAGAGATCATCAAAAAAATCGTTCATATATATATAATCCCATTAAAAAACGAACCAAATTTGCCAGGTTCCGGAAAGTTTGTTAGAATAACTGTTCTTTTGATTATATTATAATTTTACAAAAAACCAAATTTCATCATAATTGAATGAAAAATTACCACTACATTTCTTAGGCTATACTATTGAATCAATTCCTTATAATTTTAGCATAATTTCGTTTTAAATCACATCAAAATTGTCCCAGTTACAATTGAAATAAAATAAAATATAAAGTCTGTTGAAATATTAGTAGGTTCTATCTGTTATTATTATTGGTTTTAGATTCTTCATGCGATAATACAAAAAATTACCATTTATTTTAGAAAAAAAGAAAACTATCATTACTAAAGTAAATAAATAATCTGATATTAACATAAATTATTTAACAATTAGCATACGATAATGGTTGATCAATTACATATAATTGTATGTATTTCCTATATGGCAAACACAGCAATGAAGTCATACAATGCTTAATTTAATATGAGCTGTGAATTTATTGTAATTGCGTGAGAATAGAAATTAATATTTACGAGATTATTATAACAATGTACCTATAACTACGAAATAGTTATATTAATATAGAAATGTTTGCATACAATATTAATTACAACACATTTATAGGTGTATTATATTAAATGTGACTTAATCTTTAATTACATTTATGAGATTTCTTTATTTATGCAATTATTGTCTGTGTTTTTTTTTGTATATGGTTCTTAAATAAAATATTTTAATACCACAAATCACACATATACGCGAGTATGTAACGTAACAAATAATACAATACGCATTTTAACACCTTTTCCTTCTGCCGGTTTGAGTTTTAATAATATTACTTTAGTTATCTATAATATTATTATATTATATTCGACGTAAATATACACTCACTCGTAAATGTGTACGTATCTGTTTTTTTTTTCTCTGCATACCATATTTATATTAAGATAAATGTTAATTTCTATTACACTTACAATAATAAATGTATATAAATAGTAACATAATTCAAAGTATATCATTTTACATAATTAGCAAATCCACTTAATTAAAAATTAATTAAAAATATTAAAATGTTATAAAAATGAATGTAATTTTTTTCTTTCTACATTTTAATTAGTTATATATGAATGTTGGTGGTGATGGTGGTGATGGTGGTGGTGCTGGTGCTAGTATACTATAAATAGTATTATGACATATATTTCAATTACAATTACTTGATTAATTTTAATTATCATATATCCTAAGATTTGTGTTGTTTATTTATTTAATTTATGTTAATTAATAAATGATTGCGCGAATGAATTTTTAGAGCTTATATATTATTATCGGGTATTATGATATAATTATTTTTGGGATTATGTGTACACCATAATTAATATCATATACCAATATAATATATAAAAAGGAGTGTATAAAATTTTGTTTGTGTAAGTGTATATGTAATATATTTATCTTATTTTCATTTACATGCGTAAATATTGAAAAATATTTTATGTTTTAATTATTATTTATTTTACACAAGAGAATAAAAATTATGTTTCCTTTAGTGGAATATTGTGTATGAAATCTATATATATATATTTTGATTGTGTATATACTCATCCAAATGGAAACGTGTTCCCTTTATATACGCAGTGCCACAAATTTCTTTATATTATCTATGACATCGAATGAAAAATCGACTATTATATCTCTATAGAATACGTAAATTGATTTTATAAATCGCTACTATGAAAAAAGGTTGGAAATTGAAAATCCGTTTAAAAAATTAGAATAAGAGTAATAATAATAATAATAATAATTTATAAAAATCGATCTGCCGAAAAATTTAATTCAATTCCTCAATTTTGTTTTCTCATAATTTTTCTTTCACCCAAACTGAATTCATTCAGAATAACTTAGTAAATTAAAATATGTTAGTCAAATATATAAAATTTACGTTTTTTTTAGTTTAATTTCATGGTTTTCGGTTATACACGAATTGTGTTCTATATACCATCATTTTTCCTATATAGCCCCGCTTAATTTGTTTTCCAATTTTCCTAAAAATTAAACCTAACCTTTCGTGAACCTAATTCTTTTAGATTCAATATTACATGTCCAAAGTCAAAATAAAGTTAATATTTTTTTCAACCAAATGTAAATGATGCTTGAAACATATATAAAATTATTCAAATTTGTTTTTGTCTGAGTAAAACATCTTGTCATAAACACGTACACGTTCATGTGCACATACAAATTATTTATATTTATAAATATATTATAATTTCATCTCATTCACAACATTTTCATTAATCTATAATATAAATTTTATACATATTATCTAATATATATTCTTAATGTTGTCGATTCTTCGATTCCAAAAATTCTTATAGCTTTAATTTCATATATCTTTTGTATTATACAAATTGCGGGCATATAATATTAGTTTGTTTGATATGAAACGTTACGTTTTGAACAATAACATACTTTGTGTTTATATATTTTAAATGAGCACATTTATTTATAATATTGAAATTATTATAACAACAACCTTATAATATATGGTACAAACGTTACTGGTATATGCAGAAACTTGTTGAACTAAAAAAATATTATTGCTATAGAATTTCCATTTATTTCCATGTACCAAATTGTAGTTCCGATTTATGAAGAAGTTACTTGTAAAGTACTCTGATCAAAAATAACCAGAACTATTGAAATTGAAACACAACAATGTTTAATCTATATTCATATTAAAACATATTTTACTATTTTTTCATATTTTTTAATTGATATAAAAAATATTTATCTCGAAGTAATTTATTCAGATGATTAAATAAAAAAGAAAGTCACACATTGTGCTAGCTCTAGTAAATATAAAGAAAAACTTAATTTGACGATCTGGTGTAGCATTAATTTCATTTTTAAAACATTTAATTTAATGTGAATATTAATTCTTTAGGTTCAATCATTTCTTCTATTGTAAAAAATGGAAACATAAAAATTAATGATTGTTCACAAATTACGTATAAAAACTGAAATTTATTAACTACGTTACTATTAGAATATACTATTCATTGCAATCCACTTAGAAATTTTAATCTTTTTAACCTGTTCATTGTCCACCTTTTAGTCTCGCTAGTTTTCCATATTTTAATTTCAAAGCGACTTTGTTATTAAACCGCTTTTGTAAACAATTTCTACTGCTATCGCTCTATACAGCAACGTATAACTCAACTTCATAAAATTAACTATAAATATCGACATTTATCACAAAGACAAAGCGTTACAAAAAATAATAAATATAATTCCAAATTATTAAGATATAAATTTAAAAGAGTAACGATACAGTTTTTCAACCTCCACAAATTAGTAACGTTTCATACCGAAAAACCTAACATTATATATACTACAATTTTATGTTACACTGTGTGACTATATACAGACAATATTAACATAAACATTTATTGTTGTAATATAACATTCCAATGGAGTTTTTTTTTTCTTTTTTCAAAGAGATTGAATTTTTCTTATGTGTAAATTCGAAATTATTCGAGGATAAAATATGATATCCATCATGTAACAAACACGTGTGTATTTGTCTATTCTATTATAAAAATAAATTCTATCATATATTGTATATAGGCTGGTTTATGTGTGCCTATATTAAATACAATATTTTTTTTTCAATTGATATTCAATGTACGGCGGAAATCAAATGGAAATTGAATTGATTTTTATTTTTAAGATTTCCCATATATCATGAATACGAATATCTATGTACTCTTTAAATATATCACAATATAAGTGAAATCTAAATTTTTTATATCGTAGCAATTTATACAATATATATATAATTTTAAAATATATGATAATTGATGATGTAATATATAAGAGTAATATTATTATATGAATGAATTTTCCTGAATAAGTAAGAAAAGTTACAAAATTATGTATAAATAAATATTACAATTATATATAAAACATATAAAATAATGAATGCAAAAATATGTAATTGTAAGTATTATATCAATTGCATTGTAATATGGTATAATTTCTGCTTGTTGGTTGTAAAGTCAGAGTATTTCAATTTTATTCAATTTTACAATGGCATTAATGCAGATTTGTTTTTATATTCGCATTTTGTATATTATAAACATGTGATATTGTGATATATACTCGTAAATACACATAACATATCATTATGAATATGATGCTCGATGATAAAAACCGCACAACGATCATATTAAATATTTTTCTATTATGGTTTTTTTTTTAGCTGACTCCAAAGACTCAAATTGTATAGTATAAAAAAATTCATTATATATTATAATATTTGTACAAATAAAATACAGTAACTATAACACAAAACTTTTATTTGAGATTTTACTAAAATAATATAATGTTTTTATTGTTTGGAAAATATTTTTCATTTCATTTCATTTGCAGTAAAATAAATCATTATAAATAATAAGGATTTTGTACCTCGCTAACAGGTTTATATTAATGATTTTCCTTATAACACCGTCACAACCCCATACAAGAGATTATTATTATTTATTTCCAATCGCTATATGGCGTATGGAGTATAACATTTAAGACACAACAGTTGGCTTCAATAAGAATTTTATATCATATTGTTCTTGATATTGACAACAAACATTAATAATTAGTTTCTTCAATCTTCTGCTATATAAGGGTGCTGATTTTTATGTTTTTCAGATACTTGTTTGTGTAATATATAGCCTTTATTTATATATATATATGGAAATGAATAATGAATTATTTCATTCATTGTGTCATGTTTTTCATATAAGGACAGATGTGATGTTGGTGACGTTTATATTACTGTTTACATTCCTCCTTCTAACGCAGTTTTTTTTCCTATACAAAGATGTTATTGAATATATCACACGAACTTCAAAATTGGTTTCTGTTGGTGATGAATTATTAGTTTTTTGGTGAAATTTAAATTGTAATTTATTGGTTGGCTTCCATTCAAACCACGCAACGTAACAAGTGAAATTGAATTTGCAACTAATAATACATGGCGAATTGCTCTTTTTCAACCGATTAACAATAGTAAAAATAAATTTATCAATTTTTCATTACACTGTCTTGTGTTGATATAAGACACACTTATACTTGTAGGATGGGTATCATCCGACTCTAATGTTATCTATTAGTCATAATGCTAGAACCAACTTAGCTCATGATGGATTCTATGATTTTATCTTTAGAATTTGTCAATTTGGTTTAGAAAGAATTAATACCGTACTGCAGACGATTATAATTGATCGATTCGCAAATATTGTGAAAATTTTAATGTATATTTATATTGTATATGCGGTCAAATGTTACTGATCATCCTTCACATTCTTGATATAATAAATATCACTGATTTAATAATGGCGACTTGATTTTATATATCATAAACTATTAAGTTAAATGTTATATCGAGACTTTAGATATTTTATCGAAACTAATTGTCATTTTTAAAATGGAAAATATTCAATTTGTTCGTCTATGGAGACTCACAATATCGCACAACATCATATTCTAAGTTCAAATATATTGGAATACATCGATGGATTATTTGAATTTTTCTATAAATACTATAGTGGTAATCCTAAGGCTATTGCTAAAACTCATTGGCTATAATTTATTCGCATTTGTATTTGGAAATAGTTCAATAGATAATATTGATATAAATGATTTTGATCATCTTAACATCATTTGATTTCTTATAGCTAATATTCGTTTTGGGGTCCACATGAATATTTGATGCAATTGCAAAAGTGTAAATAGGATTATTTTAATGGGTCTGATGATATTCGTGATGTCGTTTCAGCAACCGCTGTATATTATAAAATTTGGCATTTATTATATGACAATTTTCCATTATAATATTTGTAAAATGTCCATCATGTGATCATATAATTTTATTAAGACCCGTCCTTCGAACATTATAAAAATCATATAGTATACATTAACTCCTTTGGGATTCTCATGTACAAATAAATTTTATACAATTGTGTTTTTCTTATAATTTTCCATTTTCATATTAAGTATAATATTTATTATATGACATGTTTTCCATTCATAAAATCTACAACACTTAACATATTAAAAATGTTTACTAACATTTACTGAAGGAAGTTATGTACATATATACATTTAATGATAATGGATATAGTTATTATATTGTATTTAAAATATATATGAATATAGTATAGATAGAATATAACAACAGCCATACTTTTTGTATAGGAATATTAATATTTCCATTTATAGAAATTATACCTTTTCTTTACCTTAATAATCCTTAATTATATATAAAGTTATTTGTCTGTGTGTTTGTGTATGTATTGATCGAATATATGGTATTTCGTATAATGAAAATAGGGACAATATGGGGTTGTGTATTATAATAATATAAATAAAAAAAGTGTATAGCGTTCGTTATTATTGTAATAAATATATTTATTGAAATTAAAGTAAAATGAATTAATTACTTATTTATTTGTTAATGTTAGAATAATTTCGGTTTTTAATTTTAAGTTTACATTTATCATAAATGGATCTATCACACCTTAAAAAAATGTATGCAAGAATGTGCACAAGTCGGAATTTCATATAAAAAAATTGGTATTGTAATCGATGAACTTAAAATCGAATGCATATATAAACCAAACTTGTATATACTGAATGAAGTATTTCTAAAAATCTGCATAGCATATTATTTATGGCATCATGCCTGACGTCTTAAATCGTATTTTCAGGTTTCATTTGTAAAAACAAGCTAACGAATATAATTTTTATCAAATTTTTTTACAACTTGATAACTTTTCTAATTTCAATAAAATGTAAAAAATTGTATATAAGAGTAAAAGTTTTGAAAAATTTTCCGTTAAATTGTGAGGAAAAAGTTCAGTTGAACATTTCATTTTCCATACCATTACATGACTTTTAATATGGCTTTGTTGTTTTTCTATAAATTGATGATTGCTTTAATTACGATTTGAATATTTCGTAATGATAATTGTGTAATAACTGTTTTAACCTAAATAGGATAGGAGACCATATACTAAAATCTGAGTGACGTCAATATATCCCATTGAATAGTATATTTCTTCGACCATGTTGTTTTGCTGCGGTTTTATATAACTCTGTTTTTTTTTTAATTGTAACGTGTTCGAGTCGAAATTCAACCAATGATACTAGAATAATTGTTTTACCTTCATTATTCTGTTCATATTTTTTGTACAGACAGCTTTTCAAATACCAATGATAACACAGGCAGCAAACTAATTGGTGGTTACTATTCAATCCTCAAAATTTTTCCTTGTTTATAAAATGAAAATTGTGTGTACCCGTTTCCCGTTTGGCCCACGAAATGCCTGGGTCTTAATACAGCATCAAACTAATATAGCCTTCTTGCATTTGAAAACGTATTTGTAAATTGTTGATTGTACCTGCGCGCGGGGTGGTTGTTTTTATCATATCTGTATAGTTATCGATTCATAATTTAAGTTTCAAGGAAGATATAGTAAATGTATTGAAGAAAAAGGTAATACGATTAATAGAGAAACATGTGTCAATGTCAATATGGTATCGAAATTGCTATAAACATTCTGGTAAATAATATGAAATGAAAATGTATATAAGAAAAACAAAGTGGGTTCGAAGAATAAATTTATGAAATCAATAGAAAAGAGAATTGATGACTAAACGGAAATGAGGTGCATTATTTTATTGTTAGTTTAATAAAATTTAAGTGAAAATTTATTGACACCAGCAGGTTGTACCATGACACCTGAGTTTCAAAATATTGTTCCATAGGAGGAGTTGAAAAAAACATATAGTGGTGATATACTCTCGATAAAAATGTTAAAATTTAGTCAGTTAGTCACGTCCCCTTTTTACGCTGTTGAACTATTGTGAAATCAAAATTGAATGAAATGAAATGATTATATAGTGCCAAATAAATACAAAAAATTATGAATTCATATTCATTCATATGTTTGAACATTATTTTTATATAATATAGTTAACCCAATTTGATTGTTTAACATTATAATTACAAAATTGTATGTAATTTTTTTTTTTATATAAGGTAGTTGAGCCAATCTCTGTCAGTGTCTAGACTAATTTTATTGTATTTTATTATCGTTTAACAATGTATAGAAATTACTCAATTACATATAGAGAATAGTTTTAAATAGCATAATGCATACAATTTTTTGTCCGGCAGATATTGGAACATTTGGTATTTTATATTTTTCAATTATTTTTCTGAATTTATGAAGATTCAAGATAAACATTTTTTTTAATTCACTGAAATTAAAATAAAATATGAAAGTATATTTCTATTAAAGTAATACATATATATAATAAATTCCGGGAACATTATTATTATAGTTGTAAAATGAAAGTTTCCTTAACATGGCACAGGGATCGGGAGCATACCTTATATCATACATAAATTTAAATAATTCATAATACACGAATTGTATTTGATCATCAAAATATATGGGTTGATATCGCATATTAATTATATATCAACTATTATTCATATATTGTTAATAATATACCTTTCTATAATGTTTTGCGTATTTTTTTTTCATTTTTTAATGGAATTATCTCTTTAATTTTAATATCCAAACAGTACGAAATGTATAATCTTCTGTATACGATTCAAATTTATATATAAACAATATACGAGTATATAAAATCATTGCGAATTATAATAATAATTATTATTATTATTATTGTGGTAAATCGGCTTTAATAATAAATGTTAAAATTTTGGCATAATTAATTTCGAAAATATATGTACATAAACCGTACACACATACATACAAACATTACACTAATTATATGTATTCATCTCTTTAAAATTATGCGTAATATTCGTATACATTAACCGTCACATAAATATCTCTCACTTTACCATTTTTTTTTTCTGCAAATTATATGGTTAACAAATAAATTTTATGTTTATTATAATAATATTGTAATATATTTTATTTATATATGAGAAACCACATATTGTTTTATATTATATTAAATTATACTCATATGCTTATTAATATTCCAAAAATGAAATGTTTAACATTTTATATATATTTATTGTATTATTAGGCTTAAATACGCAGTTATTGTGTATACATATACACACACATACGCACACAATACCTTATATATAATAATTTTGTTAATAACTAGATTAATTTCAAAACCGATTATGCATATACCTAATTTTTAATAGATTAATATATATATTTATACTATAAACATTAATTCTTGTGCATTATTTATATATCTATATATATGTACATAGATATTTACAATGGAAATGGCTGGAGGCACAACAAGTCACATATAAAACATTTCGAATGTACAGAGTACTAGGAAAAGGTGGTTTTGGTGAAGTGTGTGCATGTCAGGTATAACATATTATTTAAAGAAAAAACATTTCTATTATTTATATAATTTGTTTTATATATAAATTCAAATTACACTAAAATGTTATGGTGTAATAATATTTACTAATGCGTATATTCATCTACATTTATTTACATTTTTATATATTATATATATTTAGGTAAGAGCCACTGGCAAAATGTATGCATGTAAAAAATTAGAAAAGAAAAGAATAAAAAAACGTAAAGGTGAATCGATGGTATTAATTGAGAAACAAATTTTGCAACGAATTAATTCAAGATTTGTTGTAAATTTGGCTTATGCATATGAAACCAAAGATGCGCTGTGTTTAGTATTAACAATAATGAATGGTAAGTGGTATATTATAATATTTAATTATCTTTCCTTTTAAATCAGTTATTTGTATCTAACTATGTACAATAATAATAAAATATTTAGTTAATTTTAATATATCGCCGTACTATACGGTATTTTTATACTAAAATTTTAATTATACATTGTATTTTTATCAAAAATCGTTACCAAAAAAGGAATGAAGTATAAAATTTTATATATACGAAAATATTTAATGTAATCTAAATATATGTTTGTAAACTTAAAGAAATATGATATAAAATTATTTACTGCTTCAAGTTACATATTCTTTAGTATATTTATGGAGAATAACAAATTTTACACTGTATATACGTTTGTTAAATTATTTTAATATTTAATTATATATTCATTATTTTAATATACATTCATTATTAGACTAATTCCATAAGATTTTGAAAGATTTTTCCTATTTTAAAAATACGATGTGCCCAATTTTCATTATTTTTCACACATTAATAACGATTACAAGATAATTCAATCTATGTACCGTATTTACGGATCGATTCTTTTAATTGAAATACTGATGTCCAATGTTGTGTGTACACATGAAATTTTGATATAATACTGCAACCATAGAAATAAATTCAAAATTACGCGTGCTCGTAAAATAGTAGAATTGGGGTGTATATTACAATTTGATTTGTATACAATTTCCACAAAACTTTAGACAGTCTCATATAAAAAATTAATCTGTTCATTAATCATCTGAATTGGGATGTATCAAAAATGAAAACAATAAAATATATACAGTGTTTTTGTGCGACTTTAGTCGAGGATCTATGGAATTCGTTTATATTATATAAATACTATATATAACACAGATGCAAAATGTACACTATACCTAATTTAGTTGTTTCTATATTTCAACTCTATTATCTGTATTATGTTACACTCAAACAACATACAGAAATGAATATTTAATTAATGTTTTGTGAAATTTAATTCACTAAATGAAAATTTTCAATTTGAAATTGGAACAATGAAAATGTTTGAAATGGGGAAAAACTGTGAGCGGAAAACAAATAATAATATGAATAAATAAAGTAAACATATCCCTGTCGTAATAGTAAAAAAAAAAAAAAATGACAATTGGAAATTTAATCACAATATATAAATATTAATTTGAAAACATCTATTATATATACGTCGTGTACCTATATGTGGGTAGGGTGGATATATACCCGCGTCATAGCGCATATAATAAATATATGGCCAATGTTGAATTACAACCCTTTTAGTATATGCACGAACATTATTCTTTTATTATTTTAGTATAAACAAAATCATTCATTTTATTTGGTAAAACCCATAATTACTCTTGGTTTTTTATTATTATGGAAAAAAACTATTTCTATAATAATATTGATTTGATAGCTAAGTAATTGCGAAAATTTAACACAAATATTCATATTTTTTTTTTAAATTTGTCACTTGTTGAAATACGAACCGTGTCACAAAAATGCAAATGAAACATATTTTGAGTAATAAGCTATTATTTCCAACTTATTGCCACACCCGAAATGTGTTCAAATGTTATATACTTTCATATTATATATATCGTTTTTGTACACCTATGGGTGTACGTTATCACTATAAAAATGAAATTTATCAGCTATAAAAATTCAATCAAATATTCAAAATATTCTGCTTCGCCGTAACCAAAATTTTTATCTATATTTTATTATAATGTTATACAAAATATTTATATGTTATAGATAAGAATTCGAATAATACTTTGTACACGAGAGTTATTTTTCCAAATTTTATCATATTTTTTTTTATCTCACTTTATTATCTCACTTTAATATTTAAGGAGTTCAGTACTCCTAAGGAAATATTTCCAATTAAATTAAAAACTACTCGATTTGAAGATGTCAAAAATTTAATAAAATTAAACAATTATCACTTTAAGTGATTTTATAAACATTTCAAGGGTTTTGGTATAGCATTTTTTTATTTTGCATAATTTAATGTTGGTACTTTGTTTTGTATAAATTTTGTATTTTCTTGTATTTTAGCTTACACTGATGAAAATGTTATGAAACTTTGACAGTTTGTTAGAATCGGTACACAACACTTAAATCAATTAGCAGGCAATACCTGTTGTTATCAGATCCAAAGAAATCCATTCCAGTTATTTTTTGCACTGAGTGTGTATGTGTTTCTAGAATTTACTCAAAAATTCATTGAATTCAATGTATATACGGAAAACGCCACCATATGAAAAGTCATCATATCGAAAGGATATAATCATATTGTATTTGTCAAAATGTATCTGCATTTAAAATATTCGACAAACGTTTTGCAATCCAAAATTTGATTTCAAACTATTTTCCTATTTATATAGGTTTACCATTAACAGCGATTTTCCTTTATTTCAAATTGTAAAAATTTAAAGCCAGCATAGATTTTGTTTATATTTCTGTTATTTACTAATTAATTAATTGAACATCACCATATAAAATGCTGTACCTTAAATTACTTTTATTATACAAAAAAAAAAAATAACTAGATTTTGTTAAATTTTTTTTTCAATAATAATATGTAGTAAAAAGTCTCTTAAGTCTCTTAAACCATCCCCTGGTGTATTTATCAATCCATCTATACATATTCTGTATTATACATAAAATATAATATATTCAAATCCTTAAATTATACCATGTATCGTGTGTTTGTATTGAAAATCGGTTTTTATTTATGTTTTTTTACTAAAATTTGCATATATCTCTTTTTGCATTCTTTTGAGTTTTAAGTTTTATACTAAATAGCAGCATTTGTGTGAAGTTTTACTTCATCATTTTATTGTAAAGAAAATTGCGGCGCGCAATATCATAGTATGTTTCTAAAAAATATGGTGAGGATACTCCACTGAATACCAGATCATCAACTAGGTCAGCCAGTTAACTCTATCTGAACTACACATCAGTTCATACAAAGTTATCAAATGACTTTGTTGATCAAATCCCTTCACAGAAAATACACTTTCGGGAATCCTTTTATTGTAAAAGAAAGATAGGGTTGAAGGTTCTATAAATGCACACGGTATTTAAAATAAATTTTATTGCCACACAAAACAAAGAAGCTAATGTTCTATGAATACACCCAATGATATTTATATTTAATTATGAATTTAAATATATTTACATATGCGTAATGGGATATAATAATGTTAATATTATGTATATTATATATATTTGTTTACCTGACACATATACATAAAATTTAATGGAATTATTATATTCATAATATATATATAAAACGTAAATATGTAAAGTTAAAATTAATTTTATTTTAATAAAATCACATACATATTTGGTAAAATTAACCTACATCACTCTAAATATTTAATTAACTAAACATATAACAAAATATTTCTATTCGTATACACATTTTTGTTATTTAACAATAATATTGTATATAAATGTTAAATGGATAGATCAAATGTAATTGAACACAAATATTATTTAAATAAAATTAACCGAAAACAACAAAAAAATCTAGAAAATTTAAATAAAAAGTAATACAGAAAAATAAAATAAAATATGTTTTAAATTTAAATTCTAAAAATATTTACTATATAAACTATACGAGTATAAACTATAATAGACTACAATATAATGTTACGTACGTACATCTACTCTACATTAACAGTACAGACAAAAAGTATATTATACTAACAACATATCCATTTATAATTACATTGTAGCCAGTTGTTTTATACTTATTTGAATCTATTACGATAAATTCAATTAGATACTATCCTCAATGCAGCACTTGAATTCGGACCATACAGCAAAATATCAGACCATTCACTTTTTACTTTATTAATCAATCAATGCCTGGCAGCAGTCGTTTCAATCGTTTGTAAGACATATGTATATTTAACTGCCTTGTAATTGTCGTTGTATTAGTGTTTTTTAAGACGTCTTTCGAAACGTTTTCTAGATATATTAAAAACTCTCTTATAATATTAATTGGCATCATATTAGCCTTGAAGATGTGTTGTCAATCCAGTGCGAAACATATATACATAAATTTTATAATTATTGTGCTATCTTAGTCTCAAAGTTTTTGCAATCGTTAGCAAGTCATGAACAAAACTGTTTTGTTAGTCTCGTCATATTAGTCTCAAAGACGTCTTTTCAATAAATCTAATCGTTAGCAAAACATGTATTTAATTCAGTATTAAAACGTCATACAACAAAACAAATTTACGGCTGAAAAGAAGCCGATTCTAACGTATGTCCTATAAAAATACTATAATACTGGTCACATCACTTATTTCATAAATTTACCTTAAATTTTACGACTGTTTGGTAGCCTGTTCCACATCAAGCGAAGTTATATAAGATAGGTCATTACTTTAGCAGCATTCGCTGGATGTGTCGAAAACGCAAAATTTACCGATTAATTCACGTTGATCAACAAGAACGTAACCTCAGTTGCCTCATTGACACTTTTATCTTAACCTTTTGGTTCGTAGTGTAAATCTGTAGTATAACATACGTATCCATGCATAAATATATATATAGGTGATATGTATTTGTTTATGTATTTAATTTGATATGGAAATCATTTATTTTAATTAAATTTAATTTATTCAATATAAAATGTAATTTTTTTTTAAGTTAAAAAATTTTGTGTTAGTTTTCAAGTCTCTCCTAATTCTCTAATACCTATCCATATACATATAGTGATATTATAAATAAACATAGTGCTACCACTATATAGTGAATTTCTTCATAATTATACTAGATTTCTGTTATGTTATAATATTTCTTAACTAAAATAATATGATTGCATTTTACTGAAAATTAAATTCCCTGTGAATGGTGATGAGTAAATAAAAATTACACTAAAAATCAGTTTGAGACTGAACGTCTGGTCAAATTTCTATGTTAAATGATTTCAAATCAATCAACATTATTATTATGCAAAATGTAATATTATATTACTCTGAAATTTTCTTCATCATTAACATATATTTTTGCTGTTACTCCGCGGGAACCATAGAACATCAATATAAATGTGACATAAACCATATCTACTAAACCCTATGCATTGAAATCTACTTTATTTGATTATATATTATTATTATTTTGTAGGTGGTGATTTAAAATTTCATATATATAATATGGGTGGTGACCCAGGATTTGAATTAGCTCGAGCTCGATTTTATGGAGCCGAGGTTGTATGCGGTTTAGAACATTTACATCAACAGGGAATTGTATATCGTGATTGTAAACCGGAAAATATTCTATTAGATGATCATGGTCATGTACGTATATCTGATTTAGGATTAGCTGTTGAAATACCGGATGGCGAAATGGTACGTGGACGCGTCGGAACAGTTGGTAAGTTAATATTTCAGTTTTTGATTTAATGATAAATTTTATTTTATATTAAATGTATGAATTTTGTATGTTAAAAAGGTTATATGGCTCCAGAAGTTATAGATAATGAAAAATATGCATTTTCACCAGATTGGTTTAGTTTCGGTTGTTTATTGTATGAAATGATTGAGGGTCAAGCACCATTTCGATTACGGAAAGAAAAAGTGAAACGTGAAGAAGTCGATCGACGTGTAAAAGTATGTATATATGAAATAAAATTAATTAAATATAAATATCTGAAAAAAAAATGGTTGTTTATTACTTTATTTATTTTTTTTTTTTAGGAAGAACCTGAAAAATATTCTCATAAATTTAGTGATGAAGCCAAATCGCTGTGCCAACAATTATTATCAAAGACTGTTAAAACGCGGCTGGGTTGTCGTAATGGACGATATGGTGCACGTGAAGTAAAATTACATCAATTTTTTAATTGCATCAATTGGAAACGATTAGATGCTGGTATGGTTGAACCTCCATTTGTGCCAGATGTAAGCCGCTGATTTCTTTCAATATAAATAATATTTTAATTTAACAATTATTTAAAAATTTATCGGTGATGATTACCCACGCATAATCCAAGTTAAATACCATATTTTCAAAAATTTTTCGATATTTTTGATTTTCCATAAACGTACAAATGGTAATTCATTTGTTTAATATTGAGTATGAAAAATACTGAAGATTTTTTCTTATTTCCTGTATTCGAATTGAACTGTTAAACTCAGTATTGAATGCTCCATCAAATCAATAATATATATTGTTTAAAATTGTTTTATATTAATGTTGATATTCCATTAAATTGTCACAAAGAAACAAATTTACAATTTTTATATTTGTTTAGTTAAATGTTTGGATCGATATAGGCAAGAGTAACAGGTTAATATTATTAAAACTTATTATGAAAATGAGAAAATATAAGGATCACAAATTTGTTGCTTTATTTTGTAAAACATAATCAAATAATCGATTAAATAATACAATAGAGAGATGGTCGTGTCACATTAAACAAAATTGTCGCATTTCGCAACTGATAAATATTCACGTACAATTCACGACTTGATTAGCGCACGAAAAAGAATTTTCACTGATTGGTTTATGATGTGAAGTTGATGCAATGGATAATTCCTATGTTTACTTTCAACAAAATGTCATTATAGCATTTACATTCTCTAATTTCAAGAAATGATGTTTCTGTGGGTTCTTTTTTTAAAATCTAAAGTCTATATCAACAATCCGGGCTATTAAAGAAATTCCTTCGAATCATTTTTTAATATAATACAATAATCCATACTGTTTGTGATTAGATATTTGCAAACGTCAACGTGGTAAATTTACATTTAAACGATATTGTAATTCATATATAGATGTTTAACAAAAGATTTATTAATAATAAATATCATATTACATTCATTAAAAATAAAATATTTAAAATTTATAGCCACATGCTGTTTATGCCAAAGATGTACTAGACATTGAACAATTTTCAACGGTAAAAGGTGTTAATTTAGATGCATCCGATGAAAATTTCTATTCAAAATTTAATACCGGTTCTGTCACAATATCATGGCAAAATGAAATGGTTGAAACGGAATGTTTTCGTGAATTAAATGTATTTGGTTTAAATGAAGATCCAACTCCTGATCTATTAGTGAATGCACCACCAGTAGTAGAAAAACCAGGATGTTTTCCATTTCGAAGAAAAGTATAATTTATATATTTATATTTTTATTATTATTATGTTCGTTATTTAAACATATACAATATTATTTTAGAAAAAACAAGCTGCACGTACTAAACCTGTACCAATACCAGAACATTTATTAACAACTAGTCAATCCGTTGTTACCGTTGACACAGAGAGCTGATAGCATAGTAAATTCGTAGTTGATTTCAATATTAAAAAATATCAAAATATTAATAAGGATGGCACTATTATAACTAATATTATTATTACTAATAATAATAATATTAATAATAATAATAATAGAAATAATAATAATAATAATAATAATAATAATAATAATAATAATAATAATAATAATAATAATAATAATAATAATAATAATAAAAATAATAATAATAATAATAATAATAATAATAGTAATAATAATAATAATAATAATACTAATAATAATAATAATAATAATAATAATAATAATAATAATAATAAATCATCATCGCAGCAAACAACGGCATCATTATTATTATTAACAAAATCAATATTTTATTCTCCGGTACAAGAAAACAGTACAGTTTCTGTTACTACAAATGCAATAACAACAACAAAAATAACAACAACAACTATAATTATTGTTATAAAATATAAAAAATATAATTCAAGAAATTTTGAAACACAAAGAAATATTGTTTCCGATTCGAAAGGAAACCATTCAAATGCAATATTTAGAGATTCTAAAAATATTTTAGTACAAAATGGTTTTATTTATTATGAAACTAGTTTATAATTTATTGACATAATATTCTAATTATAATTATTTTTATTTTACGAAAATAAATAAAAACTGAGAACAAAAAATAAATTAAGAACACACACACACACACACACACACACTGATGAATAACCATTTATGCGTATGCATATTTTTTAGAATATTATTTAAGGGATGCAAAAACAAACTTTACTAAAATAATAGAAGAATCACGATGAATCATCAATTGCATAAATTCTTTAAATTAAATTAAATTGTATTAAAATAATTATCAAAGAAATTTCTAATGTAAATTTCGAGATTTACAACTTGGTATTTCACTACATCGATTGGCATAAACGTTATGCCACCAGTTATTGGCAGTGGAGAGGAAATACGTATGTGATATATTAAATATGTGATCCGAAATGTTTGGGATTGATTTTCCATAGTTTTAGATGCACACCTTTGCAGTTAATTCATGGTAAAATAAAAATTCGATTTAATAATTTCTTAGAAAATTATATAATGTAAATCATAATTCGATTCATATATAAATTGATGCACTTTGCAATTTTATATTTTTAATAAACATAATAATTATTAAATAGATAAATAAAAATATAAATATAAATATAATAAAATTTACGTACTCACCTATTACTAATCAATACAGCAAATTTTTGCAACAGTGGACGGAACAGTTAAATTATCAGATGCATTTTGTATCCTTTAAGATTCGTTGTTCCGATTCAGAACATTTACAGAACATGACGAAAACACCCCGAAACCGATCTAACACAAATTATTATATTTGTATGAACATATGAATTAATTTTAATAGTAAATAATTATACAGAAAATTATAAAATTATCGCTATCGCACATGTACGCACAAAGAAAAAGTAAAAATCGATTTGTCCTTCACATATTAATTTAGTAATAATAATTGTAAGTGAACCTACACTTTTCTATTCCAATTAATATTAATACTAAATTTTATGTGTTACCGTTTTATATTTATTTTTTATTTTACTTACACACAATACAAACATTTTAATAAAATATGCAAAAATATTTTATACAAATAAATTTATTAAATTTAGTCTAATATAAATTATAAAATATATATTAAATTGTTTATTGTAAATTCAATTTTTCACTTTTTCATACGGAGACAAATTAAAACAAAAAAATAAAGTTTGTATTTATAAGAAATTATAAAATAAAAATGGAAACAAAATTTACAAAAACAACAAAAACAAAAAAAAAAAAGTTTAATGTGAATTTGATGGAAAATGTTCATTTGTTTTTTTTTTCTTTCATTTAAAGCTCAAAATTTATTAATATTTTATTGAGCAATACTGAAGTATAATGCCATGTTTTCTGTCAAAGCGTTATCTTGCTTGTCCACATATATGAAAGAAATGAATATTAATTAATTGCGTATGCGTAAATAAATTTTAAATTAAATTTTTTTTTGTATTTTATTAAGAACGTTTGTGTGTGTGTCATATTTTTCTAAATATAAATTATTTGGATTTAAAAAAGTTATAAGATTTTTAACTTTATGAATGAAAAATTTAATAATTTTTTTTCCATTTGAATATAAAAACTATTATAAAACAATAAAATTATTATAAGATGCTGTTTATTCATTTGTGGTAAATGAAAAAATGTAGTAAAATTTAATTATATCTACTACTGAAAATGGATAAGTGAAATATGTGAATGGATTTAAGTATAAATAAGGTCCTCCACTCAAGTAAACGAATTATTCCGCATGATATGTAAATGTATAACTATAATTTAGTAAAATAATGCCAGTAATTATGTTTCGATAAATGTTTCTTGCATTCAAATAGTTTTTATATGTGTGTGATTAAACTCATAATTTGTATACCGTAAATTTTTGCATGTAAAATATATTACTAGATGTAAATATAACAGCTACAGAAACCCGAATTGAATGTAAATGGTTTTCAATGCTACTATCATATTCGGGAAATCAATATTGATTGTCGATTTTGAATTATCTGCAATGTGAATTTCACCATATAGATTTCTTTTTATTGCGGTGATATGTCTGTGCCGTCTGATGGTGTTATGGGATGGATGAAATGTTTCGGTATCTATGGAATTGTTTAATGCTCACTTTTCTATTTGATGTTCACACACTGGCAGTAATATTTGTTTGGCTATAGTTATAAATTATTATTCGTTATTCTGGGTTTGGGTAGATTTTCATATAATTTATTGTCGTTGTCATCTTATGTTATTTTTACTATTGCTATAAATGATTTTGTTGTTAGGGATATGTACTGCAGAGCTATACCAATTAATCAATTGTTAATGTTTGCATACTGAACATGTCCTTTTTTGGGCGCTGAGATTTTGGATTGAGCTTTTTGTATTCATCATGTTCAATTCTCATATTGTCAATCATTTCTCACGCTAACAGTTTGATGACTTGTCCTTATGACTGTCGAATTTTAAGGTGTGGGCCTTTGAAACTGATACAAACACGTATTTTTATCTTTGGGAAGTAATTGATATATTTAAGAATTTTTTGTTGTATTTGTAAATACGAATTTATGACATGATATTTGTACATAAGCATTTAATGTTCTAACTAAATAAATATGTTCAAAGTCGTTATGTCCAAGGATATTTACATAGTATGAGTTTCGATGACATCATGTATATAGATTCACAAATAGATGGTATAGTAGATAAGGTTGCTGACATTAGGAATTAAAAAATATATTTTTTTTTGATGAAACTATAAATAAGAAATCTAATACAAGCTCATATTGAAATTAAACAGCAATGTAATTGGTAACTTACTTATGATGGTGGACACCCTGACTATGTTTTTTCAATACTGATTCGTTTCTCTTGATTCCTTGCGCTACTCTTGCCTTCGAGTCTTATTCACCTTCCTCTAATTAAAGTTATTTTTGTTATCACCTGAAATTTAATCAATTTAATGTTGGAATCCAATGTTTCTCAATAAAGTTTTCTCCTTTTTTTCAGCTGAAGTATTTTATAGGAATACAAACCAACTTATGAACACTTAATTGTAGTTTTTCGTATGTTTGAGTTTAGTTTAACTATTCCCATATATTAAATGTAGTTGGAACATTTTTCATATATCTGTAATTCAATTCAATATAGTTGCACTTAGAATATGATATTGCGATTTAAAAGGGTATCGATTATAGGATAAGTTAATATAAATCGAATATATTTCATCAGCTAGTCGTTCAACCCGATTATATAATTAATATAATACTATAGTCGAATTAAAATTAAATAAAACTAAATGCATTTAAGTAAAGTGTGTGTGTGTGTGTATATGTGTCATTTAAGATGTACTATATTTTTTATTAAATGTAATCTATTGTAAATTATTTATTCTCGGCATTGCAAAATTCAACGACGCACGTTACTTAAACATGCTTAAACTAAATCTGTAGGTAAAATTCACAACTTTTGTAGAATAAATAAAGCTCTAAAATAATAAAAACTAATCTAATTTAAAATATATATGACTCCAATTTTAATTTATCAAATAATTTTATGGTTGAAAATTTTTTTTTACACTTCGCACAATTGTCTTATTTTGTCGTGTATATTGAAAATTTGTGTTTGGTCATATCAATAAAAATATAAAAAAATTTAGTGTACAATATTATTAAAAATTTTGAATTATTTTTAAATTAATATAACAAAAAGAAAAAACCACATAATAAATAACACCAAAATATAGAAATAAAAAGTATTTTAAATAATTTCTGCATTTGTAATTGTAAAAAAGAAAAAACCTAAAATTTGAATAAATTGTATTTTATATTATAATATGAAATTAATTTTAATTTTAAACTTAAATAAATTATTTTATATTATAAAAAATTTATGATAATATTAATTAAAAGCTGCATAGCACAATCTCCACATATTTTTTTTTTTTTAATTCATAAATTATTATTATTATTTATATTATAAACTATTATTTTAATTATAATATTTTTTATTATAAACTATTATATAATTTTAGAATAAATAATAATAATAATAATAATGGTATCTATAATTTTGAAAGCATTTTATATCATTTTATTATTTATATTTATATTTTATTATTATAAAATTTTATAATACCAATATTAATAATTAAAGAAAGAAAAAACAAATGTAGCCATAAATTAAATTAAAAATAATACTGCATAAATAATAATTATAAAAGTAACAACAAAAAAAATAATAATTAATAAATTGAAAAAAAGACTGTTTTAATTTAATTTTTAATTTCTAATTTTTTTTTTTTTTTTATAAACAAAATGATAAAACACGTTAACAAAAACACACACATACAATTTTAAAATAATTTTATTAATTTTATATATTATCATTTCTTTTTAATTATTTTATTTAATTTATAAAATATAAAATATATGAAAAGCTGGAAATTAGTAAAAAAAAATAAAAGAAAATTTAATAAATAAAAAGTTAATTGAAACTTTAAAATAAATAATCTTTAAATAAATTATGTAATAGAGCCTAAAAATTATACAAAAACAAAAAAAAAATATAATAATAATAATAATCAATGAAATAATTGTTTCCTTTTTTTTCTCAATGGAGTATTTTGAAAATAATATATTAATTAATAAATAATTAAATAAAAAATAAAACAAGTGACCAAAATTATTAAATATTTAATTTATAATGCAATTTTTTTAAAAACAAATTTCTTGATAATAATAGGTTTTATTTAATTTTAATTTACTAGTGAGAAACTAAACTGTAACACAATACATTAATAAACGGAATGACAATTAGCCAAAATATAATGAATTAAGTGACATCAGTCGAAAAATGTATGTATAACAACGAGCAATGAACCAACAGCATATTTTGTTTTAAAATTGGTAAAAATGAAACACTTAAAATGCTTAAAATCGCATATGATATGATAATTAATTATCCATAAAAAACAAGTTTGACGATTCAAAGACGACCGAGAACAAGTGAACGATTATTTAACATTAACCATTACCAATGAAAAAATACCGAAAAGTACGTGGGATCAATGAGCTTCATGGCAATGGAATTTAATATACTATTCATGAGTTTTTAGGGTGAAATCATAATGCGAAGTAAAAAATCAAAACAGTATTATTCCCAAAGGATTTGTTCCACGTGGATAAAACGCATTGTATTAAATTTGTGTAATATTGTGTTTGCATTAAATTAAATGGTAGATATTTATATGTATTTAGAATTGCTGTTGGTGGCCGTTGTTTAATATATGACAACAATTTGTTACAAATATTTGTATTCATGACCCCTGTAACTAAATATTTGTCCAGCAAATGACTTGCCATATGCCTATATATTTGAAATGAATATATTCATTGTCATGATAGTGCCTATATGTTTCCAATTGGAATTTTCGGTTTTGGTGTCCTATAAACTTATTCCATTAAAAACTAGACTAACGCATGCTACTTGATTATATAATGTATTTGATTTTCATATTTGCCCACTCAACTGATTTTATAGTGTCGGAAATTGCACATCATTGTACTATGTAATAATGATAATTAATTTTAATATATATAAAACTTCGAATTCAAATAATTTATTTATTTGAGTTTAAACTTCAGACATGCTTTGATTATAACAATTTGAATGTAACATTTGATATAATTGAATAGAATTTTATATTATATAATAAAAACTAGTGAGTAAATTCAGTATCAAATTTTATAGTCTTATTCTTATATTTTATTTGGATTGTGTATAGAATTCGTACATTTCAAATTTCATCAAATATTAAAGAATATGAAATTTGTGTGACATTTAATGAGTTATATTTTCTGTTAGGGATTCAGTATTTAACAGCGTATATTGTTTGTAACATTTAATATAAATAATATCTTCAAGATTTAAAAACTCTTCATGTAACAGAATTAAAGATATTTCTACAATAACTGTATGGAAAAATGAACAATACTCAAAGTAATAAGAAATTTAAATATCTTGAACAATTTTATCATCTCATCAGTTATTGCAGTTATACTTTAATTAAAAAAATTAATTTGTATTTTTAATTTTTGATATTTCTTTTTTTACAAATTTTAAAATAATTGTTGTATTTAGTCGATCTATTTATAAAAAAAAATGTTGGTTGTACTAGTGTTAAAATTAAATAATGGCTAGACCCTATAAAAACAAAAAAACTATATATCTCAATATTAACTTTATGTTTACATGATCATATATATATCCAAATATGAAAATGCAATTCAATGAAACAGATCACTCTTGTATATTATAAGATACAAAAAATAACTCACATGACTATAAATAAGTGTTACAAAAAATATAATAAAAATAATTTTTCAAATAAACATGATTTAATAACAATAATAATAATAATAGAAAACAATAAAATTATAATATTAAACTAATAAAAAATTGTATTTCGATATGTCCAACAACACAAAAAATTATGTGTACAAAGAAGTTTAAGGCATTCGATGATACATGGATTAATTAAAATAAAATAGTAATAACAAACACCTTTTACAAATATACCCACATTTTAAGTTTAAAAATTCAACTATAAAGAAGACGGACGCACACGGATTATAAGGTATCATCTGACTTATTTATTTTTATCAATTTACCAAACATACACAGACACACCGTATATGGAGCAAAAACATTGACGTATTTATTATATCATTAAATAATAAATCTTTTAAATAATCATAAAATCGCATATATTATTAATAATAATAATAATAATAATGATGTTATTGATGAGTAAGTTTTTTAAAATTTAAAATACAATATTATAATGATTTTAACATCGCCATATAGTACACATTATACAACTATATTAATATATAGCGGGTTACCTTGATTTTTGCTTTTTATCATAATCAACTCACTCACATATATCGAGTTCAACGATATCATATAGGAGATTCATATAATCTTTTAGTACATTTGGTGTAAGAATTCTAAATTCACTAAAAAAAATTCTCTGGTGATATACATCCGATATAACTCTCTGATTTTACAAAAGATTCAGAACCACTTTATCAAACATATATATTTTAAATATTTCAAAAACTATCAAGTCAGATCACCTTTCCAAATTGCGTTTCGTCCTCGTATCGAGTATCATGTCAATTCAAAACAAAGTCACATTTAATATTGTAATAATAACAATTTGTATCTGCTAGCTCAGAGAAGAAATTATTCTGTGAATATCTATAAATCTGACACAATCATTGATAATTTATTATTTTTCTGTTTGTATGGCAAACTAATTACTTTAGGGGTAAGAAATTTATTTGTATTAATCGGTAACTGGTTTATAGGTAAAAGCTTAAGGGCTAATCAATAATATAAAAATAATGGGATTAAGTAAACATCTATTTTTCGATAATTGCAACTCAATTGGTGAATTTTTGTATAATAATTCCATGCATGTGATGTAATTTATTATCAAATTTGATTGTAATTAAAGTGTTGTGTGGATGCGAAATGAATTTTCTTGCACACTTACATTAAATCTTCTTCAACATTAACATTCTATAAATTATTCATAATGCATTTTGATGGTACATTATTAACAATTCAGAGAAACAATTTATATCTTGAAATTTGATTGAAAGAATAATAGACACGACTTCTTTAAAATTGAATTCAGTTTTCCTTTACATTTTCTAATTTTGTTCCGTTTATTATCATTATTGATAATTTATTTAATATTGAATATAGTTTATTAAAATTATTGATCACAAATTAAAGTTAAATCTCGTATTGATTATATGCTGTTTATATAGGGGTTAATTTAACTAAAGGTTTTTTGTTAGTGAGTTTCATGAATTTGCATATCCGGTTTGGTAGACATTTTAAAAAGTTGATATGCCTAGGTTAGAATCGGTTCAGAGAAGATGTTTTAGTTTTACATTATGAATTGCATCTGTAGCCCACATAGGACATCAAGCGGCATTTCCAAATTCGAAACACTTTAATTAATTCCTGTTGTTCCACAAACATATAATATTACGGTATGTGGTTTTTAGAAGTATTATTGAATTATTGCTGCGAAAGCCAGTCAGCCAATCCTATTGAATAGTTATAAGTAACGACCTTCATTCAGATTTATTTACTTTTAATTCAATTGAAAAAATAATAGACGTCTTACAAAGAATGTTAGAAGCATTAAAAATATATTAAGGCATTTTTGAACTTTTATTAGTGGTTTTTGCGTTACATGATAATTATGTAAACAATGTGAATCTATAATTGAAATTTTTTTAATTATAAATTACTTAAAGTTAATAATCTAAGTTTTTCCAAATTTATTATAATTTCAAATCATATAATAAATAAATAAATAAATAAATAATAAATAATAAATAATTCAGAGTATAAACTAATTTATGAAAAACATAATTTGAACGTTCAGCGCTCACTAAATCAATCACAACCTTTATGATTAATAATGTTTTTGTATTAAATTATGTGGCATTTTTTTTGACGAATTTGTAATTTTTTAACATATTTTCTAATTTTAAGTATAAATTTCATAATCTGTTAACAAAATTAGAAATCGGTTGTTTTTTAGTAATATGCGGAGCGAAATTGAAATTAAAATTTGACAAACCTCAAAGTTGTTTCATTATTATTTACTAAATATATATATATTTTGCTTTAAAGATTCTTTTAATAAGTTTTATGCAATGTATCTCTATTTGAACAGTGGAGCTCTAATTCCAAATATATTTTTTCGTCATATTAGTAGATTTAGAAATACACGTATTAAATAGAATGTACTATACGAAACGGTTTCTTTTAATACACAGTCTGTTAATTATGGTATTATAATATTGTATATGTATAAATTGGAATGCTTGCTCTCTTCATGTTTATAATATTCAATAACTAAATATATATTAATATATTTAAATTCTAACGAATGGAAATTTTTATGCTTACCAGAAAAAAAAACAATGGTTTTTGTTATAATAACTCAATTTTTAACATTAAAACTTTACAATTGATTTATTTATGGTATAGTTATATGTTATATACTATATACGTTTGTGTGCATTGTATGTATTAGGAGTGTGCATTAATTTTGAGAGATTTGCAATTGATGACTTATGCTATATCGCATTAGACAATCTATCATTAGCCTTTACTTTTTATTATGTATCATTTTGTTGAATAGTAAATAACATTTAGTTTGTTTTTCAATTTACGAGAAATTTTACTTTTCCTGTACAACTCAAAGAAAAGTATTGCTGAAAGCCATCGAATACTGTTGGAAACTTACGGTAAATACATAATACTTCGATAAAATGCTCACAAAATAACGTACGGGTATGGTGTCAGAAAGATGGGAAAAAGTTGTGACTACTGCGATGGACAACACTTTGTGAAACAATAATGTGCACAAAATTAATTCACAATCTTAATACTCGTATTCTCTCATATGTATTCTATTGTTATTTATTCTATATGCGTGTAAGAATATATATTTTTTAAAATATCTCGAACGATTTTTATGCATACTATATTTATTTTTATTTGTTATTTATGATACGATAGAAATATAATAATTTACCATTTTAATATTATATTTATTCAACCATAAATAATATTTTTATTTTTCATCTATTTTTAGCGTATATGAATATATTCTAAATTATTTTCTATATTTTATGTTTATTAAGAAAATACAACATATAAATTTTGTATAATAATTCAAAATATTTCACATGCATATTCAAATACATACGAGAGTATAACATATAAATAATTTTCCTTAAAATAATAATATAATAAGCATACATTTTCCTCCATTTTTTGTTGTTTCACTGTAATTCGATTTTCAATAACAATGGATCTATTTTCATTTTATAGAACATAGAATGAGATGAAATTGACAACATTCAGATATATAGATATTATATTATATAAATATATTACATAAATAATGTATGAATTGTTCTTATATAATAATTATATAGAATTGAATATTATTAAATAAAAAATAATCGACTATAAATGCTATTCAATTCAATTTTATTTATATACCAAAATCATATATTGACAATTAATGTCATTAAAACAATATATGGTATATATGAAGTAATGTTGTATTGTTTTTGTCATCTCAATTCTGTTCTGTATTATGATGGTACCCACATTGTTATACACGCGTCATATATACAGTGCAGACCTATACTCAACGACTATTCAAGGGACCGACGAAAGAAGTTTTCCATTGAGCAGATCCAAAATTTTCAATCGTATATGAAATATTTGAACTTAAGCATTTATGGTGATTTGTTACGCATACAAACCTCCTAAAAACATACCTATTATAATATCTCTCAATCATTAAAACAATTTCCATGACATTTTCACATTGCCATTACAATCAAAGTTCTAATGGACACGTTTTGTAGCTGAATACGATATGTGAGTCTATAGAATGGAATTTTGAGAATTGTTCTAAACAAGTAACATTAAAAATTATAACCAATACATCTACTCTGCAGTAATTTGGTATGTGCGATGCTATGAATGGGATGTTATAAAGTTGGTTTCTATTAAGTTCAATCAAAATTATTGTTCTCGGCACTTGAACTGATTTCATTTTTAGTACTTTTATGTAAATATGATTCAAAAGCTCAAAATTTTAAAATATTCGCATAAACTGCAGCAATTCTATTGGAAAAATTTTGCATTCAATGAGAAACCCAGATAGTAGTAGCGCCAAGCGTCTGCTTCAAAAAAACTTCATAGAATTTATCATTATAGACACATAATTTCAAAGTAACAATAAAATTGAATTAAAAAGGTATTCAGGTAATTCTATTGGAAATATTTAGGTTGTACATGACATTCTACGGAAGTGCATTTATTATACAATCAAGTACAAAATTTCAAGAAAACAGGATAAATGTTTCTAAAATAATGCTATGATATGAATATTCCAATTGGATACATGTTTCCACAAAGGGGTTACTACTTATATAACTAAATGCTTAAGTTTAAAATTTCAAGATAATCGTTTAAGTAATAAAGAGTCAATCTATTTAAAAATATTTGAATACTATGGCGTAGAGATACTTTCACCTACTATTACAAAAATCAAGAACTAATATTCTTGTAAACATCATAATTTAAAAATTTCAATAAAATTGTGTAAATGATACTAATAAAGTAATTCTATTGAAAATATTTCAGCAGTATGACATCCTCAAGAAATGATAGGAGGTGTGTGTCACCTACTTCCACAAATTAGTACTTATTACTAAATACTTACGTTCAAAAATTCAAAATAATAGGAGTTAAGGTAGTGTCACCTTCTTCCAGAAGTCTTTGGAATTTATCATATAGTGCACAAGTGAAAAATTACAAAATAATCGGATAAACGATACTCTAGGAATTTTGTTCGGAAAATTTGATTCCTATTGTAGACGCCGAATTGGAGTGGAAGCATTGTCAATTTATTCCACAACCCGATAGAACTTATCATTAAAGACTTCTAATCAAATTTTCAATACAATCGGAAAAATGGTTTTTTAATTATTTCCATTGGGAATGTAAATTTTCTATATGCAGCAATTTGTAAGAATTTGGAGATTTGAGTAGAAATCAAAATTTAAAGAAACCAAATAATACCAATAATAAAGTGATAGTTATCGACAGTAAGAGAGCAATTGTTTGTGGGTAGAATTAATTTTATATGTAAATATGAAGGTACCTAGAAAATAATCGGAAAGTAGAGTTTTTGGTTGCGTGGAATCATTGATAACGAGAGTTTGCACTGTAATACATTGTATAGATAGATAGAGAATAATAAATTTTCTTTTCAAACAATAACTAAACAATAATACAATACATCATTCGATTTAAATAGATAAGAAATCAATATGTATTATATATTGTTATATATGCACCATATACATATATAGAGAATGTTCATGATAAAGTATATTTATATATTTATCCATTCACATTCCACATATACGTATACTTACATTGTATTTCTAATATATAAATAAATAGTACTATGAACTATAAAGAATATCTCTTACAAAACAATAAACATATATATTAGAAATGAAAAGAATAGTATATTATTATACATGCCAAGAATACTAAAATGACGTATTTACTATAAAAACTTTTTAACTATAATTTCTATATAAAATTTCAGGTTGCACAGAAAGTATTTGAAATAATGAAAATGTGTATAACGAATTTTTATTTATTCATTGCATATTTAATTATAATTACAGTAAATTTATTTTCTTATTGCTAAAATTAATCACAACTTTAGTTGCGATGACTAAATTAAAAGCCATCAACTATTTAATGATTTATTAATATATCGCACAAGTTATGTAATAGAATTTGCTATATTTTATCTATAATCTCTTATTCGATTAAGATTCAGAGTAATTTGAATGAAAACAGTACATTTGACAAATAAGTCGCAGTTTGTAACGTTGAATGAGCGGGATTTTGAACACATGCAAATATTTGATCATTTGAATTTCCTCAATACTTATTACATTGAATCTGAAGAAGTTTAGAAGGGTTATATGAATTACAAGGAGAACCGTGTATGGTATTCCTTCGGCTGTGCTTAATATGACCCTTCCTATTAATTTGTTTCCAAAAATGTGAAGGTGATATTTGATAATTCTGTTTCATAAGAGTGGCGTAAGGAATTATATCTTAAATTACATAATATGGCTAAACTTTCGACAATTTCTAAATATTTTAATCTATCATTACAAAAACCGTGACATTAAATATTAAGTCGTTTATTAGTTCAACGTTATGTTTTTACTAATTTTAGCAAGACTTTTCGCGACAAATTATCATAAGAAATTATATTTTTTTAAATTATCAAAACAAAGTGTGTTAATAAAAATGTTGTGTTGTTTTCAATGTGTGTGTATCTAATGTTTTGGATGTTGGTTCTGGGATACCTCAAGGTAGTCATTTTGGACCGTGCATATTTATTTTATTTATTACCTAATACTTACCGAGTTTGATAAAACATAAATGTTAAGTTATTAGCTTTACCTGCAAAAATTCAGAATTGGTTTACTCATACTATGTTAATGCGATGACAAATAATTTTGTCATTCTCATTTTCGATTAGGGATATTTTATAGTATACTTTAATAATAAAGAATTACTTTTAGAGCCAAATGGCCATTTTTTTTTTATGGAATACAAATTGATATTGCTAGAATTAAATTTATTCAGAGAAGATTTCTTATGTTCACCTTAAGATGTCTTCTTATGATAGGCTACGTCTTCAAAGCCATAAAAACTATTTGTATTTATAACCAACTTATTAAATGGTAGAGAATATGATTTATTCATAAAATTATGTACTTAAAGATAAATTCGCATTCTATAGATTTTTATATAATAAATAGTTATTGCACCAATTATGATCGGTTTTACTAATTCACTATAAAGTGAAAAGTCTGTGTTCATTATATACAAATACAATGAATTTATAGAGACAATATTGATTTGAATAGTAGAAAAAATCTGAATTATAAATTGTAATTTTAGAGTTTAAACATTAGAATTTTATGCTTGTTAAATAAAAATAAATAACTAACTAAGGTTGTGATTAATTTTAGTCATAATAAAACCTATAACTAACGTAAAATCAACTGTCAATATCATCCATGAAAATAGCATTTGTAAAATTTCTATATTAACTGAATTTACAAGATCAGAAATTTCTGGCTTATAATCAAATATTTATCTTAAATTTATAGTTTTGTTATACAATATAGGTTGTGCAGATAAACTTTGACTCCATTATACTGAAAGTTGTAATAATATAATGAAGTAAACTTATTGACACAGCAGCAAGTTGTACCAAAATTTACAGAGGAATAAATTTCTTATTTCAGATTTATCGACAATTGAAAAATTGCTTATATTTTTTAATAAAACTGTATGTAGATCGACTTAAAAATATAATTATGTATTTCACTGTACGTACACCATGTCGTGCGACGTGCGTATACTTCATAGTTGTTCAATATTAGATATATTTATTCCCATGTATATTTGTAAAAATAATAATAGAGAAGATAGACAAATACATATTATCGAATTGAATGAAAAACTTTAATGATTTATATTATTTTACTATTATATATACCAATATATCGAAACATTATATAGAGCTATAGATTATCACAATACGTAATATACATCTATAATATTATATATTGTACGAATATACGAGTAATACTATATATTTATAAGTTTTGATATTGATTTGTAAACTTAAGTAATAAATTGGATAATTTGAAAAATAATCCACCAATTATTATATCCTTTCCCTTTATTTATCGAACCAAAAAATATATATATAGAATATTGATTTACACACATGTATAGCGGTGTTATTTTATTTTCAAGAGGCATTGCTGCCGTCTTTAAATTAAATTTGTAACGATTTTGTTATCTCTGTATAATAGTCTATAACATTGAAATTGTAAAACGGAGTTCGTAGAATTACAGCAATGTTTACAAATAATGCAAAATTTATTAACCAATTCAGTCTCAGATTCTGCAAACTCGAAATAAAAAAAAACAATTATTTTTGGTTCTACTCCCAATACGGTAATTGGTTTTGGTGATTCTGTTTATATTTATAAGAAAATCTATGTATCTCATCGACTACCATTGACTACCATTTACTACAATTGACTACCATTTTAATCCAGATAAATGTCTTCGTTGTGAATATATTGGAAAAGTTATTAACTTATGATATTTTGTAAATGCGTATCTATTTCACTGTCAAGTTATTCTTTGGTTTTTAATGATACATTTAGATTGATCTTTTGTTCCAATTCATTTATATAAATAATATCATATTTATCTATTCCAATCAGAGTGTTAGATCAATATGTGAAAAAATAAATGTACCATATAGAAAAATAATTTATTTCTTGAATTATTATTATTATTATTATTATTAATATATTATATTAAATGATTATATAAAAAATATCAAATTGAAGTATAAAGAAAAAGTATACTTTTTTATGTGATTTGACAATATTTCATATATGTATATACCAAATCAAAATGTATTAAAGTGTTTTATAGCAGTATAAAATTAAATAAATTCTAATATTTATTATTTATTCTGTATTCTAGTACATGCCTACCGTGAAATTATAGTGAAATCGTTAAATTCAAGGCACTATTATTTACTTTTAAATAGAAATCATATGAAAAATATTCCAATGGTCAATATAACTCTACTGGAATATAATAAGCATTTTAGAAGTTTAATTTAATTTAATTTGAATAACATATTGATGAAAGAAAATTGTTCCAACATATTTATACAAATACATCAATAATTACATAAGTAGAAAATTACACATAAAAACATATAGTGCCAAAATAAAGATTCCCAGTATGTGTACAACAAAATTTATAAATAAAATACCAGTAAATATAACTTTTAAGCTTCTTTTGAAAAACCATGTACTGAAAACATTAAAATATAAATATACAAGTACATCAATTTTGGTGTATTATTATCATTTAAAGTATTATTATTTTTATGTAGTGTAATTTTAAAGGATAAATTGATTTGCCATTTTCAAACTATAATTACACGATCATTATTACTTTCAATATATCTGACCGATTTACCCAATAAAATTACGCTGCATAGGTATAGAAAAAAAACCAAGGTCAATAAATTGCTTTCATTATTATTATTATTATACCATTAAAAATTGATTTTTTTAAAAAAATAATGATATCATATATTAATTTAAATTATTAAATTAATATATATATTTTAAAAAATATTAGAATATAACTTGAAATTGTTCTTTGAATATTTTGGCCTTATAAAAATTGAATTACTCCATTTTATATATAAAAATAATAACAAAAAAACTTTAATTCAATAATTTGTAACATACTCATTCTTAAATTAATTTAGTTAATTTATTTTCATAATAAAATTGATGTTTTTCATATTTTTTTTATTAATTTTATATTAAATATATAATATAAAAAATATAATAAATAATTATATTGTTACTATATTTAGGTATAAATATTAAATTAAATTGTATAATATAATGATAATTGAATTTTTTAGTATATTATATTATTATATAAAATAATAATAATAATAATAATTAAATATTGGAAAAAATAAATAATAAAACAAAAACTATCCTATAATAAATTTATTGCCTTTTTTTATTTTACCAATCCAATTGGGTTGCACACTATAATAAATTGCGTTAATGAAAACAAAAGGCAATTTTTGAGTTGAATGAAATAACTTTATTTATTAATGTTTTGGTCCATTAGTTCGATGATGATCATATTTTAGGCAGCCTCATAATTCAATAAGCTCCAACAATTTTTTTGACGAATGACCAAAAATGTGTGTGGCCTTTTCGATTTGTCAATTTTTGGTCGCTTTCCCATGGCATTTGTAATCCCACTAAACCAGATAACATCACCTTCTTTTGATGGATATCAGAATTAGATGTTGTTTGCTGTCACTCATATTGCTTGTTGAAAAAATCTATTTTTCATCTATTGTGCATTTATCAATCGTTTCAAAAATGAATCATTTTCGTATTGTTTTCATTTGTAAATCGTAGATATTAATGCGTTGTG
Source organism: Bibio marci (assembly GCA_910594885.2). Classification (NCBI taxonomy): domain Eukaryota; kingdom Metazoa; phylum Arthropoda; class Insecta; order Diptera; family Bibionidae; genus Bibio; species Bibio marci. The sequence continues at coordinate 14,993,697 of OU343114.1, forward strand.
TTAAGTGAATTGTTTTAAGTTAATTAGAAACCCATATATCGAGTTTTTTTCATGACCAAATTGTTTAAAACGCATTACAAAGCTTTTATGTGAACGTCTAGCTACACATTTGAATCTCACGTGTTGTTTTATAATGATACGCAAACGCAACGATTATTGTTTTGATATGATCTTCATTAACTTTAACTGCGAACCACTTAAACGTTGTTCATCTTTTGAGTGAAAATCACTACAACTAAATTTAGGAAACCCATTTTGACACTGCTCTTTTTTTAAAGCTTTATCATCATATTCAGCATAAAATTAATTGTGACGTTGTGATATTGCATTTCTATTTGTGAAAAGTGTAATTTATTAGTGTACAATCTAATATTTAATATATATACGCTTGGTCTTTTTATCTTTTCATTTTACTATACATCATTTACGATTTACATATAATTCATATAAGTGATGTGTTATATAATTATTATATCTATATATATCTATTATTATACCATTTCTATATATTGTATTTAGAAATAATAAAAATACTCATAAAAAACCTTTTTTTTTTCCCCATTATGCAAAATTTTCACTTTAATACCAAGTTTAATACCTAATGCTATATAATATAATTTATATTATGCGACAAATCGGTATATTTCTTATTACATTGATATATTATACAGATTACATAAGTGCTTTCTCTGCTTGACTATCTCACATTAAATCCTTTTTTTTATGATTCGTTAGGGAAATTCTTTTATTTTATGAACTATTACTGTTCGAGTATATGTTAAGTATAAAGTAAATATATTGTTTATATAATTTATAATAAATTTCACTGAAATTTATGCATAAATAAACACTAAAAAGATATATTTTCATTTTAAATATGTTTATGTGTACCCATTATTATGATGATGTCGAAGAATATACAGACCATATGTATCACTCATCTGATTCTATATTCCAATAAATGAATTAAAATTAAACTTTCTTATTGTTATGTATTTTATTTATATTGGTTTTGCAAACGTAAACGAAACAAAAAGCTATTTTCCCATAGAACTAAATAACTTTATTTCGCAATGAATTTTGTTTATTTTGTTCGATGTTCTATCTTTTTGGAAACTTCGGGCTCTAGAACTTATGGTCCTTATCGGCAAAAAAAATGAAGTCAATTGGTGAATGTGCACTAACACATACCAATGAAGCTCTAATAAATTTTGAAAAATGACCAACGATTTGTGTAGTCTAGAGTTGTAATAGTGGAACACATAATACCTTTACGTTTTATCAATTCAGGTAGCTGTTCCAAAATTACATTATTCAGTAATAAAACTTCAATAGCGACAATTTTTTTGTAATCTCATCAAACATATTACCTTTTTTTCTTTAATATCAAATTTGGATATTGTAGGTTTTGTTTTATAAACAAATCGCCGATGTCAAATGTGTTTTAGAGGAATTTCTTTTAAGTTCACTGAATGTTATTTCTGTGATACATCTACCAAAAATATTATCCTTACAGTCAAGTTAATAAATTGCTCTACCTATTCTGAAGTATTGATAACAATTTGCCAATTGATCTACAATTATATACAGACAGATGTTTGAGTGGATTAATCCATACAATACGGTGTGTATTTCACATAAATTTACTGATGATGATCAAAAATTGTATTGAATTGCTCATGACAAGGCGTTTATATTAAAAACATTGGAAGTTATGATAATTTATTAAAAATTATTGTAACTGGGTGATGAGAAAAGGTGGTTTCAATACGAACCATAAACTAAGAGCTAAAGTGCCGAAAGGCGTCAACCATATGAAGTAAATCCCAAGAAGTACCTTTTGATGATTAAATTATATTTGTAAAAATAAGTAAATTGTTTTTGGTTTTTTTCTTAATCCATTCTGCTTATTTTTCCGTCACACAAAGAGTGTGTTTATATATTGTAGTTATTATAAATACATTATGGATATGCCGAATCCGAAATTTAAATTTCACCTTGTACGAATTCCAGTAGCAATTGTGTATAATTGAAATGAAATGTAATTAATTAACGAAGTAAAGCGAAGCGTAGCTGCTTGTAATTTATCTAAAATCTAAAATTCTAATGTAATTTTAATTTGCAATTACTCGTACATAAAATAATTTAATTTGTTGTGTATTTTATTTATGGCCCCAATTATTGTATTATAACATTTCTTTTCAATTAAATTATATTAATTGATGACATTGTGCATATTTTTAAGGAAGTATTCAAAATTTTATATAATAATATTATATTTATGATGTGACAAAATGCAGACTATATGATTCTACAATAATAAATTAAAACATATGGAATTATAATTTAATGAATGAAAAATGTTGTTATTTAAAATATATCAACAAGTTTTTTTTTCTTGCTGTTTAATAGATAGATATTATTATTTGTTTTTTTTTCGTACAAAAATTTATTTATTCAATAAAAATTATATTATTTTCTTATAATATTATTATAAATAAATACATATAAATATAAATATATTTAAAATTTTGTCATAATGATGATGTCAAAACACGCCTGCTAAACTTCCAAATAAGAATATTATTTATTGTTGACCATATCTGTATTTGGATATTATTAATGCGATAGGTCTATGTATCCACACATAAACTCATAAACATATCGCATCATTATGTGTTCTCAAAAATAGAAAAAAGAAACAACAAATAATATTTACAAAAATTATTCAATTAATATATAGATTTCCATATAATATATATGATCAAATTAACCGTGACTGCGATAATGTTAAGATCGTAATTATATTTTTGTACTGGTCGTTATTATAAATAAAAAATACATACTTGACATTGTGGCATAATTATTATTATTATTATTATTTTAATAATAAATAAACGCTTTGTTAAATAAATATTTATTTATTTTATGTAACTAACTATTTATTGTATATGTAAAAAGTTACGAAATTATGTGATCATTTAATATTAAATTTATTAATCGATACGGCAATATATTAATATACGTTTCATCCTTTTAAAAAATATATTTAAACGAAATTCTCATATTGTGATATATTATTATTATTATTATTATTATTTACGAATTAAACGAAAAATTATTGTTAATTAATTATTAAAATTTCTCTGTCTTTTTTATTGATATAAAATTATAATAAATAAATAATGTTTGTGTCACGTGTTAAATATTTATTTCAAATTATATGTTTATTATATTGTTTTTTATTTGTTATTTGTACGCATCAAACATTTGAACAAGCAAAAGATGCACGTAAACATTTAGTTAAAAAATATTTAAAAGCATTAAAAAAAGAAGATGGTGCTATAAGATTAGTTGGTGGTAAAAATGAATATGAAGGTAAAGTATAATATTATAATATATATTAATAACATAAACACGCCGTAAACTGTAAACATTTATTATTACATTGTTTCACATTCACAGTGCATATACTTACTATCTTTTAGTGCGAAATCCATTGGGGTTTAGAGGAAAAATAATTTGTTATTAAATGAAAATTAATACAATTCATAGACAATGTACACTAGTGCAATATGTAATCAATAGTTCTTCACACTGCTAGAAAACGAATATAATGTAATGTAATTACCATACAATATGCCAATTTTTAAAAACAGAAGCTTAAAATACGTATTGTTAGTGAACAATTATAGTGGGTAAAATTTAATTTTTAACCTCTTACAATTCCGACCAGCAGTTGTAGTGAATATGGAATATTCTTTAAAAGTTACCCTTCATTTGAATGACCATGCAAATAGGATTTGAAATTTTTCAGCAGTGTTGTTTGTTTATGATATAAAAAAAATAGCGGAAACCTTCGAAAAATATGTGGCTGAACGCTACTCAAAAATTATGATAAATTTTTCATACACCAATATTATTATGGGATTAAGAAAATTGTAAACCAATTGGTGTATCAATTGTCCAGTAATCTACCAACTGAGCTGTATAAACAGCATGATTTGATGACAATGAATCAGTGATTGAAACTGCGGTTGACAAAAACTACAAAAAGTTGTAAATTCTGACAAATTAGTTATTTTTGAACTTTCTTTCATAAATCCACGTTGCTAAAATGATATATTGTATATACATATTTTGTATAGACCATGTGAATTTAAAATTATATCACATCATATCAAATTATAATAATATCATTATTAACTATTTTGATGTGTATAGTACGTGAGATATAAGACTCTGCGGATGTATTGATATACTTCTGAAAAAAAAAACCATTTTGAATTAAACTTATGTATAACAAAAGTTCGTACATGAGTGATCAAAATGTCACTACACACATCTCATATTTATTGTATAAATATGCAAAAACTTTACCTGTTATAATGAGACACAATTTATAACATTTATCTATTGTTCATTTATGATGTTTAAAGAAGAGAAAACAAAAACTTACATTTTCTCAAGAATGTAATTTATAAATGTTTATCTTAAACTTGACTTCTTTGTTTCCATAACAATTTATGTATATAATAAAGAAATATAATTTCCTCTTCATTCAAAACTCTTAACTAACTCATCATTGTATATTTTCGGGGTAATTCAGCGAACTGTAATATAAGTTACACGCAAGTTAAAAGCAAATTTATTTAGAAGCATATGCTTTATTTGTTTTCAAAATAATACAACAATGAAAATAGTGAATTTACGTTCAACTTGTATGAATATAATAGCTGAATTAACCCAATTATCTAACAATTCTCTGTATAACATAATATAATATATGCATTGCATATGTTTATTGTGTGTGCAGTGTATAATATATCCTATGGCATGTGTTATTTGATATGATTACATAATAAAACTATTTTCATACAACAAAATGTTACAATATATAATTTATAAGTTTATATTATACTTTCAAATGCTGTGATATATCATATGAAATTATTAAAAGGATCTACTTCAGTAATATATGTACATAAAAAAAATTTAACTAAAAACTATATGAAGTGTTTCTGATGAATGTAATAGTGTTTGCAACAAAATATAAACGACCCTGATCAAAAATTACCAAGACTAAGTATTCATTTAATTCAATAACATTTATTTTGCCCCCGTTAAAATAATCTCTATTTATATATTTTATAATAATATATATAATAAAATAAAATAAACATTCAGTAGCGCAGTTGCATAGCACTGAAATATGCTGAAATATGTATTATTAATCATGAAATATAGCGGGTTCAATTCCGCTATTTTTCATTGGAAATTTTTCTGTATTTATTTTAATACTAAAATTTTTCTACTGGGTGACCATTTGTTCGTTTATGGAATAAAAAGAAAAACGGATATGTTTGAAAATATGCTGTTTGGACGCTATTCACAGATGAATAATGTCTGCACACACATAACTATGGGCTGATCACCCACATAAAAATATTAGTATTTTGAAAACATCTATCTTTCGTTAATTGCAGTACAATTGGTAAATTGTTATATACTCCCATGCGGAGTAATTTACCAACTTGGCTGTAATGAAATGTTTAATAGATGACATAATCATTTTGGGTTTTAAATTTAGCACTTATACCATGACAGGGGTTCGAAGCGGCTTGGTGAGATATTGCTCTTCTTCTAAATTTGACGGGTCCTGTATCTCTAATACATATTTAGGTTAATGTAATTCTATTAAAAATATTTCTTAAAATTGTAACCATTTTACAATTTATTTATTATATATATTTTAATCGATTAACAAAAAAGCAAACAATTAATTTAGATTTACAAAAATAATTTTATTCTGCATCAACTTAAATAATACATCGATTTGCATGTTCAACAAGTGTTAAATAAAGTATATGGAATAGAAAAAAGCCATGTCAAGATACAACAGTTCATCTGTAGGCTAATGTAGTATACACTTTTTATTACACGAAGTCACCTTTTTATCAGTCAATTCGTGTGAAATAAACTTTGAATTCACCTTTCGTATAGATTCCATTTCAATGAAAATTTCTTGTTAACTTTCAAGAAATCATTATCTTTTTGAATGTGTTCTTCGGTAATCGTTGTTAATGGTCAGCCTGAAAGTTAATAGTTATATCTGTAACTTCTCGATAGTCTTTTTATCTAATGCCAATCAAAAACTAATGGATTGATAAATAAATTTCACCATAATCGATTTTAAGCCTTTCAAATGTTTTGTTATATTTTTTCGGAAATTTTATAACAAAATTTAATGCATTCTATATTTTGGCTGAAACTGTAAGGAAATATTGTGAAATTTTTACAATATGTTAAGGTCTGTTCACCATACATAAATCAATTAGCAGTCAATAGACGACGTTACCAGATCAATAAAAAAGAATTTCTGAATATTTCTGATTCTTTTTTGAACAGAGGATATGTAAGTGCAGTAAAATGTGACGGGCGCCACATCGAATAAAGCAATAATAAATTCAACAGCCAGGAAAAAAAAACCATATCGATAACATTAATAATTTATAAATACATTTTATTCGCCTGTCAAATTTCATCTACTATATATTATCATAAATAATATAATATACATGTAATTTCAATTTATTAAACTTTCCCAAACATACAATTTTACCATAAGATTGAAAAATTTTATATAATATTAACATATATTATTTATAACTTTATAAATATAATATTAATAATAATATTCACAGGTACTATATGTTATGAATGCACATATTTATAAGCACACAAACACGCACAAACACAAATATATAAATCGGTTTATTTTTTTATATTATAATATTTGATGAAATAAAAATGGTAATTTATTAACATTAAAAAAATTTGGGTCTACAATATTTTCTAAAGTATTCTAAATTTTTTCTGAAAATGTCTCAATTTATTATTATTTGATATTTGTGTTGATGTATATGGTGTACCTCGATACACATAAATAGGGTATAGTGTGGTTGAGTGGGAGCTTACCAAGGCGAGGGTAATCTCAAGAATTGAACATTAATTAAAAAATTTAAATTTTATTTTAAAAATTTCTTCATATAACTCTCACTATCTATGCAAATAATTTCATATAAATTTAAATTGTGGATGTATAAATTTTTAAAGAATATTTACATTTCTTAAAATTTTCATAGTTTATAAATAAAATTTATTATAAAAAAATTAAGTTTTTTCTTGTTTGTTAATAATATTTTATGGCTATTTTGTTAACAGAAACATCATTTTTTTTTTCATTTTTACTTCAATTTAAATACTTCTCTTCTCTTTGTATAAATAAGTATATTTCATGCTATAAAAAAATTTCACTACACTACGATATTTTCTTATTTTTGTTCTTATTTATATACTACCCCAAAGCTATAGTGCTAGAATTTAATTCCTTAAATTTACATAATATACTTTTCGCCTAAGTTGCCATTTGTTAGCTTATGGAATTGCACAATGAATATCTTTGAAAACATGTTGTTGGAAGCTACTCAAAAATTTTAACCATTAAAACCTCTGTGTCTGCACGTTCATTTAATATAGAATGGACGTTGGACGATTTCATCATATAGGTACCTCAGCACCCATTACCAAAATATAGTAGTAGACTATATAAAACGTTTCTTGAAATGTTATCCCATTTTAATGTTATTTAATTAGACATCGACAAGACGAAATACTATGGACTGGAGTAGTATATACAAATAAAATACGTAACATATACATACTTATTTACACTGTATATAGAGATTTATATAGAATTACATGGATGTATGTATATGAATATTTGTATATAATATACAAAATGTGAATATATAAATAAAAATAATATTACATAACTTGTTGTTATTTTTGACATATAAATAATATAAATATAATGTATGTTACACACTGTGCCTCCGTTGATATTCACAAATATTTTATTTATATATAGGTAATATTGAAATACTTCATGATGGTAAATGGGGTGCAATTTGTGATGATGAATGGGATAAAAATGAAGCTGAAGTTGTATGTCGACAATTAGGTTTTCCTGGATATATTAAAATTACACATAGCAGTACATTCGGACCACCTAAACGTAAACTTTATTGTTGACACATTAAAAAGTAATATTGAAATTTATGTTAACTATTCATTTATTTCAGGAAAATATTGGATGGATAATGTTAGGTGTACGGGAAAAGAAAAAGAATTAGGTCAATGTCGTTTCGACGAATGGGGTGTTAATGATTGTGAATCATCTGAAGCGGCTGGTGTAATTTGTAAATCAATAAATCGAATAAAATCAGAACATGTAATTGTAAAACATAAAAAACCAAAATTTAAACTTCATAAAAAACATCATATGAAAATACGTTTAAGTGGTGGTCGTGTTAAAGACGAAGGACAAGTTGAGGTATTTTATTGTTCATTTGTCTATTTAAAAATATTAGAATTAGATATAATTTTTTTTATATATAAATTGTAATATGGCATTGTGTCTATATCAACAAGATTCTATGGAACGAGAGATAGATACAGAGAGAGATTTTATGAGGTATTTTTGATTGAAATATTAGAAAATCAATTCCTGCGACAGTTATACGTTGAACATTTTCATAAAACCTTGTCACATTAGGACAATTGTTCCTTTGATTTTGATGAACTTTTGTGTCTATAGGTTTATATTTGAATTATAAGAATAGATCCTGTAATTACATTTAGAGTAATTAATAAACAGGTCGGTTATCCTCATAGGATTTCCGTAATTTATTTATTGATGATTTTTCAACCGATGAAATTTTGAATGTATTGGTTAAAACTGAACATGAGATTATATGAAAAGTTCAGGAGAATAAACTTCTAGAAATTCTGATCATATAGTTTTATAAGATCTGGAATATTTACACATTTGCAGCCGAAAAATATTTTTTTGTAGATTTAAATTTGTTCGGTTTTACATTAATGAAATCATAAAGCGAATATCTTTGAAATTTATGATATTCAAAGATTGTCATAATGTTTTTATAAATACATTAACCTATGGACTATTCTGTCTCCTATATAAGAATAATGGAAATTAATATTATATAAAAACATAATTGAAAATCAATATTAATTGATGAATTGTTAAATACAATATATGTTCATTTTCCGTATAGAAACGAGTGATTAAGGGCATAAAATCAGCCAATATATGTCTTTGAATGTGCATCTCCAGTTCATGCCCTTCTACAATAGCATTTATTATAACATAACCTTATTGTGATGATGATACATAATTTTTCAGAAGCATAGACTAAGAAAAAATCAAAGAATTTTAATTTGATGAAAAAGTTGGAAGTGAAATCTTATAAAAATAAATATATTAATATAAAATTTTAAATGGCTAAATTCTCTGCGAATTACTAGAATAACATTAAATGCAAAATAAAAAAATGAATTAGTTCATTGAATTAATCCGTAATTAAGTATGACAGATTTAATTTCAATACATATAGTATTTATTACAGAAGCAGGAAAACTTAATAAATATATCAATCTCTCGCAGTGCGATAAGTCCAATTTTATATAAACTGCCGCCCTATATACAAATATATTTTTTATTACAATAATGATGTGATAATATTTACCTATAAATACAGAATTTATGGTAAATTTACAAATTGTTAGAAATTTTTTACTGTGTCACGTCACGTCACGTTTTTTTTTATCGTATCATTATCATACAGAATCTTTTTTCCCAGTTGTATTTTCCCAGCTTTCATATTCTATTCAAAAACAGAAAAATTCAAAATAAATAATAATAATAATAATAAGAACATATAAATATATACGAACGCACAATATGAAACCATCACGCGTACTCTCTTGTCTAAATTCCATACGTACTTTGATTTTATTTTTCTATATTTTATTCTAATTCCATTACTTATCCTTCGTTACCTTTAGGGAATTGAATGTTCTTAAAAATTTTATCGAATTTTATTACTTTTTTTTTCCTTGTTATATTTATATGTGTCATTGTTGATATGGTGTATTGCTATAGAATTATAGATAGACAGATAATACATAAGATACGTAGTATATACCATACCACATGCAACCATATACCCTACTGTTAACAAATTTCTGTGAATTTTTTAAATAACAGTACAACATTACCACAAGAAATCTATGCTAAATATTTGGGACTTCATCATTTTATGTACGCAACACAATCGTATGTCAAGACCTACACAAATATATGTTCAGTTAAGGATGAGTAAAAATACCAAAACGGATTATTTAAACATTATAAAAGAAAAATTATGATGAATTTATGAACTTGTATAGCTAAAGGTGAGGTACAGGAAAATATGGTTATGTATGCTAATATTAACTTTAATTTTATGCAACTTTATGACCTCGTTGAGTAGAGTGCATATATTATTTAAGAATTACACACATGTATAAGTAATGAAATTTAATTGTACTTGTAGTTCTGTAAATAAGCAGAGTATGTTATGAATGGGTAATATTGCATATTGGTCACAGAAATTTATTCTCAGCTGGATTTATGGTTGTTATGTGCTATAATACTTATAAAAATATTGCAATTCAATATATAATAAAATTTATATTTTGTTGTTGTTATATTATAAGTAATATACTTTTTATATTTTATATTTTATAACTGTGCTCCATTTTATGGCAATTTGATTTTCGAAATTTATTGAGTGAACAATTTCTTTCTACCAATTTGTCTTGTTAGTATTAATATTATTATTAAATTACACAAACATGTATATTTTATGTAGTTATATATTTTCTGTATTTGTTGTGTGCGTGCGTGTATTAATTTTAGTTTAAAAATAATAAAATAAAACTTTTTAATTTAGGTAAAAATTGGAAAAGGAAATTGGGGTACAATATGTGCTGATGGTTGGTCATTATTGGAAGGAAACGTTGTTTGTAAATCATTAGGTTTTGGATATGCAAACGATGCATTACAAACCGATTTTTTTAATGGTAAAAAAAATAATACAAATATTATTATGAGCGGTACTGAATGTTATGGTAATGAAACATCATTAAATGATTGTGTACACCATGAATACGGTGACATATATTGTCCGGGCGAAAAAAATCATGTGGCAGCTGTTACATGTACAAAAAATTTACCAGATCTTATATTTGATCATTTAGAGCTAGAACAAACAGCACATTTAGAAGATAAGCCAATATTTTATTTACAATGTGCTATGGAAGAAAATTGTTTAGGCTCACAAGCATATGAAATACAAAAAGAAAATCCAAGTTGGCACTTGGAGACAAGACGTCTATTGAAATTTACGGCAAGAGTTTTAAACGGTGGAACCGCAGACTTTCGTCCATCAATACCAAAACATTTATGGGAATGGCATATGTGTCATATGTACGTGTGTTATTTTTATAATTTAATTTACCTGAAACGGCATTGAAAGTTATTATAATTTAATTTACATATAGGCATTATCATAGTATGGAAGTATTTGCAACATTTAATATATTCAATGATAAAGATGAAAAAGTGGCTGAAGGTCACAAAGCCTCATTTTGTTTGGAAGACAACCAATGTTTACCCGGCATTGAACCTAGATATGCTTGTGCAAATTACGGTGATCAAGGTAAATAAAAAACTAAAACAATTTTTATATGAATTATTTTTCGCCACAATTTGATTTTATATATTTTTTTTATATATTGATTAAATTTTAGTGTAAATCAGTTAAAAAATTTTCCATTGACTAAAAATTTTAAATTCATCATAATTAATTGTTACCTTTATTGGTAGTATACAATATTAAAATAAAAACAACACCAAGTTGTTCTATATTGAGACCAAAACATATAATATTATTGGATTCGATTTTCTCTCTTTATAGGGTTGAAATTAAACTGGTAGTCGAATGATTCACACTTCCAATGTATTTCCATTGGGAGGTCTTTGATAATAATTTTTTCAACTTCTATAACTTAACATTTTGAGAGGATATACTTTAATATAAATTGTGGTTTAAGAACATCCATTTGATTGTGCGTGCGCATAACGCCTTACATAATCATTATTCCAGTTATATAGACATAATTATATTAATGATAATATCACGCGTATTCTGTTAATTAAATTAATCATTTAAATAATACTTTAGAGGATCGTGAGGGAATAGGTGTTACACTTTCTTTTGTATCAATTATATGAACAAGTATTCGCCTATAGTGTTTTCTTAGTGCTATTCATTTTATTCTGCAGGTTTAATATGAATTTCTTATCGTATAATAAATTTTATTGTCTGGATAAAATACATTAAAATTTGTAGTAACAATTTTTTTTAATATTAAATATTTAAAAATAGGCAATCCAAACCGCAAAATCATAGCGAAACTATAAATTTTCATGAACAGTATAGGTCTTACATTATAAGATATTTATCCTCATAATTGAAATGATCCAAGAATCCTCACTGGATGTTTTTACAGGAAATCTGAAATAATAGTATACCCTATGCTCTAGTTATCCTAACATTCACCTTTATAATAATATTAATGAATGACTATAATAAAACAAATATAAATACTGTTTATTGCCTTTTATGAAAATATAATATAATTATAAATACAAATTATTAAAACACCTTCATTCCAAATGTTGCCACATATAATTACCATAAATAATTTATAATATATGCAACAAATAATAAGAAAAAATTCACATATGTCCTTTTCAATTTATTTAACAATAATTTAATACAAAACAATACATAATTTTACTATTTCTAACTATACAGTACACTTACGTATTGTTAGTATGTGCGTGTATGATATATAATTACGTGATGATATCAATTTATTTATATTATTGTATCCATCATATTCCCAACTAGCAAACTGTACATTGTTACTTTTACATATGTTTTAGCAAACTATAATTGGTGGTATGGTATGGAAATACCTAATAATTGTAGCTCTCTTTTCAATGTAATTTCTATACCAAAAAATCTTGTGTAAACTTATTTATAGACCGAAGTTCATTAGTTCAGTTATTTATGAACTTTGCGGTGCTTAATAACTAGAGAACTACTGAACTGGTTTGTAATTTAATTTTATGTTCATTTTGATAGAGTCCATTATTATCTTTCAGAATTAGTGCTACAATTTGGATACCATGATATTTTGTATATGTTACGATCATTTCAGTGAATAATGGTCAAACGTAAAACAACAAAACTTGAAATGGTCAAAGGTCGTACGCGTATATGATCATTATTAGACTTTGATCTGGAATAATTTTTTTAGCCACAGCTACACACCTTATTCGTTTAGTTTAGACTATATATACTGACTGGGACAGTGGGATAATAAAATACATAATCAACACATTTAATAATAATTATTACTGAATTTTATTTTATATATGACCAACCCGTCGTTGCGATGACGAAAGATATACGTATATCCTATACCTATTATATATATTTAAGTTGTCATGACCATATAATATTATAATAATAAAAATGTTATTAATAATAAAATGCTACACGTTTTACCATATGCATATGGCCAATACTTCGTATAATGACGAAAATGTGTTAATCTAATCAAAAAAATATAATAATAAAAATAAAGTCGTATATTATTAGTTAAACAACATTTTTTTTTCTTGTATTTTGCTATTGTTTTTTCGGTAATCAATATTGAATTACTAAAATAATAATAATAATAATAATCCATTTTACTTTTATATATATACATTTTGTATATCGGGAAAATCCAAACACACACACACACACACACGTATCACACACAAATTATATGTATATGCAGAACATATATGAAAATATAAACCGGGCGATTCAGTCATGTATATAGTATAGTGAAAAGTTCAATACCACATTCTATGATGGTGATTATTTTCCAACAACCCTAGGTCTGATTTGTAATGATTTTATTGTAAACGATTTGCAGCACGACAAATTGTGTATTGCAAAATTCCTATACTATAAACATTATGAAATTTGTCTTTATAACTACACTCTCAATTTTCAGAACTTAGTATTGTATATTGATTTTCTTAAAAATACAATACGGCAAACTGCTTTTTTTTACATTTTAATTATATATATGTTAGTGTCATATTAAATTTTCTGACAATGATATATACAATATCTATAGATATATGTTCCAAAATTACTGTTTCTTTTGTTGATAAAGCCATAGTAATACAATCACAAAAATAAGTTTCCAATTTTTATACTACAATATTTAATGATAAATGCTAACAAACTCTATCAAATGCTTTAACGATGTCTAATGTAACAATTTATGTGATTTTTCAAAAGTTCATAACATTTTCACCAATATTATTCGAAAGATAATTTATACTGTACGCAGAACGTTTACATCTGAAACCGTATTGGCGATCTTTAATTAGGCTATTGATATCTTAGTATAGCCCACAAATTGTCTTCATAATTTTGGAAAGTATAGACTGCATATGTAGATGTGATGGTAATTAGTATGGTCACTTAGATTTCAAAACTTTTACTATTGGAGTAAAATTATCAATTTCCCAAAATGGAACGTACGAAGTGCAGTGGTTATAAAATAACGGGATTAATTCTGAAATAGATTTTATTTTAACTTTATATATATATATTTAGTTATTATCTCTTATACAATATATACAGTCCTATCATTATTTCCATTGTTCAAAAGTGTGCTACAAGTTTTCTACTGTGACCTCCATCATAAAGCGTGCCACTTTTTCTTTCACAACTTCAACGGTCTGAAATTTTGTTCCTTTTAATCCATATTTAACCTTGTGGGCAAATTGATAAAAATCACGGGATACAAGGTTAGGCGAATAACACTGGGATGTTATTCTAGGCATTAGGCAGTTTCAGCAATCACACGAATAGTTAACCGAAGATCAGATTACCGATTTTCCTAATATTTTTATCCGTTTTTAATGTGAAAATGAGACCGTGAGTGCATGTCTTCAACCTTGCCATATATTGTTTCAGTAACGATTTTTCCATGTTTCATAGAATATTTGATAACAATTCGTTGCTCTATATTGAAACATTTATCATTTTTATGGCAATACAAAAAAAAACTGAATTTATATAAACTAAGGCCACGATAAGACCAATATCTCTATAGACACAGTAGCGGCTGTAATTGATAGGTAAGGATTCACGCTACACAGCCGTCAGTTGTACGACTTTGGAGCACACACAGTTCTGTAGAAGCATCAATCTACTTATTTTATTTAGCCACACACTTCGTATAATAGAGTTTTCTTACAATATTTCATTAGTTTTTAAATTCGATTAATGATTACTTTGTTATTTACTATATTATTATTTATAATGTGAAAACTTAATAGTGTTCTAAAATGAGTAAAACTTAAACTATTGGAAGATACATCGTTTTCATTCTTAACCTAAATACAGAGCTATAATAATATAGCACCCTGTATAATAATATGTTTTTATATTTATTAATCAATTATTTTTATAATATACACACTTTTATAAAAAATAAAACAATATTCAATATTTATTATTATTATTTACATTATATTTATTTTAATATTCTCTATTATTTATTGTAGGTATATCGGTGAATTGTTCAGATATATATCGTTATAATATTGATTGCCAATGGGTTGATATATCAGAAATGGATCCAGGAACATATAAAATGATAGTATCTATAAATCCTGAATTTAAAGTTGCTGAAATTTCATATGATAATAATGCTGCATCATGTACATTACTTTATACAGAATCATATGCTCGTGTATATGATTGTAAAATGCAAAGACCTTAATCTATAGATAATATATATTTATGTAAAGGTAAAGGTGGATGCAAAAACATAATATACGTAATTGTATACGATAAAACTATTTAATCTATATATAGTTATTTTTATGTACTATATATAATTATAAATAAACAACAGCTTTTAAATAAATTCTATATGGATTAACATTGTTTTATCCAAATAATCATCATATAGAATAAATCATTATAATTAAACAATTATTTCCTTTGATGCATTTTCCTTTTATAATAATATTGTAAATATATATATATAGCTAATATATATATTATATTATATGTTGCTCAAATACATATAGAAAAAATAATGTTAAAATAAATGCTACCACTTAATTTCAACAAATTAGATTTATTTATTTATTATATCCCTTGAGCTTAAATTGTAATATAATAACATTAAATTGTCATGAAACTTAAGAATCACGAAAGGTATGGTAATTATATATATATTCTTATACATATATAATTATATATATATAATATATATTGCATATATAATTAGGTGTTATATTAAGGTAAGATATAACATACTGTACGGCGAACACTAATCTATATTTATTTATTTTATTTATTATTTAAAAATTAAATTAGAGAACAAATATAAATTATAGTATAATAATAATGAAGCAATATTTAAAACCGTTGCTAAAATAACCTAAAAATTTATTACTCTTCCGATAAATAACGTATATCTAAAACATATATGTTCTTCATATTAAATGTACTTAAAATGTGGTGTAAAGTTGCATTGTAAAATACAATTTTATTCTGTGTATATGTAAAATATTATTATAATATAGTAAATATGCATTTTAATATTATATTTTATTTTCCTATAATTCATATTATACACATAAAATAATAATCCTTTTGATGGAAAATAATATATAGGTATGGTGCATGTAGATTAAACTGACCTAATTTTAGAAAAATATTACTATATTGTTGTTGTGCCATGAACTGAAATAGAATTTTTAATTTGAAATATATTATTTATTTTTATAAATATATTTATATATTACACAATCTGAACGAGTTTTTCTGATTGTCTGTACGTAACGTACACAGATTACAGAGCTATATGCAATAATAGGATTTACCCGCAGTCAAATGATTTCATATAAGTAAAAATGTTATTTGAACCGTATGGATTGTAGATTAAACAGGGAAAAGTAAAAAAAAAATCATTATATTATATTTTCAAAAAGTTATTGAAGTTGCAACCATGCGCCAGCATGTTTGTGATGAATTCAGTCCAATGTTTAGGATGATAAGTCGTAATCCGTAAATAGATATATATGTTGCAATAGTTATGAAGAGCATTCAAAATTAGCCTGTTTATATTAATTGAAGTTGCATAGCCCATAGATCAGAATCTGTACAATATACGATAAACAAAAACAGTTAATTAATCAATATGTGCACCGTCAGGTTAAGCACTTGTTAAGCACAATATTCATATACGGTTTTAACCGAATCACAGCAGATGATAGCTTATGCTATAAATATATTAAATGTCTCATATAAGTATAATCGAACAATTTTGAGTGAATTTAATCTGCAACTTAATAATTAACTGTTCCAACCAATCAACGGAGCAGAATGGCAAGGAGTTTGCAAGATATATAACGAGAACTAATTCGGAATACAAATAGGATTGAAAGGAGGGAATGAATTTCTTAGAAAACCTCGAGGTATTATTGGGAAAAGATGACATTTAAAACTATTGAAAATACAAAAGTACACTACATCAATGTATTTCACACAGAATGTGTATTATCGATATTGGATTGATGATATTTGGAGAAATGCTTCAGAGCAAATTGGTACTTAATATATATATAAGCATATGCTTAAATTGTCCAAACTCATTATGCTAAATATAATGAGTACTGGCTGGTGGTGATCTGTTGAAAAATGGTATGAATATTTCAAGGAGATACTAAATTGTTCTCGAATAACAACACGCATCAATCACTTCATATCGCCAAATGTAAACCATAACTTCCCTTTAATGTAAATGCTTCAACACGTACTGATGTAATTAAAACACTAAAAAGTCAAAACCCCACTAGTGACCATCCAAAACTTTTGCATCAATAATCATAGCTACAGAAAAATGTATTGTTATCAATCAATAATACAATATTGATTTTGAAGGAGAAAAAACTTCGCACTGATTGGAAAAGTCTTTTGATTATAAAACAGCATAAAAGGGGTGACCCGTGTATTTGCTCAAATTAAGAACCATCATAAAGGCTCCTAAATACAATTAATAAACTCTTAAAAAACCACATTTTACATCTAAGAATCTCAAAATGAATTGAAACGGTGCTCTGAATCAGTTAATGATCAATGAAACAACATTTTCGTGAAATTATTAAACAATCTGTGAAATTTTAGTTGCTACTCTGTATGCATTGTTTTGTTTGTGGACATTGATCGACAATCTAAAAGCGAATTTTCTTTGGAAAATTTTAACGAAATATTTACTTAATCTTACCACATTGTTGACCGATAACTAGATAACTAGTCACTTGCATTTTCTATTTCAAATTTTTGAAACCTAGGGCGATATAGAATAGTAAAATTACTGGTCATCAATGCGTGTGTAGTTATTAAATATATAATTAAATAATTTTATTGGAACTGCAATTGTATGGTATTTCATTGTAGCAATAACGACGCATACGAGAAAGAATTAAGGGAGGGAATCACATTAACAACTTATATATAACTGGAGAGCTGTTTTTTTTTTAACAATTCCTCGTTTTTATTAAAATTAATTTTATTCGATCCGATGGCATATCAATCTGATAAATTATTAATGTGTATAGTATTTTTAGACTACAGTTCACAACTTCCTCCATTATATATTACACATGTAAGTGCAAACGGTTTAATTTCTATTTGTAATAGTAAACTGTGTTCATAAAGAATTATAGTAAGTTATTATTAATAAATCTTTTAATTTTGATTTAATCACAATAAAAATATTAAAAATAGGAACATATTGAATGACTAATAATAATATATGTTATTATAATATAATATGCATATACTCGTATATATGGTATATGTATATCCTTCAAGTATCCTATAAAATGTATAACAAAAACATTAAAGTATAGTATATATACAACTCTACTAATTAATGAAATGTTATATTGTATATACTAAATACTATATTATATTGTTAACAAGAAGTATATGAACAAATAGTTATTATAATAAAATAACAAAATTGAAAACATATTATTTAATTAGGGAAATCATGCTGTTTTATATACCAAAAAACACCAAAAGAAACTGTGAATACATGTCATTTATATTTATAACATGATTTTAAGTATATTGTTGTATATAAATATAGAATTTGATACAATACTTGTACATAATATATAATTTGATATCCAATTTCATAATGACATTAATGTTTGTAATTATTTATAGTGGTATACATTTTTTTTTCGTATTCCCTAAATATATTATGTGTCACCTCCTGTCAATTTTATTGAAAGAAGATATTTATTTGTAAGTATATATTCAATACAATCAAAGAAAAAATCTATAAAATAATAAATTGAATTAATTTTCTTATTTTCATCAGCAGGTGTTTCAATGGCGGTGCAAAACATCATTCATTTTCTTATTGGTACTAAATTATTACAAAACTTTTTTCTTCTTTGTAATTATAGTTATAATATTTTGAAATATTATATTAATGCCACAATAACATATATGGAAATGCGTTCACTTACACTGCGTCAACATATTCAGTGACGCTTCGGACTACAGATGTTAATAATAAATCTTTTAAATATAAATTATGCATAAGATTTTGTTGATAAACTAATACTCAACAACAACAACAACAACAACAACAAAAATGAATATAAAAATGTATAAAAACTAGGAACATAATAATTAGAAATGTTGTATATAAAATATTCCGCTATTATATAATAAAAAATATAGCTTCAGAGAAAATGTAATGTAAAATATAGAAATATACGATGTATTTCATACATATATTATATACATACATTTACTTTACATAGACATATTTAGTATACATTGAATTTGCATGTAAAGGGTATCCAAAAAATTCACACAATCATTGAATTATAAGGCATTTGTGTTCCCAACATAAAAAAAATAGATAGCATGATGGTTGAGAAATACACAAAATGGAGCGCTATACGAAAGAACAACAAGCGTTTTTATTGTTGTGCAATATTTTAAAAATAATGAAGGTGAGGCACTTATACAGTTCGTAATTTTCGATACAAAATATGGTCAGAATAGTGATTTAAATTCATCAACTGTGTAGAGATTAATTAAAAAATTCAATGAGATTCATTCAATTTTAGTGATGATGAGTGATGATGAGTCCTTCAACAAATCTTTCAACACGAAATATCAAGGCAGTTCGTGAGAGTGTTGCTGAGAATAAAGTAACATCAATTCGGCACCATGGTAGCTATCGTGACATGATATATTTTAGTTTCTTGTTTGAATTTTTATGATACCCTTTCTATATAATAACAAGAAAATCACTGCATGAATTTTTATGAATACAAATATTTATGTAAATGAACATAAATATCCGAAACAGGAAAAAATTTTTTTACAAAGAATAGAAAATTAAATGCTTTCATGTCAATTGTGTTTTTCGTGTATGTATAATGTAAATATCTAGTACATATAGAACATATATAGTATAATACACCAGTACATTATGCAAGAATTGAAAGAAAGAATCTACCGAATCAGTATACACAAAAACATATATAATAACATATAATATAGGTCAGTATCTGTCTTTTGGTAAAGCTTTTGCATTTACTTTGTTATTTCCGCATGAAGGGAAACGATGAATATATAAAGGAAAAATGTACCGTATGTGTGTATATGGTAAATACTACACACTTATAGTACATACTTACATGTGCTAGTGTTTAGTATTTATGTACATAACATATATATGGTATATGGTGTATTTGAGTATGAAGATTAAAATTCATAGTTTTTCATATAAACGTTTAATTAAAAATATTGAATAGAAGTATGGTTTTTTTTTTGCTGCAATCCAATCATAGCAAAGCCATTTTTCAATTACTTCAAAAGAACTGAAGTGCTGTGTAGAGTACAAGTACTTTCAACAGATCCTCACCTCTTTGGCAAAAAGAAATGATACAAATCTTATGTAGGTGTACTGCGAGGTCAAAGATAAATAAACATATAAATTCAAACTGTCATTTTTAAATCGTTTCTAAAATTTACGGTAACTGAAAAATTGTATGGTAAACCGATAGGTTGACTATAAAATTCATTATAAAAAGATGCACTGAACTGAATTCATGGATATAAAAACTATCAGACCTGAAAATTGGTAAATAATTGAATTCTACGACCTTCTCCTTCTGAAATGAAAATTATGCCTTAATGAAGAAAAGAAATGAGAAAACATGTGTTCCGTTACGAATCGACGAAGTATGAGATTTCTCGTAATAGTATTCTTTGTTCTGAAAGGACTAGTGTAAATGCTGCTCCTATAAGGTGTTATATGAAAATTGTTCGATTCCTTAAGATGAACAAGATAAGCTATATTGTATTTGTATAATATAGAAAACGATGACTTATAATTGCCATAGCCAATTGTGTACACAACAAATATTTAAAAATACATTTTAATTTTAGATCGTACATTTATGCTATATAGTACTCCATACCTGTTGCAATCGGTAGAAAATTATTGCGCGATCTAATACACAAATACATATATTAATTGAATAGATTTAGTATAATATATTATGATAATAGTATATGTTTATTGTAAATACTATTCATGTCTTCTTTGAACAAATAAATGTTAGAATAAAATAGCACGCGAAAACGTTTCCTAAATAATATTCATGAATTTTAATTCAAAAAAATAACTCATAATAATTTATTATGAAATAGAAATATTTTTCAGTTTTTCAAAATTTTAACACGTAATTAATTATTCATAATATATTAATTTATGGTAGAGGTATATTGTTATCATATAATTGCATTATATAGATTAAAGACTTTTTATAACAAATTTGTTTTTTTGATGTTCTTTGATGGTGTGGTGTGGAAATTTGTAAACATCATTTAAATTTAATTAAAATTAAAATTTTAATATAGTAGGTATGGTGTACGAGGAGAGTAATAATGCGTTTAGTTTTGTTCGTTAAATTTATGTTATTTGGTTTGTGGGAAAAATTCTAAAGTTTAATTATGATTTTAATTTATTATTTTTGACATCCGGACAATTTCTGATGTATTAGTCATTTGACCAGTGATACTCAGTGTCAGTGCGTACATACAGAAAATAATCATTTTTGCATATTGAAAGTAATGAATTAAACATAATACTAAATGTCGTTTTATGTTTAGAATTGGTTCATGAATATAAAAAAAGATTTGATTTCCCTCTAGTCATCCATTGTTATAAGTAAATCTGGCCGGTTCTTAGCTCTATGCTATATCAACAACTAGTGCAATTGAATATATTTTAGATTTCATTTAATCAATTGTACAATTGAATTCAAATGAAAAACTTACAATTGTTTCAATTTCTCGTTTTTTAGCACTGGGCGGAATGGATCTAAGGAAGATGGTATGTCATTTATAATAATAATAATAATAATAATAAAGAATTATTATAAAAATATGTCTGACTTTCAGCAAAAAAAAAAAATGTTAGAACTTTTTAATCAAACAAATAATAATATAAAATGAAGTCTTACAAAATTTATGTACATTTATTTATTAATTTTTTTTTTTTCTTATTGTATATTTGAATAAAATGAATATATTAAAAATTAAAAGCTCTTATAAATTTCCATTCTCTCTCTAAAATATATATCATATTGTATATATACACATACTAACATAAATGGGTTAACACGTACGGTTTTGTTAGAAAATTACTTATATATACAGTGAAAATTTTCATGAGATTTAAAACAGTTAGTTGTGAAATATACTTCTATACGTGGATAAACTATCAAGTGGCATCATGAACAATACAAGGATCGACTGAAGGACTTCACAAAATCACATGTCATTCATGTATCAATATATATATTTTTACACACAACAACAGTAGGTGAACACAACATATTTTATGATAATATGTTTATTAAAATAAATGTTTGTGTTAATCATTTTTAGCTTTAAATTAGTTAATTTAACTACAATTATTAGCAATTATTAATATTTAATTTAAGTTTATAAATTCGTGGCTTTGTGTTAGATACAGCTAGATGAACAAACTGCAATATTAAAATGAAGAGGAAGGAAGGAGTATAATAAATACGCATAATAGTTGCAAATCCCTTAGTGAAATATCAAAATATTTCAAGAAATCGGAATTACATAAGCTCAACTAAATTAATGGCGGTCATTGTGGACATTAACTTGTGTGTTAAGCAATTAGTATGAAAATTTTAATATTTAAAAAAATTTAACTGAATTTAACTTTTTTGGTGTTTGAATTTTATTATTTAATTGACTTTTGTGTTACCATAAAAACATAAATAATTTGTAAAATGTAAAAACAATGTAAAATATTTAATGATTTATCAAAATCAAACTGTGTTAACCTATTTATGTTAGCATGTGTATATTGCATATATTGTAAGTATATATATGTTATTTTATATATGTGTCAGATCTACTTATTTTGGTTGTTACTTGAAAAATTAATTCAATTCCTTTTGATGTTTCTATATACGCGTACGCATCACAAAGAGAAATTTGGTGAAATAAATGTAATTTTTATCTATTTACGTACGTAAAAAATTCCGCGTAAAAATTGGATTAAAAGTATATTCTTTTATAATTAATTATAAGATAATTTCAAATAAAATATTTATTTATGTATATAATATAAATTAGTTAGTACAAAACTAACGTAAATAAAGATTAGTGGTAATTGTATACTAAATATAAATACAACATTTACTTTCATTTTAATTATTTGTTTTATTTATTGTGTAAAACTAATACCGAAAAATGTCAAATAACATTATTTTTGAAATTTTCTTATATAAAGAAAAACACGTATTATATATTGAATATTTTCTATAAATACATGTCTACCGATCGAACCATCCAACCGGCACACTCCGATATAATAAAATTTAGATATGTTGAAAAAAAATTCAAAAATTCTTTCAAAACTTTTCTACTTCCTTTTGTAGAAGATTACAATTTGCTTTAAATTAAGAATAGCAATTTCGGCCAAGATCGCAATGACACGAAAATAGTCTTGTTATAGAAACTATCAAACCATTCGAACAGTTTTCTTTCGATTTTGATGAAGTTATTACACTTTGCAATTTTAGTATTCGGTAAATAAAAGTTTTCGTGTAATTTCTTTCTTTTTCTATAAATCTCATTTTGGATGCTGAAACGTGTTCCCCTACGGAGTACAATAACATAATATTTTATTTATGAAAACTTATAACATTTCAACCAGAAGTATTACAATCATTTTTGAAGTTGGAAATAATATATAGCTATACTGAATTTGTTTTTCATGTTCACATAACAATAATTTTTAAAAATTACTTTACTTTAACCACAGTGTGTATCAAAAAAAAGTGGTTGTATTTTGAAAAAATTTTAATTTATGCAAATAAAACTTTTTAAAAACAATTTTTTTACTCTTATTTTACACTTAATAAAGTTGATGTAAAAATTCTTCAACTTTAATTTTTTTTTTGATAATAATTCGAGTTCTACAACATATTCAAATTTTATCGGATTAAGACAGCCGGGACATAGCACTCTTCTGGTAAATAAAATTTCATTCGTAAGGTAACGGCTTGTTCATAAATTCGTTTGTAAAAACATAATTTTTTTCATTAAAGGAAAAATAAAAGTTGTAATAATAATATCAGTATTAGCAATGGAAGAACCAGAAATCTTATCCATCAAGCCAAATGCAAAAAAAAAGAAGTTCTTGCTGGCCCATTAGTAAATCTTCCCAGCTAAAGATAATTGCATAAAGAATTTTTAGCCTCCGACTTTCTCAAGCAATGCACCAAATAATACATAAAGAAAAATAAAACTTATAGTTGAAACTCCTATAGCAACTGCAAATACTCTTGCAGCACCTTTAGTAAAATTTCTTTGTTCATATTCACTATTATTTTATGTTGTTATAATAGATATAAATTATTTTGGTGTATAAGTGGAAACATAGCATTTTCTGGTCAATCACACCTTGAGCGGATTTATGTAACGTGATGATAGGTGATGAATTAACAAAAAATGTTCCACCTAAATCCATATTCTACTATTTTTTGGCGATAGAAATAGAACTTTCGCCATTTCATTTTGTTTAAAATTAGAAATTCAAGTTCTTGTTGAGTTTGAGTTGGAAGTGCTTCATCTTCAAACTGTTTTTCAGGACCTGGTTGTCTTTAAGATTCCCATCACAAAACTTCATAAATTATTTTGAAACACTTGAAGCACCAACAGCGAATTATCTCCCCAAGCACAATTAATTATTTCCGAGCTTCATCAGCAAATTCAAATTAACATTAACATTCTTAAATTTTGTTTTGAAGCAAACATCGCTTAAAAATTTGATACACACTGAACGATAGCTTGTATAAATAACTGCAACATCAGTGGTATGTTTCCATTTATACACCTAATAATAGGCACAATAACACTTTAAAAATTGCAATATCAAAACAATGTAAATAAAATAGAAGTTTCTTATTTCTTTTTATTTATTATTAAACTTTGTAGGGTAAGTTACGTATTTTTAAAAGTTTATGATTTTGTGTCTATTAATCATCGTATGTAAGTAATATTTGCGCTATATATAACAACAATGTATGCATTAAAGAACATGTAAAGAATATTTCCCCATTGAATCATTCGAATAAGCTTTTCTTCCTTCTTTATAGGTATATATTATTTGTGTATTGCTTAATATTGATATTAATGAAAGCAATATACATATACTCAGCAGTTGGAATTATTTTTGTATACCGCAATAATAAATAAATAAATTATTATTACAAATTATTAGAATTATTTGTGAAAATATAATTTATGTACGTAGCTATATAACAAAAATTGTTGATGAAAAATTATAATTTATGTATACATTTAGAAATTTTTATCATTTAATTTAAATTTTGTATGGCTGGCATTTATATTAATTTTGACAATTGCGTTATTGCTTAGCTTATACATATATTTATTATAGCAATTATAAGGTGTTAAATTTGAAATTATAATATGGTGTTACAAATTCTTTTGAATTAGTTGAAAAAACTAAAAATTAACAGTACCAGCAAATAACGTACCATATAATAATAGTATTGCATGCTGTTAAAAATTTCACTTCAAACATCCACGCGATTGTATGATTGTATGAAAAGAATAGTGAATTTAGTGAATTAGCATTAGAGAAATCACTAAAATGTAAATAATAACATTTGTTATTATGTTTTGAGTATATCCTTTTTGAATAATTGTATCCATTAAAAAATGGGAAAGTTGCCAAATTTGTTATTTCAATGTATACAAAACAATAAAAACCATACCCAAACTTGGATTAAATGTTTTAATTTTGTATACTAAATAAGTATTCTGTATTCATTTACGACCATTTTCACATATACTGTAATAAAGATATGACGAAAAAATATAATAATAATTAAAGTAATAGTAAAATCTTTAAAATCCTGAATTGTAAGACGTCAGATTCCGATAGGTGCGATTGAAGTAGCATGTTGAAGAAGACTGAAACCGCACTTGAATTTTAATGACATGCAGTAAATAAGTAATAGTAAGAAAATATAATTTATTTTAAAAAGAGTGAATAGAGTTTTTGTGTTTTTTAAGCTGAAAATGAATTGTTGTGTGGGATATGAACCTACTAACCCATTTTTATTTGTAACGTTTCGGGTGGAATGACATTTTTTTTGTTAAAATCTGAGTGGGATGGGAAAAAATCAACCCGCCTGAACTCGTCACCAGAATCCACCTGTTACTCTACTACAATAATTCTGGATCTTCAAGTTCCAGTTTCGCTGCTGTTTTAAGGAGTGTTGAATATTAGGAAAAACAACTATCAATATGGCTCTGTCTTTTGAATCCGCACCACTACCAACTTCAAAAAAAAAATATAAATATAAACTTAAAAAACACAGAATTTTAAACACCATAGCAATTTTAATTTGATACACTGTATGCCAAAAATATACACAGAAAAAAAGGAAAGGAAAATATAATTTTCCCCACATTGGAAAAGTCAACTCGCTTATCATCGCGCGCACACACATTTCGCAAAATATTAAATTGTATATAGAACAGTACATAGACAGATATATATATATATATATAGATGATTATATATATTCTATATACGTAGCACGCACAAATACTAAATCAAATGAAAAATTATGTCATTGTATAATAAAAAAATACCTATGTAAATATACAGTATTTATTTACCTATACCAAAAATACAATTTATGACAGCAATGGCAAAGCAAACAAACAAATATAAAGAGTTTTGTTATATTATTATGTAGTTTTGTATACCATCATACACACACACACACACACCATCGCATATTAACCACCCGCTACAAAATATAACTTATGTATTTAAATTTAACTATATACTCTTGTTATATAGTTGCTTCTTTTGTTATATACATAAAATTATATGTTGCTTATATACTTTTTAACCAGAGAGAAGTATTTGTATTTTTCATATATATACATACTGTGATAAATGTGTGTGTGTGTGTGTGTGTGCTCGTATATGTATACATATGAGGAAAAAGTACCTTTTATATTTTCCACTGGCTGGAGACCGAATGTACATTGATATTGTATTTAGCAGCGGCAGTCAGTCAGTTCAGTTTCGTGTTAGTCGTCGGATAAACTATAGATATTCATAAATATATATATATATATAAAAAAAGAGTTGTTGAAATAATTTAAATTATTAAATTTTTCCTGTGTTCTGTATAAAAAAAAAAAGAAAATTTATTGCAATAATATTTTTTTTTTTTATTTTTTATTTATTTTGTTGTTTTTTTTTTTCTTCTAGTTTTTGTTTCTTTTTTTAATTATTTTTTGCTTTTCTTTTCGTGCATTTGCGAAATAAATAAACAACAATTTTTACATTTTTTTAAAAGTAATTGCAAATGAAAGAATTTTTAAATAAAATTATTTATTACTAAATAAAAAAATTGTGTATTTTAAATTTATGTTTATATGTGAAAAATTTGTATATATCATTACCATCGCACACACACCATCACCATCATCATCATCAATGGCAAAACAATAACAACAATAAAACCATCGCAATACAATATTTGTTGTGTGTGTGTGTGTGTGTGTGTGTATGTGGTACTGGCTGATATATAATGTTATATAGAGACTATATAGAGATAGATAATGTGATATATAAGAAAAGTGTAAAGGAAATTTTGTGAAAAGAAAATCGATTTTCTTTTTTGTTGTGTTTATGTGGGTTTGTATTTGTGTGTTTGTGTGTGTTTGTGTGTATATATATACTTACATTTTGTTTAACCATTTAAAGACAATAATTTGTATAAGAGGTTTTTATTATGTTTTTATTTTATTTTTTATTTTATATGTTTTTTTATTTATTTATTTATTTAATCTTTTTCTCTACAATTTTCTACAAATTTTGTCTTTGTTTGTCAATAAAAATAAATATACACAAAACAAAACAAAACAAAACAAAAAATATATATAAAATAAAATAAAATCCACTCACTCACTCGAACAGATTAAAATTATAGAAAATTTTATATTTCAAGATTTAATTTATATGAAAAAAAAAGAATTAAAACAGAATATTACGATAAATGTTATTAAAAATATAATATTATTAAATTGTTTTGCAAAATGTCAACACAAATGAATGTGGAATTTTTACACGTTAAAATATACATTTTTTTTTTTTTTTTTTTTGTAAATTAAATTAAAGTTTATGTTAATTTGTTGTTATAACAAAAAACAATTTTTTTTTTTTCAACAATACTAAACTATTCAAAAAAAAAAAATTAAAAAAATATTCCATTCCATTTAAAGATTTATTACTTACGCAGTTATTTATTTTAAATAATTTTGTAAATAATAAATAAATATTCATATATTGTTTTGATAATTAATAATTTTGAAATTGTACAATACATAGAAAATGATTGATTTTTTTTAATTTTTAATTTTCATTATCAGATTTTGGAATAACGATAATAATTATTATTATTTCATATTTCAATTTCTTAGAGGAAAAATAACAAAAACAAAACGGTGTGTGTGTGTGTATCACAAAATAAACACAAAAGTTTACGTAACACTTAAAGCGACAATCAATCAATAAATTTTTGCGTATTATGTACACAAATTACGGTCGAAAAGCTAATATTATTATTATTATTATTAATATTATTACTATTATTATTATTATTATTATTATTAGTTTGTTACCAATTTTATTATTTTTCGTATATTTATATAAAAATCATAAACAAAAACAAATTAGTCTAACTAACTAAATAAATACTTACTTATTATTTTATTTAATCGTAATACAATATACGTTTTTTTTTTAATCATATTATAATAATGGTAAATATACAGTTACGGTCATGTCATAATAATAGCAGTGAAATTAGTTTTAGTTTATTGTGAAAGCGAATTCTATTTTTCATAATCATGAATTTATATTTATTTTACAATAGCATTCATTAATTATTTAATTAAAATTATCTATTAAGGTTCGTCGTCCTATAAAGTGTTGGAAAATATTTGATTTTTGTTATCTTATGTCATATATATAGTTTATATATACCCAATATCACAACTGATAATGTGTACAAATACATTGATATGCATTAGACAGATGAATGGATATATCAAAGTTATGCTTAACTCTAATTTTATAGATTCATTTATAAATAGAATTAGAATTTTATTATTTTTAATATATATATAAAAAATACCGTAAATTCTTTGGATTGAACTTAAATTTATGTATATTGTTAGTATTTATATTATTATTTTAGATATAGTATTGTGCAGGATAAGAATCACATTATATAGAGTTTTATAATGTAAATATGCGATACGTTAATCAGTTTTGTTATGTTATATAGTTAGTTTCGATCTGAATGATTATTTATAAATTTTAGAAATCATATGTATTTTATTCTTGAATCGCTTCGCTTTATTCGATTGCTATAAAGTCGCATGAAAAAAACGTTATCCATTGAATGGTCTTTTAGCATATAGTTTGATGTCTCGAAAAAATTAGCGCAATTATACATTTTTTGTTAGTTTTTCATGCAAACATTTAATTTCATTTCATACGTAATTAAATATTTGTAGAAAAATATTTTTTATCTTTTTATTCTTGGTCTGATAAACAAATGTTTACTAAACGCCCTGAGAGAGCACTGGCGGTATTATGACAGTGATAAGTAAATATGGATCCAATATATATTTTTGTTGTAAAACAATCGATTTTCATTGTTATACAATTGTATAAAATCGCTGTAAAACCTGGACGTTTAGCTAACGTTAAACAATGAAAAATATTCTAGTAATTTAAATATGAATCACAAACATATTTTATCAGATTATATACATTGAAATTTATGGTAAATATTCATGAAAATTGCATATAGAATAAATATTGAAACACTTTTACGTTTGCCGATCTTTTCAATGGGTACAAAAAATATGGTATTGGTTTCGGTAGATATTAGATTATACTCTTTTTTATTTAATTGAAAATTGCATTTTCATAATAAATTATCAATATGGTAATCAACAATAATTTTAAATTATTTAAAGTATTTATAATATTATAAAATTTAATGAATGGGGAAATATGCAATCCGGGTTTCTAGTACAAAACGAAAAAAAGAATAATTGTTATCTCTGGTTTTTCTAATTATTGGTAAATTCAATCTTGCCAACAAATCCAATTGAAAATATTGAATTTTTCTTGAATCAATAAATATATCAATTTTTTAAAAGTTTTTTGTGTATTTCATTGTTACGATAACAAAATACCACTCGATATACAATTCGATTACAAAGAGCTGATAATTTAATTTAAATAATTAATAATTTGGTCGATATAACCTGTTTTAAAGACCTCTTACATTCAAGAATAGCAATCCGTATCGAAACAAACACAAGAAATTGTAGGCAGTCATGCTGTATCTGTAACTATAATCATAATAGAAAAATTAAAATAATTTTCAATACAAATAATTTACCGGTACTTAAAAATAATAAAAGTTCAATTCAAAATTAATATTAAATTCGAATTAACAAAAATATATACAGCACTAACAAATATTTCTTATTCATTTCAATATATTTGAATTTACAATTAGAATATGATGATTGTGTGAAATTGGGTATCTATGGGAAATATTTTCCATCACTTAGTACGAAGAACTCGAATAGATATTATTAATTAAATACTATGTCAAAAATTCACCCGAATATTCATTCATTGTCCATCACCAGAAATCCCATCACGTGCTCTATTAAATAATTGCTTCCACAGGTTTTTTACGTGAAACACATACAGTAGTTGTGTTTCTGTATATATTATAGACAAGTTATCGGTGCTCCATCACTTGACAGAGAAAGTGGTGTGTCTTATAAATAACCATTATTTAATAAAGCCGACGTTATATTAGTTAGTGTAAGTTAGTTAGTTAATGATATCAAATAATTAATAATCAAAACAAGAATATGTAATAAAATGTAGGAATATTAAAAATATAAATCTTAATTTAATAAGTTTTGAATTTTGCGATGACAATTTACAACTTTTGCCTATAAAATAAAATGGAATGAATTATAAAAATTGTCAACATCGGCTCTGATTAAATAATATGCTGTTGTTGACAGCATTTGTATGTGAAATGTACACAGAAGTTATTTATACCATATATAAAGAGACGTCTCCGATACAATAACTTTCTATCCAATTATTTAAAACGTATACTAAAAGATAATTTAATAAATCATTTAAAAATATAATTTGAACTGTATTTTAAAATTTTTTTTAAATCACTTGACAGAAATTTAAATTATTGTTGTAATTTGTCGTCAAAACTTATTAAATTTTAAAATTTTACGAGTAAATGAATTCCTATTTCCACATATGACAAAAATTATCCTTTTACGGGCAATTAATTCCGTTCGAAAGGGTTAACGTACTGCTATTATTTTGACCATTACTATATATTTACTTATAATTTTAATACATTTTTATATCCATTTATTTATCTTTCTCTAACTATTATGAATATACAAATACAAATACATACTTGCAGATATAGAATATATACTAACTAAATTGTAAGTTACCAGTACTGTGTACTGTTTGCACATATATATTTATTTATATTTATATATAGTATTATTATGTGTATTTATATATTAACATATACAAATATTATAATCTATCTATTTACATTACTTACTTATATGTTATTATAGGCGATATTTGCGTTAAATACAGTCAGCTAAAGAAATTATGGTCATAAATTGATATAACGTAATCATCGTTTTAAAATTATGTAATATTGGTATGTGTTATTTATTAATTTATTTAAAAACTGTTGAAATTATTAACATTTCACCCGCATTGATCGTTTCAATAATGTTTCGATAGATGTTTTATAAATTCAATTATTGTTATGATAATGAGACACCCATAAAAGTTATTGTTAATCTCTGAATATAGTCCAACACCATATATTTTTAAAGACGCAGCCGCTTTTTCATTGCACAAACGAACAATGTTTCTTTAATGTACATATATATAGGAATATCAGAAGTTTCCATTAGGGTTGAATTTTGTTGTAACCTAATGCATACTCCAATTAAAAGACCGCATACAAAATTTCCAGATCAGATTAACCAGATGTGCAGGTCTTATCAGTACAGAAGTGCTGTGGATATCGATTGGCCAGAACTTCTTAAACAATAATCATATAATGCAAATTTCAACTATATAATATAGAGAGAGAAAGAGATCTCTCAGTGTTCACTGTTTGTATATCACTATATTGTAATTAAAATAGTTATACCAATACCAATGGTATCCAACCGCATTAATTCTACCGGAAAACAATTATTTCGGATCAGCGATAAATCAATTCATTGAAAGAAAAAAACTTATATGGATCAAATGTTTGTCTGGCTGAATTCTTATTTTTCAAAACCTAGAAATATAACTAAAATATTATACATAATTTTATTTTAAAAAAAAGCAGTCTCCTGGTAAACAAAAATACATTAACTTTATTTTTAAGTTAATAACATTAATTTCTCACTAAATATTGAAATATTGAATTCATCGTAAATGAGCCTTGTCTCATTTGAATTTCTCAAGTACAGCTTACAAATTAATTTCGAATTAAATTTAGCAATAAATTGGACGCACATCATACCTTGTGATAATGTATAATGTAGTGCATATTATACGTATACTTACGTATAAGATACAATTTATACTAAAAACACTAAACAATAATTATATTGTAATAGCAGTGGACGCAATGTTAGTAGGTAATACTAAACAAAAAAATATAATAAAATTAAATTAAATAAAACAAAAAAGTAATAGTAAATATTAGTATTTAAAAAAAAAACATTACATTATCTGTTTGGATGTCACATTTATATATACGAGTATTACTAAAACATATTATATTAAATCACATGATATTCAATTTTGGTATTCAATTTCACACTTTATTATTATTATTCATATAAAACTATATATAAATAATAACGTATGTATATATTTGATAGGAGAAATACAAAATTATGACAGTATATATACGATAATACAGGCTCTGTCCCATAATAAAACGGAATGGATTAAGAAAAACCCAAAAATAAATATTAAATTTTCACAAAAATCAATTTATTTATTAAAAATAATTTCCGTCAACTGAAATACATCGAATTGTACGTTCAACAAGTGAATCAAATGACTTTCTTATGTCTGTGATTGAAATGCTGTTGAGAACGGTACGGTTGTCGCCTTTCCAATGCCTTCAACTGAGGTTTCCTTTCATAGCAAAATGAAGTTTTGAGAATAGAAATTTGTCGCAGGGAATTTAATTCAGTGAATATGGTGAATGATTAAGTAATAAAATTTGATTATTAGTTCAATTTGGTGCAACTTTTGATCATCATTTTATTGATGTGGAATAAACTTTGAATTCACCTATCGCAGACCAGTTAAAATTAGATGAATTATTGTTTTCGTTATTCCAAGCTTTTTTTTCCATTAAACTCGCTGAAGATTTCTTAATGATTTTCACGAAATCACGCACTTCTTCAATGTGTTTTTTCAGTAAATTGTTTCCGATGGTCGAACTGGACGTTCATCATCAATTATTCTGTGAATTATTTATGCCATTTAAATGATTGTGCTTTTAGCACACAATTATCACCATAAGCGATTTTAAGGTAGGATATTTACCAATTTTAAAAATTTTAATGTTGATTCTTTATTTTTATATTCATTTTTCCAACCGACGCACATAAAACATCTATAACTTTATGTGTTTTATTTTCGTTTCTATTGAATGTAAAGTCATGAAAAGTCAGTTTGTTGAGGAACGTTCACTACGTGTTCTATGGTTTACATATCCATTCCGGTATATTATCGGACAGAGGTTGTATATTATACATTCATCTTTTTTCGAATATTAACTATATGCTAAAGTCGTGCATAAGTAAAAAAAAAAATTAAATTATAATATATTTTATTCCAATGTAAGTGTAAGTAAATGTTTAACTTTTTTATAATTAAATTTAATGTTGATTTCATATTGTATTCAATAAAAATTGTTGATGTATTATTATGTGAAATATGTCTATACGTTCTTCTCGCACGTACATAGAAAAGATACATGTACGCACAGTAGCACGCCAAATTTTGATTAAGATTATTTTTTACCATCTTCATCATTTTGACATTATTGTTATTTTCTAAATTTAAAATTTCCCAATTGTAAAATTTTACCCTACAAATTTAATAACATTTTTCTTGGAATATATGCAAAAATTGTCTGTTCAAATATTCATCTATTATGAATTTTATATTAAACTATTTCATATTAATACATATTTCATTTCATTTAGGATGTTAATGTTTTTCATATCTGTATTAAATGTACCTTTGTAATATTATACCATACAAGGCAAATTTAATATAGGCTAAGTGCAATATATAAAAGCTGCGTACATAAACCTGTTCTGTTATGCAGTTGAACTTTCTTTATTGAATATCGAGAATTACTGAATCAACACTAAAAAAACACAAACCCACTAAAATTACATCCCATAATTACACCAATCATTAACGATTGTTTTTTAGTTCTACTAACAATAAGTCGGCATTTTGGATCATATCAGATAATATTATCAACATTGACCACCACATTCATTTCAGTATTTACATATGGGTTTGCAGTCGATGATTGTGTCTAACTGTATGCTTCTTCGTTACGTCAATAAAGCTTTATTACTTATGATTTTTTCTTTTTTATATGCTCTTTCCATTTTAGTTTAATTGGAAAAAAAATTAATATTTTCTTATTTAATTCAATACGCAACAGTGTTGCTAACTACAATTTTGTGATTTTACATGTATAGAATTCTTCACACAAGTATACAGAAGTTATAGTATTTGATCAAAGACAATCCCCTGTGGTACACGTGTCTATTTTTTTTTTCTGTTTCGAGTAATTCCTACGATATCTACTGTAATCATTATTTAAATATTATTTATATTTGCTGAAGGATTTAAGAGTCCCATTGTATTTTCTTGGTATAGTTATGTACATCGTATACTGTTATCCCGAATACTACACCTTATGAAATACCGGTACAAAATCCCAAAAAATTACTTAATCTCCATTAATGTATGTTATTATAGCTTTTTGTTTTAATTAATTGCCACATCGAAATCCATAACGTTGACCTAAATGTCATAAACGTATTAAAAGTGGGGGTCATGCATAAACTAAATATATGATCCATAGTTGTACTGATAGTAAAATGTGGAAAAATTTAAATCAATAAGATGTAGCAAAATCGTACATTAATAATTATTGACATAATTGATGACATTGGTATTGGTACAACAATTTTGAGGCAAATGCATTATCTTTTAATTATAGCGCTGTTGACGTTCGTTTTCAATTAAATATTTATATATTGATTACATTTGGTGAGTTAAGATTTACATTACCGTACTTAACTCACCAAATGTAATCAATATATAAGTATTTAATTAAAAACAAATGTTAACAGAGCTATATAATTAAAAGATTCTTCTATTGAAAATATTCCAATTATTAACTTATTCAAAAACATATAATAATAACTATAGTTTTTCGATTTAATAATTTTCTAAAATGTTATCCGCTACTGTGAAAATTATTTTTAAATAATTTGTCAGCAAAATATGAAAAAAAAATAAAAATATTAATAAAATGAAAAAAATTAAAATATTTTATCACACACTTTATTATTTAATTTTTTTTTGTAATACATTTCTTTCTCATTACAGTTGATATCACACATAAAATTTATAATTTTTTTAAATGAACTAGATATTCATTTGTTGTGTGTTACAATTAGTATATTATTGTATATAAATTGTATACATAATATATACACCCATATATTATAATTTTATACTAATGTCTGTCTATATATAGTGTAGGGCTGACCTGGGCTAAATGAATCACCTGCTATACGAATTTTTAACAATTTTTGCGAAAGAATAATGTTAAAAATCCCTCCGGTTCGGTTCGCAACAGTTTCATTATAACAAATTGATGGTTAATTTTTGAGCTGGTAAAAACTTTCCACAGTTTTAACTTATTATTATTTTGTACCGATTCATATAAGTACACCTGATGATTTATATATTTACTTCGTATTCACGACTATATATGAATCTATGATCGAGATAAAATATTTAAATATAATTATCAATTTCTGATGAATATAATCTATATAAGATTGGGTTTAAAAGAAATAATTTTCTATCCAAACAGTTAAAAAAATGTAATCCATGTTGGAAGATATTTCCATTGAATTAAAAAATTAATTCATATAACCACCGGTCACCCCTATATTTGGGTTAGTATTTCAATAATAATTATATTATATATATTATTTTGCACACACAACTCAACAGAACGCACTCACACAAATCCATAGCCATACTCGAATGATGACACATAAATATATAGATTTATGAATACATATATAACTAATATATCACCTGATAAATTGTCAGGTGTTTAAAATAAAATATTAAATGTATAATAATTATAGCGCTCTAAATTATGTTTTTTTTTTTTCTTTAACATTTCTATACACGCACGTAAAAATAAATCCCAATGAAATAAAGTTTTTTTTATTTATTCATATTATTATTTCTAAATATATATAACTTATATTTCTATATTATTTAAATTGGGATTTTTGGAATAATTATTATAATTTATATGTTATTAGTTAGTATTAATATAGATTTTTTTTTGCTTTTTGTTTTTTTTTTATTATAATTAATAACTTATTCAAAAATTTTATAAATATTTACATACATTTTTATGAAATATTATTAATGTAATACATATTTATTTATACACAATATATAAGAAAAAAGTTTTGCTACGTGTGTATAGGTATGTAAAACTTCTTCACAAAGTCAAAATATATATGGTATATATTTATAGTATTTAAAATCAATCCAAATAATACATATATTTTTACATATATATTGAATGAAATGTGTACAGAATAAAATATTGGATTGAATTTAATAATAATAAATCTGAATTTGAATATATACAATAATATAATAATATAATATACATATGAAAATCTAAATTACTATATCTCACGCAACCTTTATTTTACATATGCATAATAAAATATATAAATTTTATTTGGATTTTGTTATAGATGAGCATGAGTGTGTGTGTGTGTATTGTATTTATTATATAAGATATCATGATCATCATCATAAGATTAAGAAGTCATGTTACTACGATGGCATCTACCAAAAACATTCATTACAAAGTCAAATAAGTTAATCACCTTGCTGCTGCAGTATAAGAAGAAGAGCGTATAAGAATTGACCAATTGATCTACAATTATCTAAAGACAAACGGATGTTACTTTAATTTTATTATTTGGATATGAGCGATTAGCCATAAACAAATAAATGGTATAACTCATCTGTATATTAAAAAATTCCAATATTAAATATAATTAATGAACCATACATTTAATAAAAATTGACCGCCGTTAATTTCAAGATTACATTGCCTGCGCGTGCGATACTCATTGCGCCACAGAGTGTGTGTGTGTGTGTTATATATTTATACGTGCACAATTTATTAGTACAAGATTTATATATTAATATTATATTATTTTACCTTTAATTTTCCATAAGGCTACACAATATAAATTTAGTTCAAATGAAATTATATTATTTATTTATTTAATCTTAAATCTTATAATTCTGTACATACATATTTATCTTTAAAAATGGATTTTAGGTGTAAATCAATTTTAAATTAAAATAATATTTATGCATAAAAAAAGTGTAGATAATAAATGTATATACGACGCAACGTAAATACATTTATAATTTGAAAAACTGGATATCATGAAATGTGCAAGGTTATAGATTTTTCGACAACGATAAATTCCGCAGCCTAATTTTTAAAAAATGCCAAATTAATAATTTCAATCAATTTAAAATGTTTCTATTTGCCAAGTATTTTGTAATTTGATATTTTCAAATATATTACTAAAAATTCGCATAAAAACATAAATTACAATTTGTCTTTTGAACATTTGATTTGCGTATGTTTCTATAAAACGGAAATGTAACAAAAGTACTGTATAGGCAGCTATAATTATAAAGGAATATATAGACATTCTGTAAAATTGTTATCGTGAATGGTTTTCTTGATCACTACTCTGGCAATTCGGTAAATTCTTATAGAATTTTTGAGAAAATTTTGTGTAAACGCTTACATTTGGAAATTTTGATGACCTCGATGGTCAATTTTCATGAAATACAACACAACAAAAGTAGAATATAAGACATTCATTTTCATTATTGAAATTATTTTTTTGTCTTGCATTTCCAGAACATATTATCTTTTTGAGATGTTAAATTTGTTTGTTTATAAGATAAATATTAAATTCATTGCAATTTCATTATAAATAGATTTAAGCATAAAAAACTAACATACTATCGATTTACCAGAACTTCCATAAAACTTGTTAGGAAACACCTGTATGAACCCAATTTTACGCTCCCACACCAAATTTCATTCGAATCGGTCAGCCCTTTATTCAGTTTTGAAAATTTTGTCTATTGAACTGCACTGAGAATTAATTTTAATGGAGCATGTTGTGGGTTGAAAATAGCCGTATAATACAAGGAATGGCTAGATAAATCGGTTATATTATAACATATATTTAAGGTGATAACAAAGGCTACATTCTCTCATGACAGCTCACATTTATGAAATTCTTGAATTACGCGAAAAACGGAACATATAGGTAACAAAGATGCACAGGTTACACTGTCATAAATTATCGCAAAATCTTAGAAATTATCTTTATAATGTGTAAAATGTATACCAAAGTGAGAATCTCCGTTTCATTACATTCATTACACTGTATAAAGTTAGTAAATTACTCTGCAATGTAATATATAACAATTCAAAGTGTCCACCATAGCCACACCATATATTTTCGCTTTACATTTTAATTAAAATTATCAACGTTGGAAATTGTACCGCTGGTACTTCACTATCGATTAGTAACATGAATAAAATTACCCACTACAGCCATTGATGGGTGTTTTAATGAATATAATAAATGAAATTAATTTTATAGCACACATTTGTATCGAAAATACATACAATCAAATTATTATATAACTGCCATTCTGTGTCAATTGACTGCTCGTGTATTTTTGTTTTATAAAAATTGAATGTAATTATACGAATATTTTCAATATTCTTTATTATTAATAATTTGTAATTCTTTTTTCTTGTTTTATCCCCAAACCAATAATTAATAACGTGCAATATTATTTCATATATAATTTTATACATACAAATAGTACGTTGTACGTACTTAGTTCATATTTATAAACAAGGGCACATATATATTTACATATAAATATGCGAATAATACTAATATTTATAACAAGGCGTTAGAAATAATATGGTACAAAGGAACCTCCCTAAGGATAATGAAAACTATGTTTTTCATTTTAATTAAAGTATATTGTATTGTATAAACTATACCATAATAAAATAAAACATAATATTTTTGTATGAAATTTTTATTATTTACAATTATTCATCAAAAAATAATGTAAAGAAAAAGTATAATACACCTATTATAATATTTCAAAACAAAATTTCAGCTTTCAATTTAATTAATTAAATATAATATGAATATGTAGGTGGTAAAACAACAACAAAAACTAAATATTTTACGTGTATCTATAATTGTATATAGTTTATTCAACATCACACAACACACCACACACGGCGTGTGCATATGTATATGTTCATAAATTTATGAAATAATATTTATATGATGATATTTTATAATTTATATATTATTCAAAATAAATATAAATTAATAAATTAAATTTCATTTTATTGCAATTCAATTTTTGTAAAATAACAAACAATTTAATCAATATTCTAATCACAATTAAATTATTTGTATTTTATATATTATATGTATGGGAAAGTATACTATGTATGGATGGATGTATGGTATCGGTCGGTATGGACTATAATATTGTGTATATGCAAACAAAATATAAAATGTGCTATATAAAACATAAATAAAATAAGTATAACAATAAAAAAATTACGATATCCCATATATAAATAGATAAATTTTGAACAAAAATGAATATTTACAATATTGATTGTAAATAGAAAAATAAAAAATAATTTGTTTTTCATCTGATTAATGTTTTTTTAATGATGTGTATATGTTATGAAAATTCATCAAATATATATAAATTATATACGCAGAAGAACGGTGTCTGTTTTAGTAAAGCACAAGGACAATCGTACCGTTAAACAAACGCAAATTTTGATAAATTTTTCTTTTATGATGGCACAAATTAATGGAGAAATTTTTAAACGTAGTAGAAAGAAAATAGAAAGAAACTCATTTTTATGTCAAATTATTGATTTAAAAAAGAAAGACCATATTGCAAAGAAGTAGTCAATCATATGGGTTACTAATTAGTGTTAAAACTATGTATCATTTATTTTTAGTATACTTTTAATTTTTCTTCAATAGTAACATTGATATATCTGAAGATGTCTTGTAAATTTTAACGAAAGCAAGCACTTTTTGACTGTATTCTTCAATAATCGTTATGTTGACGATCGACCTAAACATTTATCATCATCCACACATCTACTTTGACCATCTTTGAATGTAGTCGATGTAGATAAAATACTTATGCATATTGAATTAATAATTATCACCTTAAGCAATATTATGAATTAATTTAAAACATTTCGATAGCATTTTTACCAATTTTAAAATAAAATTGAATGTTGGTTCTTTGTAAATTCTATATTTTTTGACCGACATTAAAAAAACTACTGACACTTAGTCGATTGTATTTTGGCTAACACTGAAGTAAATATCATGAAACTTTCACATAGTAATGTTAATTGTTAAGATCGTTTTACAATATATAAATGAATCGTCATAAACAAAATCTTTTTTTAAGGAAACTCAATTCAAATATTGTTCACACTTCACACACACACACACACACACACACACACACACACACATAGTTGTGTGTAAAGTTTATAGAATTATAAATTATAAATTATGCATAATTTTAAAATAAAGTATATTATAATAGAAAAAAAATACACTTATAATATTCATAAATTTTATTTACAACGATCTTTAATTTTAAATTTTCCTTTTAGTTAAAAAGTAACAACTTTTTTATTCACTTATAAGAATATAGAATTATATTTATTCCCTAAGCAATACTTTCTAAAATATATGTAAATGTGAATTTATGTACTAACAATTATATTACAATATAATTTATGTACAAAATAAGAATTGAAACTTTCCAATACGTGTACTAATACGAAAATGTATATTTTATAAGTTATGGGGGGAATAGATCAAACTTTTTATCTTCTAGTCTACAATAAGCTTTAATGGGGGGTTTTCATATATTCATCTATTTGCAAACACAAACGCACAAATATGTTCTTTTAATGCTCTTTTGTTACTTATGTGTCATAAACTGAAAAAAATTTTCACACACGACACAATTTGTAAGATAACATGAAAATAACTATATTTTTAAAAAATCATCTTAGATAAAGATAACTTATATTTTGTCTAGATACAATTAAAGATTAATTAATTTTTTTTCCGTTTTTTAGTTGAAAAACCCATAAGATAATAAAATTATAATAAATGGGTAGTTGTAACAATAATATTAAAAATTTTTAGATTAATTTTTAATTAATTATTAATTAAAATGTTAACTAAGAATGTGTAAAAATTAAAAATTCTTACAATTAAGAATATAACCAAGAATGCTTTAACTGCAGTGTATTGAATAAAAATACTCTTAATTGTGTTGATCTTGGAAAGTATTTTTAATTTTTCAAAAAGAAGTGTAAGCACACAGAAGTGTACATAACATCATTTTTGATGCTAGTCTTCCATTTTTCAGTTCGATTAACTTACAAATTACATCATAATTTGCCAAATCACCTTCTGCAATATCAGTATTTTCTAAAAATTCAAAAATAGCCTGTATAATAATAATATACATAATATGTATCAAATTTCGTTGGCATACCACCATCATAGAATATTTTTTCCTTCCATAAAGAAAGATTTATTTTTCGTTATTTTCTTTTAACTTTATTGCAATTTATTATTTCATCTCACTTTTTGCTGCAAATGCATTTAATATATATATATATATATTGGTGTATGTATATGGTACACCAGTGTAAGTATATCTATATTATATATGCACAATGTACATTTACTAAATATATTACAAAGTAATAAATCAAAACAATTATTTATACAAAAAAATTAATATTTTCACAATCATTTTTTACATTTTCATATACAAAACGTAAACGGAACATAAAAAATGTTATTTATTATTATAAATGTGTGAATAACATTTTCATATTCATGTGTATATGTTTAACCTCTATTCGGCGAACACTCTATATACTATACCCAAAACAATTTTCAAACCACATCGACAAACTTAAAATTTAAAGATATCTTTAACTAATTCTTAGACACACATATAATAAATAAAAAAAAACCTGTATACCACACTTCCGAATTTAGATATATTGTGCTTCCATAGTTTATCTTGAGAGATTTGAAAAATCTTGTATTTCAATTCGTGGGTAATCAGATTCCATAAATTCCATTTTATACTCTACATTTTAAATTTTTATGAGGTGAACACACCTGTTAATTTTCCCTATCCCTTATGACCCTGGTCTGACATTAATATTTCATTGTTTATTTTTGCCAGAGGGATGTGGTGATTGTAAACTTAATAATTTTATATGATATACAATAATAGTTTTGAATTATTTGTTCACATTAAATAAAAACTTGTTTTAATAGTAATGTGTTTTTTTTTATATTACCATACATTTGATTGTATGTATTAAGTGTTAATACATGTCTGACGCATTTTCAAAAATAATTATCGGTTCATGAACTAACTAAATGATTAAAAAATGTATACTTATATCAAAATTTATAAATTAGTTATTGCAGACATAATAAAAAA
Source organism: Bibio marci (assembly GCA_910594885.2). Classification (NCBI taxonomy): domain Eukaryota; kingdom Metazoa; phylum Arthropoda; class Insecta; order Diptera; family Bibionidae; genus Bibio; species Bibio marci. The sequence continues at coordinate 15,037,551 of OU343114.1, forward strand.
TTTTAAAAAACTGCAAACTGCAATCATGCAGATTATTCTGTAACAATTGTGTGTGCAAAATATTATTTACAAATCCATAAACTTTAAAATCATCGCCAAGGATTTAACATTCTGAGCATATTTAAAGATGGACTAAATTTCGTCTAAATATAAAAATAAAAGTATTGTATCCAAATGAAAATCATGAGGAACGAGAATATAGATATACTATGACTTAATACTAGAAATAAATTTAGAATTGAATCGACATTTTTAATAATTTAGTTAACAGCATTTATGTGATAACTTGATAAAAGCTTTACAGAAATTCGTGTATGCGTGTGCAGTCAACATGGGAACCATTATAAAAATTATTAGAACGGTCTTTATCAAAACCATGCGTTGTTCATTACAATGATTTTATAATCAAAAATTAAGTTATCGCAAAAATTTAAAATATAAAAACTATTCTAAATATATTTGACAACAATTTGTTAAACATAAATCAGTACATAGCTTCAATTATCAGAACCACTTGAGTAATCAATTGAATAAGTATCAATACCACAAGTGTCATTATGAAACATGTAAATTGGATTACAGATATTCAATTAAATTTTATTATTGTGTAGTCGGGAAACAGAAAAAACAATTAAATTTCGAAGCCTTATCATCAAATTAAATAATTAGAACGTTTTTTAAAAAAAAAAATGTGTGAAACCTCACTAAATTAAAATTTGTATTTTTTAATTTAATTATATTGAAAAAAATTGTAATTATTTTTATTGCATAAATCTAATCTTGTTTTTGGAGTGAATAATAAATATTTTAAAGGATTGGTTTTTTTTTTTCAAATTATTACAATTAGTCATTAAAATTAAAATTAAAATTAAAATTATAAATACAATAACAATAAAATTGTGCAATAAGAATATTTTCATATTCCATTCACGAATTTATATAATTTATTTAATATATTTAGTTCATAGCTATTATTAATATTGGAAGTTTACGTTGAAATCCGGCTTTTCTATTACAAATGGTGTATTCATAACATACGTCGATATATGATCGTTTAATACCAAATACAGATGGACAAAACTAACATTAAAATACCAGGTATTGTTTATTTAAAAGTAAATTGATTTCATAACACAAATCAAAGCAGGATTCCAAGGTAATCATTCCAATTTAGTTAATATATATGTATATGTATAAAGAAAGAATTCATCAATAATTAAGAATAGTTTTATTGCAATCGATATATTGTTATTCTTATTTTGTTATATAATTGTGCATGTAACATCTTCAAATTTGTATTTATATGCCATCTGTCAATATATAATTACGGACTGGCACACATTTAATCGAACAGAAGAAAAAGTTAATGTAATTTTTATACAATAATAATAATTTCTATAAGTTAAAATAACATCCATCACCTCTGTTATGTTATGTTTTATTAAAAACAAATAACAAGTAATTCAGACAGAACAATGATTTTCAATGTGTATATCTATGGTGATAGTAAACCATGATTTAAAACATCGTGTTCGTACAATTGAAAAATATTGCGGAAACTATATTACTGGAAACATTTTAGGAAATTACATATATTTCATTTTATTTTGAGTTTCTCGTTACTTTTTCAGTTTAAGTTTGCTATAATATACGATGAATGTCTCATCAAAATTGTTCAATATTTTAAATTATAAAAATCACTCATTTTAGTTGAATATTTATAATATCAAATTATCTAAATTATAGGGGACGGTGGAGTATATACACCAATGTATAGATGTAGTATAATAGGTAAATGCCCTTAAATATCAATCGTATGCCTAAATCTATAACATATTTTTTCAAATAAATAAATGAAAAATATACTCATTAGTAATAAAATTATGAATTTTAAATTTCAAATAGTATATATTTAAAAAAAATTCAATATTCAACAAATAATATAAAACATTGTGTTCATGAAATAAGAATAAATTGTGCTAAATGGGTATACACAATTAAGATGTTATTAGCATATTGACGTAAATTAACAAATATAGTTATGATAAAAAAATAAAATCTACTTCAAAAATTGATACAAATATAAATATTCAAAAACGCTGATGGTAAGATAAATAATATTTAGTTCGCGTATACACGTACTTTATTAGCTATATAAATAAATATATATATATATATATAAATGTGTGTGTTTGGTGTGTGTACCGATAATTGTATATAATTGAATACATATATATTAAAAAAAATATGCAAATTAGTAAAATATTGATTTAAATTCTATACCTACCTATACCACATGCCTATTTTTATATACCTATAATTGAGGGTAATTCAGCTATAAAAATCATTTTTACATATGCTCATATTAACAAAAAATGTGCTATTTGGTATTCTGTAAATTTCATATACGCACATATTTTGCCAATAATTGTTTCGATTATTCTCTTTTCGTAATGCGTTAATGGCTCCGTTTTTTTTTTCTTTCTTTATTTCTTGTATAATAATACACATGAGATCCACAACAAAAACGCAATAGTACGTGTGTATAATTACTTGAATACCAATTAATAACTGTTACGTATTGCGCGATGATTGTTTTTGCACACATATGGACATGTAAATGATATATATAGCGTATCCGTATATTATAGTTGAAATACTCCAAATATATATGTATATAAACGAGTATATGCTTATATAATTAGGCCACAAACTTTTCTGATGATTATGCGGTATTGTGGTGGTGGCACACCAAAATTAGGTATATAATTCTTATTTTTTAACTTACAATATTATACAAAAAAAATAAATACTTGTTTTAATTCAATTAATTTTATTTATTTAAAATTTTATTCACATTCATATTTACAAATAATCATAAAGTTACTTTATAAAAGCTTACAACATTCATATTTATACGATATATATAATTTATTAGAGGGTAGAACAGGCATCACTGTCACACATTTCTTGACCACATTTTAAAAATTTAAAATTAAAAAATTCGTAAAATTTTTTCGGTTCGGAATGTTAATAACAAAAAACATTAATTTGACTTGCATCAAAGTAATCCCCATTCATTTTGGTTTTACAATCGAATATTTTCTATTTGTAAAATTGTAAACCAATAAAGAGAAGCACAACTTTTACATATACAAATTTTGGGTTTGAAAAATTGAACACATTATTAACTAATTATAAATGACCTAAAATATTAAAAATTCAGTAGGACTGCTTGGTCTTCCCTATATATACATATTTATAACTTTTTCATCAAGTTTGTCTTTGTTATTTAATTGACTTATATAAAATAATGAAAAGTTTTATTATTTTATTGATGTTTATATTGTAAATTTGTATTCAAAAAGTCATCCAATTATTACTTTAAAAACCATGAATAATAATAACATAGTGAATATATTGACTATCTTCAAAATTTTACACATATACATTCATATGAACGTAAGTATATGCACTCAGTGGCGGGTTCAATTACCAAAATTTACATGTTGAAAATATGACCTTAAACAACTTCTTAAAAAATTATTGATATATCTGCGCACATACACACGTACCAATATAATATGTGCTAATCACTTAGATTTTATAAAAATATTGGGATTAAGGAAATATCTGTGTACCTTTCGATAATTGTAGACAAATTGGAGAATTGTCATATACTTTAATACGGAATAGAATTTATCAGATTTACTGGAATGAATGTTTGATGTAGTAATTAAATAAATTGCATAAAATTTCAACATCTTTAAATTAATCAATATCTTCTTTATTGAAAAATTACTAATATAATCATTATTAAATATTTGTACTTGCATAAATATGTGCTTTTATAAAATTATTGGTTTACAAAATCAAAAAAAAAATTAATTATAATGATAAGAAAGATCTAAAATTTCATGGTTCTGTACTCGAGTAAATTATTGAACATTAGTATAGTGTATTATTACTATATAAACATTAATTTAACCTTTAATTCCACATTTCATTTATTTTCTACTCGAAATATCGATGATATATTAGAACCGAAATTTCTCTAAAATCTGTACGAATTTTTGTATGAAAAACATGTCCGTCTTATTGTTCTATGCTATAGAAATGGAAACCAAATATAAAAAACATTTCTACATTTTCAATTTACGTCAATTTAACATGATAGACAATATTTTATTTTATATGTTAATTTGTTAAGAGGTTAAAAAATTTCGGTTTTTGGAAACATGAAGCTTTGTGCACCATAAAAACGTGTTTTCAGCTTGATTGTTGCTTTGTTGTTTTTGTTCAATGAATAATGAAATACTTCTAAAAGTTATATAAAATGTTTATTGATTGCTGTTTCGACATCTCAATAGTAATGTTTTCGATTTGAAAGGCAAATCATGAACTGTGTTCATCCGAAAAAATATCAATATGAGCATTAGCAAATATCATATATTGATGGATGAAATGAAAATAACACTTTAATGAAAATAAAAACTTGCAAAAGCAATAAATTTTATCATTTTTAAACTAAAAACAGGCCAAAATATGTAAAAAGATATGAAAAAGTTATTTTTTTTTATGACAACAATTTATATTAAACAAACATCGGACGAAAAAAAAAAAGGAAATTGCCCACGCCCACTTGACATTGATAGGATAAAATTTCAATTTTTATCTATTTAAAAAAAAAAAAAATAGGCAAAGAAAGGCTTACGTTTTCCATCGATTGATTGAAATTGAATGCGAAACTGATGCATATTATTTGTCTTGAAAAAAGTAATAAATTTAAATATTTAGTAAATAAAATTATTAGAAGAACACTTTAATCGGTGAAACTCATATGGCGATATTAAGAATACTTATGACCTGTTTGAGCACTGTTTTATTCAAAATTAACATTTTATATTGTGAAAAAATTAAAAAGAAAAATAATTGAGTATTTCATCAATTAGAATTCCCACCAAAACAATATTTGGTTCTTCACTATTCACATCATAATAATAATAATAACAATAATGCTTTTGCTTATGGCATATTTTTACACGACCTTCAAAAAAACAAATGTTTATTGTAAATTTTTGCTAATTTGACGAAACTGCTATAACAATATAAATTTCATTGCATTGCAAAGCACGTTTATTATTTTTTTTTTTCACATTATATATATTTGTTAGAAAATTTTACACAAATTTGAACTAGTTCATTTATATATATGCACACTTAATGGTCAGTATATATTTGCGTATAGCGTGTGCATATACATTTATTTATCCATGGTATTATATAATAAAATAAAGTATTGGTAATTTCTTTTAAAATTTCTTTCTTTCTCCATTCCGTAAGTCACTTTATATTGTGTATACAAATGAAAACATTATAATGTACTATATAGCTAGATATTCACATATATAATACATAGTATATTTATACTGATATCTATAGACATCATATATATTATTTATATAATACTAAATACTATGTATATATTAAACAATCTATAAATTGATAGAGGATGTATAGGATTTTCCATAGATTTATTTAATAGCTTCATTATTCATTCTCTTTTCATTGGTTTTTGTTAAAGTAAATTAATTTGTTTCGTTTCGTTAAGTATTTTTTTTTATATGCATGAAATAAATGCTGTGTTATTTATTTTTTAGATTTATTATACCAAAAGTATTAAAAATGTTTATACCAAAAATAATATTTTCATTTTTTTTTTTCAATTTCAATATTCAAATATATTTATTATTATTTGTATTGAAAGAATTATGATTCAGTCTTAATGGCACGGCACATACCTACCTACCTACCTGACTACGGTTGTTATATGTAAATTTTTAAGTTATATAAGCGAACAATTGTGCGGGGATTTAAATTAATAGCTAACTATACCAAAAATGGTATAAATAAGTATAAAATATTATATTATTATTATCGTATTATTAAAAAACCAATAATAAATATGAAAAATAGCATTATATAAAATTGCATGTAACTCTCTATTAATAATAATATTTTAAAAACGTATATTATTTATAGCTTCTGTATAGCATACAGGGTGCGCGCACGATCCAGTTAGGAATTTATTTTTTAATAGTATAACGATTTTGGCTAATATGCTAAACAATCATGAATCAATACATTGAATTAAACATTGATGAATTTGGTTTAGGAATTTTTTTCAACATTGGAGCATTGAATCATGTATTTTTCTCCAATATTATATTAAATTTTTCGAGATAAATATTTCTATATAAAAATTTATATTGGAAATTTATATTGAATTAATATACCAGTTGATTAAGTAGCCGATGAAAGTACGAAGGGTGATAAATATTTTATTGCTTTTACCCTAGAACATCAACGCATATTATAGATGATTTTTTTGCAATTGATAATACTTCTCTTCGTACATTGTTGGCTTTTATATTTAAGTAATTAATAATTTATTGTTTGTCCCAATTTTTATTGAATTCTTACAATATTAATAATTAATACGAGTATAAAAAATCGTTGCGATAAAAAAAGAATAACAAATATCTTTCAAATTTTTTAAAATACCAACATTTTCTAATATCTAATAAATATTGGTCATATATATTGGCTTTGAATGTCATTCAGTAGCGCAGTTAATCTCAAATCTCGCTATTTACATATAGGAAATTTGTCGGTACTCTACCAAAAGATGATAAATAAGCAGATATTAAAGGCACCGGTCAGCAAATCGTGGAGCCTTTAGATTTTAATTTAAATCCAAATATTCTTATTAATAGGCACCTAATCAATCCAAGCGTATAGGTTCAGCAGTTTATTACCTTTTTTCATTCCCATCATTGTCAACCATTTCTACTACTTTACAATTATCGAAAAATATAGATGTTTCCTTATTTATACATATTTCTTTATATATTATTGATTATACCATAATGTTGATAATCTTTAAATAGTGTCCAACACCGATCTGTTTTTTTTTTATTCCATAAACGAACATAAGGTAATCCAGCTGAAATGTAAATTTCGACAATTGAACACGGTATTTGACGATTGATTAGAATGGATTCTACCACTCTGCGTCACTGAGTGTTGTCACCGCATTAAGTCAATAAATTAATTTCTTTAATTTCGTCTTCTTGTATATGCGTAATGGTAAATCATACAAATCATTTTCCAAAAATATAATAATATGTTGCTTGAAAGATACCACTGCAGTCGTGTATTGAATATATACTATATATTTATAAAAAGATCAATTAAATTTATTTGAGAAAAAAAAACCCGATTTATTATTTTTTTACTTATTGTATATTTATTTAGGTAAAATATAGCAAGAAATCAGAAAAAAATGCCTTATCTTGATTTCAAAATTAACCGCATCATAGATATTAATAATGATCCATCCTATAAATACATTACTACTTACTACGTATATAATATGTTATATATATATATATATATTTATAATTACATAGTAAATAGAGCCTATACATGAACGTACAAATATATTTTTTTATCGTTGATATAAAAAAAATTATACTTTTCTGTTTATAACGTAATATTTTGGTAATATTGATATGGAATAAAATAAAATGTATTATAAATCATAATCATAAAATACGGAATAAGCTTTTATAAGTATTTAATGATATGACGCAATCAAGTGGTATTCGATAATAATCAATATTTATAATATTTTTATATATATAGTGATGAGTAACTGATTGTGAGTAGGATATTTTCATAATTTATATATTTATGTGTAGCTGTTAATTTTGATAGAAAAAATATTGCATCATTTACACACATTTTTGTTAATATTTTTATTAATCGGATCAATTTCCGTATTCACTTAAACAATTGGTAAAAACAATTAAATTTTATTCTCAAATTAAAATTTTTTGTAATATCGGATTACATATATTACATAAGAATTCCTTCTCTTCCCTCATATGTGTTCAATATATTCATTTCATTATTATGTATTTATATTAATATATACGCAAAGTTTTTTAATATTTCTTTTGGAGATGATAACCCGTCTACCACTTATTTATTTTATATGTCAGTTATAAGAATTTTAAGATTAGAATTGGTTATGTTTTAATAAAAATTGTTTCTATAACATTTTGATTCCAGTTTAATTGACTTTCACAACGGGTTTCTTTCAAAGAATTTGTTGTGTGACGTGTACCACTAATATCTGATATTTTGGCACCATTCAAACTATTCTGCAGATATTGAAATATAGGTGATAGTCTGAAGCAGCAACATCTGGAGAATGTGCGATAGATGCTGCAATATAAAACTGTTAAATATATTCATTGCACGTAACATATCAAAAAAATATCATACAGAACCGCTGTAATGTGCTGCGATCTAACAAAATCATCCAATATATCATATAAATAATTAATCTGATTTACAAATTACTTGTCAAGACATTATTTATATATGTACTAACTAAATAAAGTTACAATGATAGAGATATATAAAAATGATTGATGTGGGAAACTATTTTATTATATATATGATTAAATTCCTTATATGTATAAATACTATGTATAATTCGGCATTATTAACATTAACTTATCAGCGATTCTATAACGAAATTTTTTCGGCGTACATACAGATGATACATTCAAATCAAGATCAATTTGTATTGTATCAATGAAAAGTATAATTTCCCGACTAAGGAGTGCAGAACTGTTATTGTCGAAGCAGAAGTCCAAGTTAAAACCTAACCAGATGTTATTTATTGATGCTCTGTTTATGGTTTCTGGCGTAGTAACCGAAATTAATGATGACTGGTTGACTGGTATACGTTATCAGAACGCCTATGTCTTTATATATATATTTATGCTTGCACATATATTTTGTACAGGCGTTATATACATTCAATCAAAACCACAGATTGTATACTAAATAAATTGTTTGATTATAAATGTAGTAAATGCATATCATATAACGTTTAAACAACTTATTTCTAAACGGAAATGATATCCATAAATTTATAGAAAATTTCAAAATTTCATTTTTCTTGTCTGTATACAACGATACAACACAGTACATATAATAATAATAATAATAATAATGTAATGCGTTTAAAATGTTTCATGCAAGTCACACACAATAATAGACTCTGTTCTATATCCACTTCATATAAAAACATATCTCTAATCTCTTGTCCATTTTTTGTATATTATATGATATTCGTTGTACGTGTATATAAATGAAATATATGTAGTTAATATATGTTAGATATATTTTTATATTATACATATACTACTTTGGATATAAGGATACACAGCATTATTAGATTTATCTTGAATAATATATGCATACACAGTAAATTTATTGTATACACAAACTCGTATACGTACATATGAATATATTTGTATATGTACTCATAAATATATATAAATAGGTTATAGCTGAGAATAGTTAACCATGAATTTAAATTGAGTTTGGACCTCTTAAACTTATTGTATACTGTCTACATATTGTATATGTAACGTATTAAACATGACATGTATTATTATAGTTAACATTTATTGAATTTGTCTCATGGTTTCCTATTTATATTTTATATTTATTTACAATCACGTGTAAGTACAATATACCCTACTAAAAGTAAATCTAAATAATACTCTCAAATATGTCTTTAACAGGGAACTTATAATCCTATACTCAATAATTAATAATTATAATTAAAATTTTATGACAAATATAATATGTATACAATACATATTTAAAAACTTTATATTAATGAAGAGTATGGAACACTGAGCCTCAACATAAGTGTTTTTTGAATTAAGTTTAATTAATAAAAATTGAATCAGAAACGGCTGTAAAAGAGTAAAATTTATTTTAAAATAAAATTCAACTTGTTCCATGATTCTGATTTATTGTTAATGGGTTTTTTTGTTGTTCAATGCTGAGAACGACATTATTTTATATTTATTTTTTTCTATTTAAAAAATAATTTGTTATATATTTTATTTTATTATGTTTAAATTTAAACTATTTTATCTGTTTTATATTTTTCTATTTTTCTAAATAAAGAACATAAAAATTTAAACACAATGTGAAAATAGAAATGTTTTAAATAAAAATGCGTGCATGAAAACAATTGTGTCCTAAAATAAAATATAAAATACTTTACATATATAGACAATAAATATTGTGACAATATGAAAATAAGTGCTCTGCTGCTATTAAGATGATATATAAAATATATACATTTATTTTAATTTATTATAAAATATATTATAATTTTACAGATAATGTTGTATAATTATAATTATTTAAATAATCAATACCATCATCTTCAACTACAACAACACCAACAACAACAACAAACACAAGAACAACAACGACAACATCATTATTGTCATCATCAAAATTATGATAAATACAAAACCAGTGAATGTTATTGTGAGTGGTGGTGGAGGAGATGGTGCTTGTACCACCACCACAGATAAAATTAAAAAAAATGATAATAAAATTAGTCAGCATCAAAATTCAACAAACATTAATCAAATTACAAATAATAATATTTTAATAAATAATAATGTCAAAGAAATCGCTGTAAATAATAATAAATCAATTATTAATAATAATACTAATACAATTTTTATAACAAATGTGATCGTTGATGATGATGATGATGATGATGATGATGACGATGATGATGATGTTGATAATGATGTTAATGGGCCGGTTACTGCTGCTTCAGCTACAGTTACTGCTCCGGCCACTCATGACGATAACAATACCAAAGAAAACATTAAAAGGATTACAACAATAAAATCTGAAAATAATAATATCCAAAGCAATAATAAAACAAATCAAATAGAAATGAATAATAATGTGGTAATAGAATCTGCATCGACACAAAATAAATTATTTCATACGACGAATAGTGATAATAAAATTGAACTAAATAAAATACAGCAACGTAGTACAATGAATGATTCGAGACATGGATCATTTCATTTATCGCCGGGTTCATCAAATATTTCACCAATATTATTATCTCCGCATAGAACAACCATTGACAATTGTAGCGATGATGAATTGGATGAAATTGGACGTATGTTTGAAAATCATTCAAATGCTATAGAAAAATGGTTAAAAGAAAAAGCATCGGCTGATGTTTTGGCAAAAATCCATGCCGTCACCGAAGAGGCACGATCACCAAAAAGCCCAAAACGACAGTCGGTTACATCGGATCTATTTCAACAATGGTTAGCATCATCACCGTTAAAGGTTTGTTTCTTTTTTTATTATATCTTTAAATATATCCCAATTTATATACATATTTTATCCATATTTAACCATATACGATTTATTTAGTATATTATTAAATAACACAAATAATGGGTTTATATATAATATATTATAGCTCTACTGACTCATATCCTCATATGGATTGTATAATATAATGTAAAAAGCATCCTTTTTCCAAAAATAGATTTTACTTTTGAACATAAACTCTATGCAAATTAATATTTATATACAAAATAACAGTTTTTTTATAATAGTGGATTTAATACTAGTTGTTAAAGTCTTAAAAACATTTGTTATTTTGTTGACTCTATAAATTAATATTTTCATCGAAATTTATTGCAAAGAAGTAGTCCATCAATGTTTTTATATATAGATTCTATAATTTAAAATTAATTGGAATCCGGAATTGTGTAATACATGCTAACAAGTATTTAGACGTGGTATGCATCATGATTCTTCCACGGTGAAACGGTGTACGTGCGGTGCTGTACTTATTGCAGTGAAGCCATCATTTACCTCACATATTGTTAATGTTTTATGCTTTAGCAGTATTTTGGAATGCATATGCTGTCTGTTTATATTCAAATATTTGTGGTAGACGGCCGTTTATTTTACTTGTATTCATTCCTCCAAATATTTTAATGTGAATGAAGAAATCATGCGCTATTGAGTATTTACCCTATATCGATTGAATTCGTTCCCACGATGGTGATTATATATTATTATTCCATTTGGGCGTAACTTGCAAATTTTAATTTATTCTAATAATTTTGTTGGTCCAAATGTTTTAAGAACAGAACTATAGATTTGTGCTTGTTTACATTGTTCGTAAATTAAATTACGTAATTCCCGCATATATTGATTATGTTATGTTATATTATGTTATATAAGACAAATTTGGCAATGATTTTATATTGAATTTTGATAGTTTTCTGATCCATGTTGTAATCGTTGCTTAGGTTAGATCTATCGTTCATTATGCGTGTGCAGTTTGATCGCCATATTGCTCAAATGACAAGAATAAGTTTTTAATCGGTTCAAAGAAGATTTCTGAGATTTAAGTCTAGAAGTATATAATCTTTGACTAATACATTAAGATTACCAAGTTATAATCATATACTTGTGCTATAATGAACATGCATGCTCTTGAAAACTTTTATTTGTAAATTGTTGAAATATAATATATTGCGATGGTTCTGATATTCTTAAATTTATATTTTACAATAACACATGATCGGCTACATGTGAAATTTCATCCATATGTTCATACCATATTAAATTTTCTGATAACATTAGTTATTATAAGTCTCTTGAATGATTAATGAGACAGTGTTATTGCATAAACTACTGGTAAATACAAAAATTTAAAATCACATTCAATTGATTAAGACAGTTAAAGTCAAAGTGATATTACGAAATTACAATACAAAAAAAAGTGGGCACCACAACTAAATGCATTTACAACTATTGTATATCAAACGTGCAAACGTGTAAGCAGCAGAGTCATACTTACAATAGAACTGTACTGAAAGGAACATTAAATATAATTGTTCATTATTCATTAACACATGTCACATGTGTCTTATCGATGTGCATTCCGCAAGAATAATTATTATATGTATATAAATTGATCGATTACAGATAAACGACAAATCAATCGCAGATAATATAGAGTCGTTAATTATTCCGTAATTCTTTAATAAATCGCACACAATGTATTGCAGAAAAAAGTTACATCATTAAAGTTTTAAAAAAAAACTCATTATTAAATTCAAAAAAGTAAAATAGAAAAAGAACATTATTTGTTCATAATATTTTATATTACTATGAAATGAGAAAAGAAAATGATATGATTAATGATAAAGTTCATTAATATCATTAAAAAAAAAAAAAACAGAGAAACTAACCTTTTTAAAAATAGATTCAAGGTTTTATGGCGCTGCTACTGGAGCAAAAGGAAAAAAAAAATATATAGCACTTTTTTTTATAGCTTTAGTTAGATAGCGATATAGTGTTATATATATAGCAGAGGTACAAACACGACGGAACACCTATATAATAATAATAAAAATAATAATAATAATAATAATATAATAAAGTCTTACCTTTATATATTTTTGTATATATTTTTTTAAATAAAAGTGGGGGTGTCGGTGTATATTACAATATCTAAATAAATACCTATCTATAGATGTAGGTATATAATGTTTGACTATATTTTCACATTTTTTCTATTTTAAGAATTATTTATTCTTACATTTATGTTCGCATTATATAAATATGCGTGTTGGTGATGGCTCTATTATATTCTATTGTACCCCTATATATACACTTATTATTAAAATATAATCTTTATATTATATAAGAACTATACATAATATACTGCCACTATCACAAAACACCCGGTCATCATTCAAGGTTGGCTCACACTTGTTATAGAAATTTTCTCTAAATTACTGATTGCAGTACGGCGATCAAAAGTATATATATGTTGTTATAGCAATTCTATGAAACATTGGCAATGTGTTACACAAAACAACCACCTTTACATATAAAAAATTACCAATAGTTAAATACAATAGAAATAGGATCGCGAAACCATTAGGTATAGTAATCAGAAATGTGATTCCCGATGCGTCAAAATATAAAATTAAAATATAAAAATTGCCACATAGTGCAGGTAAGACTATGTTTTAACCGCAACCATAACTTCAATCATCAAATATTTGCATGTAAGATTCTTATTAAAAATGACATTATTAAGAAATAGGGACGCTAATACTGTTTTAAGTAGTACTTAAATGATAATATTATTGGATTATTATTTTTAAAAATTACTTTTTCACCGCTGTTTTGTTTTCTGTGCAACAAAACAACGACATTGCTTAGCGTTACTTTCAATAATTTGTAGACAATCAACGGAGTATAATATTGCCAGAATGATGAACAAGGAACACATTTTCGTAATAGAACATGTTTATTGAACAGAAGAAAATGGTCTATAGCAAAGAGTACGAGTGTGCGGAAATATAGATATGGGTTGAAGTATGTTAACAATTTTCAATGCACTTAAACCTATCTATAGCACTGTGTAAATAAACCGGTAATACTTTTGGATCAAATTTTTTAAATTTTCAAACAAAATTTAAAACAAATTCTTTGTTCAATAATTTTTTCGAAATTAAAAATAAAAGAAATGCAAAAAGTTAACACAAAGCAAAAACTGAGTGTCTATATTTTTCGTGGGCAGCTTAAATGGCGGTGATGGGCTATTTTTTGATAGTGGTAGTCTATGTAATATATATATATAGTTGCAAGTTGTATATACAATTTACAATATATATTACCCAAATACATAGATGTATTCCTGTCATAATAATATTATGTTTTTTTGAATTTCCTTGCTAAAATATCAAATATACATATTATACATATATATATAACATAAAATATTAAGTTAATTTATCTATATGTATTCCAAATGATTCCATTTAATTTAATCCTTAATCGGTGTGATAAGCTAAAGTGAAAATATTATAAATAAATACAATATATATTTATAATAAAAGATGTAACAGAAAAAAATACGTATGATTCTAATATGTTATGATGTTCAATTTACTGAATATTAGTTATATGTGAAATGCTATATACAGGCGTGTCCCATACAGTATAGTCCAAAGGAATAGGGTGTGTGTAGTAATGTAATGTCTAATAATGATTCATGTTTGTACCACTTATGATCATTTCCTGTAGTTTTTGAAGACCATTAGCCACTGTAATGATCGTGACATCTACCATAATATTTTAAATTATGGCACCAATCCCGAAAGGTAATAATTGCATCTACCCAAAATGAATATGAAATGAAATTAGCAAATCGGTTCAGTAATTCTCGAGTTATTTTTTGATAGTTAGTACTTCAATTGTCAATTTATAAAAAAAATTGTTGCAATCGGTTGTGTATTTTCTTTTTTTTAAAATTGGAAAATCAAAATGAGAATTTTAGTCATATTTTGCTTTTTTGCCTTCCACGAAGGAAACAAAACATTGTAAACTTACAAAATATTGTGTGCTATGTATGGAGACAAAGTCTTAGAAGGAACCACAGTGTTGAAATTTGTTTGCTAAATTCCGTTCTGGAAATATATTCAAAATTGCACAACATTCAGGTTGTCCGGGTGAGTTAGATAACGCCCAAATCAAAGCAATAATCGATGCGTATGGTTATAACACAACACGTGAGATTGGAGAGAAGCTCACAAACATGCATTGAAAATCGTTTAAATCAACTTGGTTACGAAAAAAAACTCAATTTATGAATTCCTCATCAACTTAAAGAAATTCACTTAACACAACGCATTTCGATCAGCGATTGATAACTGTGGCAATGAAAAATGGAATCGTGGAGCACAAAAGAAGACCCAGTGCAAACAACATCTAAAGCAAATATTTATCAAAAAATGATTATGATATGATATTAAACAGTTTGGTGGGATTACAAAGGCGTTGTTTAATTTGAACTTTTACCAAGCAACCAATCCAACAAATTTAGATGTTAACGTATAACAACAATGCAATTAAAAAAAAAAGACCAGAATTAGCAAATCTAAAAATCGTTGTGTTCCACCACAGGACAACACAAGGCCACACATATCTTTGGTCACTCGTCAAAAATTATTGGAAAGTGTTGCCACATAATTTAATTAATTAAAATAATTGTTTCAGCGTATAGCTGCACAATCAATTCGTTTGGACTATACTGATTGGGACACCCTGTATAGTAAAAGATAACTTATAATTTTCTCTATCTATTTATCTGTTTAATAAAACAAATGCATATACTCGGTATACCATATATTATATAGACATATATTCGTATATTGTACAAGAAACATATCATGATCTATGGATATGGTGGTAAAGGTAAACACAATTCAATTATAAATGGGTATTATATAAATATATATATATATACATTTACACTATTTACTATATATAATACTATATAACAACAGGTATATATCATATAGTACTCTTAGCCAATGCTCGTATCTCACTAAATATTTCATATCTTTACATATACTATGTAATATGGGTATATAGATATAGATTAAGTTTCATATATTATTAGATTTTATAAACATAGGTTACATAGGTATACATATGCATATATAGGTTTGAATGTGTATAAAATAAATTTGCTTTATGTATACTATAATTTTGTACATAATACTAATATGTACGAGTCATATACACATATATAATATATACAAGTTCATATAGATAAACATTAGATAATGCATATATAATAACATATGATATATAACTTCATATATATATATATACGTTTTAGTGGTTTTAGGTATATATAAGAAAAAAATAGTATATACTTTGCATACCTTTTCACTATTATATTTATATATAACAGAAATAAAAATTGTGTTATGCGAACAAAAAAATCGATTTTCAAGTTTGCAATTTTATTTTCATAAAAATAAATTCTACAATATACAATTTTTTTTTGGATGTGTGTGTTGTGTTATTATTTTCTTCAGATGTTTGTGCGATTTACATGTGATATGATAAATTCAATAAGTTTTTTAAGTTAATATATCTATAATCACTATAATGTTATATATTAGTAGTTATACTAATATATATACAAAGTATATACGAGAATATAAGTGTAGTCACTGTAAACATATGGTTTATTTCATTTAATTTATGGATTTTTAATATAAAAAGGGTATATAATTATGTGCGTAAAAAAAGCGGAACCTCTATTATACGTAATCTCTCACAGGGATACGTATATACGATAAAGGTTCTTGTAAATAATAATTAATAATTACTTAATAAATCTATGTTTGTTGTAAAATACACTTTAATGAGAAATAAAAGCTAATCTTAATGTTACCGAACAATTTCTCACTTTACTATATATCGCCTTTTATAATTCATTTTCAGACATCATTTAATATAATAGCGTTTTAAATCACAATTGAAGTGAATTATCATTTGAGTTATATATATATATAAGACAATTGTAACAAGGAACAGAATATCAGTCAACCAATCAAGCACATTTGTGTAGGACCGTCTACAAATATTTTCTCGAACTACCATGCGATATGTCGTATTTAAATTAAAGTATTAATTTCCAGATCAAAACCACTTCTAGAATGTCGTAAGGATAATTCTCAAAAATAAATATATTGAAAGTGAATTAAACAGAAAATTGTTTAAAAACTAAGGAAATGGATATTTCCAGGACTATGGGTAGAATTCACTTATACAAAATTTGAGAAAATATTACGAAATGGTATTCGAGCCATATTCTATTGGGAATATTTGAGTCCTGTGGAAGAAGAGCCCGTCAGGAGTAATGATTTTCTTATGATAGAGGTTTAGCTGTATTTTTATACAATACAATAAATATGTTGATATCCACTTCAAATTAATAAGTATTTTGTTCAAAAAATCGTTAAATAATGATAAATTCTTAATGTGAATTTTTTTTCCATTCCTAATTATATATAATTTAAATAGATAAAATATAAAAACAATAAAGTCTTGTCTGCAATGTATGTATAAAAACCTATGTATTTAATAAATAACACGTGTATCATTCTCATTAGTTTTTGAAGAAAATATAGTACTATATTTTTTTGTTATTTAAATTTAATTTAATCTATAGAATTCGATATAAATATCTGTTCAGAAACGATTTGTTATTTATGCTCAGCGGAATGATCATATAAGTTTGCATAGATATCAGTTGATTTATCTAGAATCCTTAAAAAATAGACGTGAAATTTCACGTGTTTCATTTATGTTTTATCTTCGGACAAATGGAATTGATGTGCCGAATTTATTGTCACTTATTGATTTTAACGTTTCTTCAAGGCGAATTGGTAAAGCAGCTTTCTTCTTAACTTTAGACCTTCATAAAACAAATTATGGAAAATATGCTTCATTAAAAACATACATTTTGATTTTGATCTCTGGCCCGCGTGATATTTTTGTACGAAATATAAGATCTATGTGGTTTAGGCAAAACTAAATTAAGCCAAGATTTCTGACAGAACAAATGTAGAACTATATAGTGAAGAGTACCATACAGATGTAAAGAAATTTCTTTAATTTGAGAACCAACTCACCGACGCTATACTATTTACACCCCGTTATCATAGTCCTTGTAAGCATCCTTTTGCATTCGTGCTTATTAAAATCCAACTTGATGTAATTTGAAACAAACATAAACCCTTCGATAATTACAGTGGCAATTGATGAATTGTTAAATACTCTCTTGTGAAAATGTTATCAACTAGAATGCAATGAATGGGTGATTTCGATGCTCTCCACTTAGCGTAACTTAATCTGATGTTGATATAAGTTTTATATGTGATTTGTTAGTTTAAAGTATATAGTTCATCGGAAAAGGACTATCATCAAATTGTGCTTGTCTAGAACTTCTCTATCATTAACCCCATCTACTGAATCATGTTAATTGATTCTCCCAACATATGAGGCCATTCAACTACCCACAATATAGTGTCATTTGCAACTATCAGAAAGAATTATAATATTTATTATAAGTATGCGAAACCAATGAAATTTAAAGAGATGTATCATTTAAATGGAATTGAGTTTTCTTTATTATGTCTTTATATAACGTATTGATCGAATTCGTATACCATCATCATAAAACAAAACAAATAATAATAATAATAATAATAATAATAAGAATATAATAGTAATAAAATAATTTAATGAATTAATTATGATAATCGATATATATTCTATTATTATGTGTATTATTTTTGTATTTCGTATCAAATTTCAAATTAATTGTCATTTAAAATTTGTGTAACTAAAAAATAATATATTAATATAATGTTTTATTTTTGTACATAGGCATCTGGTCTATATATACAAATATTACGTTGTATGTGTTATTAGGTATAAGTGTATGTAGGCTATTATTTTTCAATTCAAATAAACAAGAACCAATCCTTTAGATTGGGGGAGTGTATGAATAATGAAAACTCTTTTCGCTTTCAAAACAACATATATATATCATTTAATATCAATTTAAATTGCACGCAGTTAATATAAAAATATAATCTAAAAATAAATTTTTGCGCAACATTTCTGCTTAATTTCTTTAAGAAAAGTTGTACACAAAAACTATTGTCTATATATTAACAACTACTATGCTATCTATGTTCACTTATTGATTCTAAATAACTTTGTATTTATAACATCATAATTTCCGTACACTTTCTTTTCACCCGGAAAACATTTTTTTTGAGGTATGTTCGGAAAAGCCATATAAAAATAGGGTATATAGAAAAAACATTAGGATTCTAATTTAAAATATAAAAAGATTTCTCGCAACAACTGGTGAGTTCTTGGTACATCTTGTTAACAACATTTAATGTATACACAAATAATATATAATTAATTTATAAATACTATATATACAATACATTAAAAATATATATATATTTATATCATAGCACTTATAGCAATATAGCACTATATTTATAGTATGGCGCGCAACCAGGAAATATATTTTTTATTCTATTTTTCTTTTGCTAATTAAAAATATTTGCGTATATTGCACTTTTTTGTTGTTTTCATTTAATTTATTATTTGTTATTATAAGTGAAGGTATATACAACATATAATTTTATGGTAATAATATATATATTTTCCCAAACATAAACAAACATTTTATAATTGAATTTTGAATAAGATTTTAATTTACCGGAAATAAATATTGTTTCAATATTATTTGTATGTATGTTATTAAAGTAAATATTTAATTTTTTAATTACTGCGAAACCAAGTCAATATATATTCGACTCATGTATATGTGTTATTTTTATCCAATATACGCATAATTGTTCAACAAATATGAACGCAAAATTTTCAGACCAAAGTTCATTGAAAAACAGATTTTGTATTTATTGTCTACTAATTAATTGGTTATATATTTACAGCAATATCTGACCAAATAACAAATATTTATGCGTTTTTCTAAAATAACAAAAATTAAATTTCATATTTTCATACAATTCACATTTGGCGAATATTGAAAATAATTAAAAATAGCTGAATATGCACGTCAATCAATAGTCAAACATATATTGATTTTAAAATGACTGATGAATGTATATATCATGTATTGAATGTATGAAGGAAAATCAGGAAGTTTGATGTAATATTATATTATAATTTAGATAATATTATATATATATTATTTATAATTATAATAATATATCATAGAACATTAGTTTGTTATTTTGTTACATTTTAAATAATAGTTTTGGCCAAAATACTATATTTATCGGAAATTATCTTTTCATAATTTTTGAATATAATCTGATTAATTATTATGTGCTAAATACATGCAAATATAACTTGTAATGTACAGATAATTGTACAGATATCTATGATTTAATGTATTTCGAAATAGTATGTTGATGATTTTAATAATAGAATTACTTTTAATAGTCTATTCAAATTAAAAAGTATTGCGCATTAGTTCTTATTAATTATAAAATCAAGAAATACTTGTTGTATAAATGTGGTTGACCCAATCCTATTCCAATATATACAATATGTTTTTACTGTAATCCCCTGTATGGAAATCCATCGTATTGAAATTGTATTTAATAAGGGCTACTTAATATCTAATAATATTTTTAATTAGTGGTGATTTAAAAAACCAAAATAATTCTTATGTTTTGAATGTTATAAAATATACTTAACCCCTTAAGGTTCTTGACCTTTTATGATGAAAGTCTTAAAAAGTGGAAAAACGACGAGATCAAACTATATTGACTCGTTATATGCCTTTTTTCAAAAATTCGTTAGGACGAGCCTGGCTCGTGCAAAAACCTTAAGGGGTTAAATATGAAATTTCAAAAAAAAATCAATAAGATGTGTCTGCAAATATGTAAAATCATTATCCGAGTAGTGCGACTATAGTTAATTTCACAATTTATT
Source organism: Bibio marci (assembly GCA_910594885.2). Classification (NCBI taxonomy): domain Eukaryota; kingdom Metazoa; phylum Arthropoda; class Insecta; order Diptera; family Bibionidae; genus Bibio; species Bibio marci. Next base: position 15,058,860 of record OU343114.1, read on the forward strand.
TGTACCAATTATATTTAGAAAGTTCCAAATACATAAATTTCCTGGTAATTTTAAAATACACAATTTTTGGTGAATGTAAACCACAAATTTTATTTTTCTATATTTTTGAGTATTTTTAAAATAGAGGAAACAGAAAAAATTTATCTTGACGAATTGCACACAAAATCTCCATATCGCAAACTTTGTTCGATAACAATTGACAACTTTATGACATTGAGAACGGGGAGTAACATCTGAGTGGAAAGGAATAAAGTGAGTTTAGGGAAAAGAAAATAGTCGCATGCGGAACTAAACCGAATGTTGAAGCAATTGAATTTGATTTATGTTTAAAAAAAAAAGGATTAGTTTGTCGCACAATAAGAAGTTGGATTATATTACAAAAATCACTAACTAATTGGTTTTTGATAATCAGGATGAACACTTGAATACGGTTCGGTAAACGTTTCAACACTCTAAGACAATACAAACCGTTGTGCTATTTGGAACAAATTCTTTATAAATAATACCTTTGCAATAGAAGAAACAAATTAATTGTTTTGATTTTTGAGTTCATCAAACGAGAATTTTTGTGATTCCCTTTAACTTGTGATCAACATTCAGTACTTTTACGCTTAGTTTATTCGAACACTATGTTTTATTACAGCAGTTACAATATTGTTTTTAAGAAATTATAGACACTTCCAGAGTTTTTATTATGTTCTGTTTTTCTTCTACAAAATTATACTTCCATATGGATCACACTCAAGATTATTTGCTAACTTACACGAAATCAATTACTTTTTGAATGTTTTCTTCGTTATTGATGATCAACCTGGACATTCATCATTATTCTCATCTTCTCTATACCATCTTTGTCGACAAAAACAAGCGATTTTAATCAAAATTTAATATTTGATTCTTTTTTCTTTATTATACATTTTTCTATACAAATAGAAAATGTGTATGAAAATAACTCAAACAAAAACAATATGTATTTATGTTGTCCTTGTAATACACTCATAAACTATACTTTAGCTTGAGTGGAAAATCGAACAGTAAACAATTTTTTACGGTTTTTTTGTATGTTCTAATGTTTTGGTAAACATTAAAAAATCATAAGAACTATATGTTATATTACTAACGCCTTTTGGGTTAATTTTAATATATGACATCAATTATATTTTGTTTAACAAATAGTATATCGATTAAATGTTAATATGACAATATTAATGTTAATATAATGACGTAAATATAAAATTTTGCCCACACATTAAGTGTATTTTTACAAACTATTACAAAAAAAAAAAAACAGTGTTTCAGCGAATTTTTTAGACTACGGATATGTAAAATAAAATATTGTGGAAACAAGTTATTATTATATTAGTTTTTTTTTTTTATTTAATAAAAATGCCAGTCCGACTTCAATACAGTTTTATTACATCAATTTAATAATGAATGAAATATCTGTTCTCTTTACGAAATTGATTACAATGTACTAACATTGGGAATAATATGAGAAGTCTCAGTTTTGCATTTAATGTAATTACAGCTCTTTCGTTCGATTTTAATAATTCAACATGGAAAATATTTCGCTTTTTTATTGAATAGCCATAGATCTTTTGAGTTAGTTTAACAAATGAGCAGAAATTTTGACTGTTAGTCGACACAGTCAAAAAAATTAATTGGCACACTGTATATGGTATATATTTGTATATAGTATACGTTTATATATATTTTTATATCACTTATTTAATATCCTTATATAATGTAATATATATATAACAAGCAACGATTCATTATAAAAGATATATATTATATTCCTATTATTTCTCTTCACAACCATGTTATTATTAATATATTATCATCATTATTTTATATTATAATAATTATTTTTATTATCATAGCTATTACTCTGGCTTAACAATATGTAATAATTTATATATAGATGTGTACGTGTGTGTATCTCTTATAGTTACATATGAGTATGACACATATTAACCACATATTTTTCCACTATATATATATATATATATATATGTATTAAGTGCTTGCATTGAATGCCGCTGTGCTAAACAATTTCCTATAAAAATTCAGTCTGTTTGTCTCTCTAACTAAATCATAATCTTCATTCACAGCCGCCCAGCTTTTTGTAATCGAATATAAATGGAATGTAATAAGTTGCTTTTCCGATGTTTGTATTGTGTAGCATTAGATTGTTTTGTAAAAACGTATATTGATGCGAAACTGTCTCTGTTCGCAAATAATATTTATATGTATATATAAATTGAAAGATATAAATTTCGTTAACACCAAAAGCGCTTCACATATGCTTCCATGTTTCGATATATACAAAAAGCAATGCTCCCTATTTAATGGTAAATATTTGCTTGTTGACACACAAGAGCAGCCGATTAATTCAAAAAACCAAATACTTTTAATTCCTATGTACTAACAAATTTATATATGAAAATAAAAGTTAACATTGCCTTTCAATGCAAACACATAACATATAATATATTACATGTACATATACAATAGTTTGATAAATTGATCATAATTGAAGCTTCATTAATGCGAAAATATGAATAAAGAAAAAGTATTTTATGTTGCAATTATTGTGTATTTGACAAATTTCACAAAATAAAAGCTTTTTTTTTATATATATATCAAACTTGATAAATATCAAAAACAGCGGCGGATCGTGAAAATTATTTTATAATACCATAAATATATAGTTTTAAAGGCATCGCATACATATAAATTATATCGACTTCTGAGCAAAAATTGTGGCGCCTTGTATCAAATCGTATTTTTTAAAGTTTTGCAAACATCAAATGTAAATTTATAGCTATAATTTCTAAACACGAGCATCGATTTTAATAATATCTTCAATGAAATATTGGAAATTTAATGAATTTTCATAATGTGTAAGAAAAAATGTGAAACCATTTATTTATTTGGCGCAAAATTTAGTTTGGTACCCTCCACATTTTTTTTCAATAGTCGGTAAATTTTATATGACCTTTCAAGAATATATCATAATTTTTATATGAATTTTAATTATTTCTCAGGAGCCGCCGCTGTTCTAAAAAGTAAATAAACCAAACATATAAACTTTTTACATTCGAGTACATAACAATACATCTATTATAATATCACATAAAGTTCAATTTTCGTTTTCCCCGCATCAATAAACATATAAAAATAAAATTTGTCAAATAATAATGCGTATACTTTAATTTAAGTATTATTATTTAGACATTTCTCGTAAAATTACCCATATATTTTATATATATTGTACATATGATGGTAAGACATATAATAATACTCAAATACTTTAAATACTTGTACATAATTCAATATATAAACAGAGAATATAAAAAAATATTTATTAATATATAATAAATACATTACGTACCAAAAATACATATGTATGTGTAAATTATTTATATAATATAAATTTTATATTGTATTTCTTCGGATGTGATTGAGACATTTTTGCTTTTATATCTAAAATAAAATAAAGTTTTTGATAAGAAATTAAATATATATATTATTTAATATATAAGTTTGAAAAAAGTCAACACATAATAAGAATTATAAACATATGTGTGTAAGAATGATATTTGAAATAAATGTTAATGTATATAATATTATTATATATTTAGGTACACTCACATATTATATATGTAGTGCAAAAAAGAAGTTTGATAAAAGGATAATCCCATCAAACAGCTCGATTCGAATATGATTCACTTTTGATTTACTTTTGAAATTTGACGAAGTTTAGATTCGAAAAAATGATTATCTTTTCAATCAACTGACAAACTAAAATGTACCACGAATTCAAACCGTTTAAAGAAAGTAAATCGAAAGAGATTCACACAAATTTGCTCTTACGATCCAAACAATTATAATTGAACTTTTAATTTTTTTAATTTTTAATTAATATATTTTAAACTGCCAAAAAAAAACAAAGTTCTCAGTGTATATTTGCAATGTCTCTTACACAAACTTCGATTTTCATTACCAACATATGAATTTTAGCTTGCATCTAGGGATCTATCCTATTTATAAAATGTAATGCGTATTTTCTTTCTTTTGAATTTCTTTTCATATACACAAAATCATTAAATTAGTGTATAATTAAAAGCAAAAGTTATTATATATTTTCAATATGGTTTTATATCGGAACCAAAAAAAAAAGTTTTTCTCCAGATATATGTCGATTAAAAATATAGTTATGAAAATGTTTCTATAAAAATGATGACAATATAAGTAATCTAAAAATATATTTTGAAATTTATTTAATGTCGTAGTTTATAAATATATTTGATGCCCTATATCAAATGGTATAATATTGTATTCATTTCACGGGTGGTTTACTTATTATTTGCTGTTCAAATATGAATTCACCATCCAAGCATATTTTAATGTTATATACAATATATTCTGCTGAATGTTGGTTACGTCCTTTTCTCTACATTCTTAAATAAATTTTAAAGCGATCTCTAATGTACCCGAATTTACCTTTGCTTATTCATTGCGAGTAGAAATGTGTGTTCTATAAATTTATCGAATCCTTGTACTATGATGACTTATGAGGAAAACATATAACATTGATCTGAAAGAACATGTAAATTGTTGTTTCTATATACGATTCAAATAGCTATGATATTCATGAAAGTGACAACGATAATATTAAAATATAATATAAATATAATTTATAAGTTTTTATATTATATTAATATATAATATAAATGCAAAACCATTAAATAATTTCGAAATTACCGATTTGACCCCATTATTGATTGAATACAATGCACAAATATGCAACTAATATACAATTGTATAATTAAATAAATTTTAATCGAACAGACATTTGAAATTAATCGTCCTAATTAAAATTATTCCAAAAAATGGTAACATTAATTTTCAAAAATGTAAACATTAAAACGATGGCATAATTACATGAAATAAAAAATTTGTTAAAGTAGTTTTTCAAAAAATAAACACGTGTGAAATCCGTTAATATTGTTATTATATAAGATAAAAATTTGAATAATTATAATTTAAAATATGTTTCACTTATGAAATATTGTAAATTTGTAATAATCCATTAAAAAAATATTCATCTATAAAGAAAATCCATTTAAATTCGTTCTATTTTTTGTTGTCAGTTCATTTTAAATCCCATTTTAAAATTCTTTATTATTATTTTTCTTTTCTTTTTCGAAAAAAAAACTTATTATTATCTTTACTCTTTTTTCCCAAATACACAATAGTCACATTTTAAAACTTTAAGAAAACTTTATATATTATAAAGTTAAATATAAAAATTCAATATATAAAAATTATGGTTTTTTTACTTTCCATTTACAATTTTTCAAATATAAAAATATATACGTATAATATATTTAATACAGCAGAAGCATACTAACGTCAATACTTGTGCGGTAATGTATTCTGAACAATCGTTAATTAAACGGTTCATCAAGTTTTCAATGCCGATGAATCGAGACGTTTGTTTTATGAAATGGTTGACAAAACACATAAACTGACCTGAGGAACGAGAAAAAAATTTTTTATGCAGCAAAGTTTCCTGACAAAAAAATATTGAAACAATTACTAGTCTTAAAGAAGTGCTAATAACATCATGATATGAAGAAATTACCAGTTCATTAGATGATAAGCGCTACGCCATATTTAAAAAATGATTTGAAGATTGTATTGTATACACAATTAGGCGAATGCTATCTAGTTTGTGCGGATAGGGCTGCCATAAAATATTCTATAACATATCAATTTTGTCCGTTCCTTGGTCGTTAAACAAATTTGTTTATAATGACCGCGTTTGAGTTGTCATTGCTGACTATGCAAAATTTTTCCTGCGTAGAATTATAGATTTACCAAATCAAAGTTTGCTCACCGTACATAACAATTCATGCGTTTATTTATGAATTCATTTAAAATGCGGAGCCAAAATGTATCAATTTTAAAACGAATCAATGTAATAATAAATCTAACAATATCTCATATAACATTAATGTTTTCATACAAGTGAATTTTGTGTTGGAACCATTCTATAGCATAAAAAAAGGATTAGATGTATATACACAGAATACATTATCCATCATATACACACATTTAGTTGTATTGATATTACAGAATGATATAATATATATTCGAATAAATACATTAAAGAAATATTGTACGTATACTTGTGAATGTACAATGGAAGGAAAAAGTTGCTTATGAAAAATATATATAGGAGAATAAAAAAAAAAAATAAGGAACATTATTTAAATGTTTTCAAAAAATTTATGTATTATATTTTGAAAGAAAATCAACTTTAAGTATTTTTTCAGCATTGCTTATTGTTTTTTTTTTTTTTTTGCTGTTGTTATCCTTTATAAAATTTATATATAACTCATATTTGAATCCTTTCAATATACGATGTGAAAATTAGTTTATTTTATAATGAAAATACAATACATAATAATATAGATATATGTTTTTCTTTGTATTAGATTTTACCATATATTTTTATTTTGTTAATTTTATTTTTTCAGAAATGTCGTTCACCGACATCACGAAGTTCAATAACTAGTCGTCGACATTTAGAAAATTTAGATGAGGGTGAACTTTTTATGGAATTAATACGTGATGTTGCCAATGAATTAGACATTGATGTTTTATGTCATAAAATTTTAGTTAATGTTGGTTTACTAACGCATGCCGATCGAGGTTCATTATTTTTAGCCAAAGGGCCACCAAATAATCGTTATTTAATAGCAAAATTATTTGATGTTACTCAAGATACCGGTAAGTGGTTTAGGTGTATATAAAAATATTTTTCATAATAATTTAATATTATTTTTTAAATAAGTAACTATATATATTTATTGTATGGTAATAATATTGTATATGTTGGAAAATAGACTAATTATCAAATCAATTTAATTAGATATTATTAAAAATGTATGTGTAATTAAATTTTATAAAAGTATATTATTATTATATTACTTGTTAAAATATGAAATATTTTCGTTTATACAAAAATATAATAAAACAAAAAATAAATTATGTATATTTTACTCGCTTACGTGTACGTACATTATATATACAAAAATCGATTCGATAATAACATGTACTTAAAATACAAGTATATAATATGCGTACTGTAGTAATGCAGGTAAATTATTTTTGACCTTGTCATGGAATTATGAATATACTTTTTTTTTTAATTTTTTGTAGTAAGTGTATTAAATATTGATGTTACGTGGTCGGGTTAATACGGAAGGTAAAAAAATAAAAAACAAGCAATTACTTTTTTGAACCGAAATTAATTAATTTTTAAACATAATCTCCTTTTCGATCGATACACTTCTTCCAATCATCATCATTCGGTATAACATTTTTAGGATTTGTTGAGATTTGCAATTGTAATCGAAATTTTTCAAATGCTAAAAACACAGCGTGCATCCCAAAAAAATGTTGCTGTGCAATACAAAAGATAAATATACAGATATTGACGTCACAACGATAACAATTTGTGTCGTGTTTATACAAAAAATTAAAAAAATTTCAAAGTTTATTTATGATATTAAATACATGTATAAGAGAATTTATTCTGCCTAGAGAATTTCAAAAAATATGGTGTTGGACACTATTTAGATATTAACAAAGTTTATATGTAACACAAACATTAGTAACCATTTACCATTATGAACATAACCGTCAAGTCAAATTAATCCAAGTATATTTTACAGCGAGTTAAAACAGTGGATTCTTCACAATAAACAGCCCATTCTACTATACAGACCATATAATCTATCCATAACTCTTTATATGCCTATTTCTAGGCTATCTAAGCAGATTTTATTTGGAGACTGTGGAAATGCCTATGCATATAGTTTGATGATCCATGGGATATCTCATTAATATTGCACTATCAGAGACATGAATGTGATACTACCATTGTTTTTTTTTCTGAAATCTGTGGGAAATCACTTGGTTGGATAGATGGGGATAAAAATATTTCATCAGAATGAACTCTTGTGTATGAAAGGATTTCGCTCCAACGTGTAATGTCACCAACTGCAGAAAGTATTAAATATTGGTATAAAAGATCAATGATTAAATGTGACCTATCGCATTCCAAATCTAATATCATTTATACGAGAATATTAGTTTCAAATTATCTAGATCTAGATCATAATGTTAAATCGAAATGTAGAAATTCAATTTTAATTGTACAATTTTTTTTTAGTTTAAAATCACGCACAAAAAACCAAGTAATTATGATTATACAAAAATTGAAATTTAATGTTGTACGAAAACTTTTCGTATCAAATGATATTTCTAATTATTTCTTTGTTTATATTTTAATTCTTATGATAATCGTGCTGATTTAATATTCATAATATCATACATATTAATAACGTTAATATATGCTTTTAATTTAACTTTTAAGATTGTTTTCAATAAAGTTTAATAAATGCATGTTGCAATTTCAAATGAATAAGCTTGTTGTGTAGAAAACATATACAATGAGATCCTCTCCGCGGTTAACATAACTTGATGCGATAATGAACCAATGTATAGAAAATTTAATTATTATGTATAAAAGAAGTGAAATGGGGAAAATGTAACATTTTTTAGCTCAACTCAAATTTATTCAATTTAAATACCCAACTGCATAATACAATATTGTTTATTATTGTCATCAACTGATTGTGAGTCTAGTTATAAGTATAATATGCAGTTTTGATGGTGTACGCATTTCGCTGTTTTAATGAAACATTATTTTTGTTTTGTTGAAATGTTTAGGAAATAATAATACGAAATTATTTTATTCGATTTTCATAAGATTTCTCATTTATTTTATGCAATCGTACTCTCGGTGTGTAGCGGCTGGTTAAACAGCGCATAAAAACCTTTGTGTATCTCACAATCAGAAAAAATGTTAACTCAAAATCAGTTGTAAATCAACTAAAATATCTAAAATATCTATTTTAAAAATGAAATATGAATACAATATTTTTCAGTTGCTTATTTTCTACCCGTAAAATTAATTATAAATTTACCTGACCGCATAATTTTCATTGATTTGTTTTTTCTTTTGGATTTATTACTGTGTATGTGTGTGAAATAAATTAATATGAAAACTTATATCTGTTTAAAATTTCAAACGTTTATATGCAATATTAACGCAAATAGTAACTTTTATATTTATTTGTGTTCATATAAACAAATTGCAAATTTTATTGTAATGTAAATTTATAAAAAAAAAAACTAGATTAAATTAAATTTTAAAGTTTGTCCATAGCACGTAAAATGTTTAAAATAAAAGTTTATTATATACTCAAAAGTTTATATTTTTTTAAATTTATTGATATTCTCTATACATACCGTGATCGTGTGTATTTGTAAACTAAAATTGAAAATTATCGAACAAATTGTATGTCGGAGTAGTAGTGGTGGTAGCTTACAATTATATAACTGATTGTGAGAATAAAATTTATTTATTTAATTTTTAGGTACACCCGATTTAAAATAGCGCTTATCATGTATAAAATAATAAGTATAGAATAAATACCTATTTAATTTTCCATTCTTGTGATTTTTGATGAGGTTTATTTAATTGAAAATTTAAATATTAAATATCTTTCTTTACTATAAAAGAAATATACGTGTGCTAGCGTATTCGCATTTCACAAATACATATATAAATATGCATAAATACTATGGAATATATACACTATACAATCATTAACGTTAAAAAAATTTAAATATTGTAAGTACTTTAAAATGTTTGACGGATTATAAACACCAAATTACTTCTTTTTTTTTAAATTAATTATTATATTGTATACTTTCTAGTAATAAAATGGAAAATATTTAAAAATGCAATTTTAATCTGCTCTTAAACAATAATATAAACATACATTTATTTATCGTACAACATATAAGAGTAAGTACGTATCGGAACACCTTTCGTGTTTCCCTCAAAACCTCTGTATATAATATTGAATCAATCTAAATTTAAGTATATTTTTAAAGAGCATAATAATCTTATCATCTTTTTGCTCTATAAACATTTGTTTTATCACTTACCATTTTTTTCCCGTATGCCTTCAGAAAAAAATCAATCGATTTTTGCGATTTTCAAAAATGGTCAGTCCAAATTGTGTTGAATATTTTTTTATATAAAAAAAAAATGTAATCATAATATTTTTCACCTGATAAGAAAAGATTTTAAATGAAAATCAACAGTTTCTTTTATCAGTTCAATTGAATTCCATGTTTTATTTGAAATTTTTAGATAGAATATTCGAAATTTAGAAAATATGAAAGAAATCAACGTTATAATGAAATCAGTAAGATCACGTTAGTTGGAACAAATTAATTTGTGTTGTCTAAATAACCATCTGAATCATTATCTTATATTTGCTGGAATAATAACTTTTGATTTGGTTTGTATCATTTGGCTGGATGTATACCACTTGTACTTGTTAGTGGTTTATTGTATGCTTATTTCTTTGGTCGATCTGGTTTTCCTGGATTTTGTTGTTTCACCAAATGTTGTGCTTTTTTTTTCCAGCTGATTCATAATTTCATTTATAGTCTGTTAATATTGTCATTTTGTCTGATTTTCGACCTCTTTGTATTGTATCGTAATTGGAAATGCTCTTATTGCTTGAACTGCAATAACAATGTTGATGAACTTGGAGTAAAAGTAGTCATGTCGCAGTCATATCAGTATCTACGATTTCTTCATTATCAACTGATTCACAACAGTTTCCCATCTTACATTGATTCACCTTGTGAGTATACACGATCAGTTTTTGATCTTGGTAAAAGTCAATATGTTGGAATATTATATCTGGATCAAGTGGCCATATTCCAGTTGAATGAAAACCCAGATTTTATATAGTCACATGAGAAAAAAATACGATTTTTTTGCTTCAGACGTAAAACATAAATTAATGTCATACAACAGCCATATTACGTTTGTGAATGGCTATTCGAAATGCGATTAATATGATGCCGTTTGCTGGACAAGGCAAGTTGTTACTATTTGAACCACTGTTCCGATATGGATAACCTTCACCTATGTATACCAAATAATTTATTATTTATTTTATTATTTCACGACAATGTAACAAATAAAAGACTGTTGTTAATTTAAAATAATTATTTCTTATATAAGGAATGAATTAATTATACTCATGTGTACTCAAAATTATTTATTAAAATTAATTTGCTGTGAACATAAATAATTGAATACACATAGTAAATATGTGTATTTGCAGAAATTGTAATCTTTAATTTCATGAAACACTATGTCATTATATGCTTTATTATTATTTATAATAACTATTTGTAATCTTAAAATATATCCTCAAATAATTGTAGCAGTATTGTTCGAAAAGTTTCCTGTTAGTTCCTTGCGACCGCGGGTTCAGTACATACTAATAGATTTACTAAAAAATTGTCCTTGTTAAAATTTGGATAAATTTCAATTAATTTATTTGGAATTTGAAAATTATTTTGATAGGAACACGAATAATATAAAGAAGTATGTATTATTTATATATGTATTCATATTGCTCCGGAGTTCGTATCCTATATATTTATGTGTAGATATACTAAACACATATTTCTCGTACAATTAGTTCACTCACATATCAGTGCTATTGTTATATCACGTACAGAATTTATTTTGAATTTTAATGTAAAATATTTTCCTAAAAAGTTTTTACTGTGCGCAATATAATATTTATAACTGGCGGATGGTATATATGCGGTTATAGAAATATATATATTAATTTAGAAAGAAAATAATAATAAAATTTTCATAATTTAATAAATAACATTATTTTAATTATAATTACTTACATAAAATATACATCTATTTTTCAAAAATATTAGGTACGTGTATTGAAAGACGCTATTGTTTTGTTCTCTTTTATTTATTTATTGCTAGCTGTCACGGGTATGCGGACTTATAAGGGAACTCTCGGCTAGTTGAATGAGCTAGAACAGAAAACGGATATGTACATAATCTTGTAAAATCGATTCCAGAACTGTATATGGCACTTCCAACTGGTCCAGTACCATACTACGTAATTGGCGGAGAAATTAAATCAAGAAATGGATCATGACATTTGAAGCGTTGACAAGATGAATGCATTCTAAATTAGAATTTACGTTTATTAAATAGGTACAAAACACCCGGCTTGCTTCTAACCATGGAGCTAGGCAGTTAATAGAAAGTGCTACGGGGCATGGTAATTTCGGGTATCGTCTGAGACAGATAGGAATTCTATTGGAAGATACATGTGAATTATATAAGGAAGGAAAGGAAACTATACGGCGCATTTCGAATGTAAATATCTGACTTTAATAAAGTGTAATCATCGGGAAAACCACTAATCACCTTCCATATTTATTCCATTTTAATAATAAATACATAGTAAGCAGCTATAACGCAAACTGTTTATAATGATATACACCGACTTTCAATATAAGCACCTAATAATATATATATAATTTTAAATGTGTGGCTGTGTGTTTGGTTAATTCAATTATAAAAGTTAAGAAAATGAAATACAATTAATTGTATAATGTCTATATAAAAGAAAAAATAATTCAACAATTGTACTTTCTAAAGAAATGAAAGTAATAGTAGAAAAGTAGTATATTATACTATAATAGAGATATATGTTATTTTATATTATATTGTTATATTGTACATTCAATAATGATAATTACTGTTAATTTAATTAATTATTATACGTATAATTAATTAAATAAGTTATGTTATAAATTATATGCTAACTATAGAACTATATACACAAATGTATATGTATGTATTTGTATAGCGTAAATGTATGGTATGAAGATTATAAATAGGATACAATTATAACTATGATACAAGAAGAGGAAGAGCATTATGAATATATAGTCTTTTTAACTAACTTATTACATAATGTATTATTCTGTAACAGAAAAAATAGACTTTTCAATAATACAATAATTAATATTTATTCGTGGGGTAGTCTCACTTTCACCAGATGCTAAAAACACAGATCTTTCACTTGTTTGTGAGTTTTAAGATAAAAACCACAAAATTTAACATATAAATTGCTAAAATTGAAATTCGTATTTCACGATTGATTAGCATAAACTCTGTAATACCCACTGTAGCGCCTAATTAATGTTTAAATTATTATATTTAATATTTAAATAAATTAATTTATGAAAATAAATGTAAAATATTACTATATATAAAAATAAAATATATTTAAATCTTATTTTTTTGTTTAGCCCTAGATGATGCCGTCCGCAAAGCTAAAGCTGAAGAGATTTTAATACCGTTCGGTGTTGGTATTGCCGGCATGGTAGCAGAATCAAAAGAAACTATTAATATAAAAGATGCATATAAAGATCCACGTTTTAATTGTGAAATTGATTTAAAAACTGGTTATAAAACAAATGTAATGCTATCAATGCCGATATGCAATTATGAGGGTGACGTAATTGGTGTTGCTCAAATTATTAATAAAACAAATGGTAAGTATGTGTGATGATAAAAATAAAATATATTAACAAATGTGAAATTTGCGCAAGTGTTAATGAAAATTTATTTGTTAAAAGATTTTGACCGAAAAAATAACCGCGGAATGGTTTAAGAAATAAGCAAACAATTAATTTATATTTTTAAATATAATTACAGTCATACTTCCAACGTTTTTAATGATGGAATGATTAATTTGGTTCAATTTTTGATCAGTAAACAATTGATATGTGGAACAAGCTTTTTGAATACACCTTTCGTTAATCAATTTTTAAAGTCAAAATCTAAAGTTCCATTTCCATGACCATGACCAACATATTATTGAAATGCTTCCTTAGCATTTTTACAAATTTTGCAATGTCTTTTATCTTTATTCTTTACAGCACACAAAAATTATTGCCTCTTACTGCTTTGTATTTTAGTATAGAAAATTTCATGAAACATAGGCAGTTTATTAAAGGGTCGGTTAACAATGTATAAATGGATAAAGCATTCAAAGTAAACATAGCATTACCATATCCATATATATTAGAAAATACGTTCAGTTCTTTTGCAGAGCGAAGGTTGAATGAATGAAGAATATATTTTGTTTAAATATATAAATTATATTAATTAATTAAATTTCCACCGTAAATATTCTCTCTCAATATAGATTCGGGTGAATTTACCGAACGTGATGTTGAAGTATTTCGACGATATTTAACATTTTGTGGTATTGGTATACAAAATGCGCAATTATTTGAAATGAGCGTTCAAGAATATCGACGTAATCAAATTCTTTTAAATTTGGCACGTAGCATATTTGAAGAACAAAATAATTTAGAATGTTTAGTTACAAAAATTATGACAGAGGCACGAGAACTTTTAAAATGTGAACGTTGTGCTGTATTTCTATTGGATTTAGATTGTTGTGAATCGGTAAGTAAAAAAATATTTCTAATTTTTTATTTAGTTTTTTAATTTTCAATTTAATTAAATAATATAAAATTAGATGCGAAAAATGAAAAAGCCTAAAGTCAGTTAAAAAAATTAATGTATAATAAATTGTATGCCCCCCCACACGCATGATATTTAACTTTTTATAATAATAATAATAATTATAATATAATATATTATAGATAGAGAATTAAAATTCATGATATTTTGAATTTTCTTTTATTATTTTCCATGTACAACCCTTTTTTTTTTGTACTCATGTATGTGAAGGCAAATCCTCCATAAATGAAAATATTATGTGTAATAAGGTTTTTTTATTTTCTATTTTAATGTATATACGAACAATAATATACATAATATTATGTTTAAAACAAATACATAGAAAACATACATATATGTCACTATACAATATACAAATATTATTTGTACTTGAGACATTGTATAAATAATATATATTATATATGCTACACCCACGCAATGGTTAAAGACATGAACATGTTAAGATATTCTATACATTGTTATAATATACTCTAGTTTGTACACATTTATACCTTTAATTCTATATAATATAATATACAATGTATACATATAGACATAATGCAAATAGATAATGGAATACTGTATCGATAAAATCACCTAAAGTAAAACAAACTTAACATTTATATGTAATAGAATAATATCTATAAATATTATTATATACGTAAAGGTAAACCGAATTTATACATTGATTGATTTAATTGAAAATAAACTATCCTTTGTATAAATACAATATTAGGTGTTTCAATTGAAAACCGGCTTTATTGTACAAATATCGTATATGTATATGTGTTTCTTTCTACATATAACAACACTGATATATTAAATGGTCTGTCAAAGTATTTGCCAGATGGTAACCGAAAGAACGAATAGAATTAAAATGTTTTTCCTTATTTTTTGTTAATACAAATTTAATAATTTATTGCAAAACGATAATCCTTTAAAAATATTATTTGAAAAATTAGTGATACAAAAATGTTATTAATCTAAAATTAGGACGAAACCTTTTAATTCTGTTCTCGTTCGTTCGTTCGGTTTCCACTGATACTTTATTGAGTATAGAAAACAAAATTTGCTTCATCCGACAGGAGCTAGTATATTTTTCTAGCAAATCTATAGGAAAAGTCACACAAATAAATTTCTTTTGTTAAACAACAAATAGATTTCAATTTAAACACCCAATAAACTTATTTGTTAGAAATTTATGTGAAAATTTATTCTGATATTTCATTATAAAATAAATGAATGCAAAGAATTGTTCATTGTTTATAGAATTTATTGTATTAATGGCTATAAATATAACCCATGTAAATATACATAATCATTGAATCTTGAAATGATTGTGTGTTTTTTGTTCCACACTCACACCATAGTACATTTGTAAATTTGTTGTTGCCAATTATAACATCAAATCTTTTACTAAACAATAATATTGGATTTAATTTTAAACTAATGTTATAAATGTTACAAAGTTTTGCATCTTTTGAATTTTGAACAATTTAGATAATTTTTTTATTAATTGAATTTCGTAACTTTTATGAAAGTTTTTTAAAAATATTAAAATATAAATAAATATAGGGAATTCATTTCTCATAAAATTTGTTTTTATTGTAGCCGCCGGCCGCTTCACATATATAGTTGCTACAAAGTATAGTCGATTTTTAGTCATTTACCCTATGTTTTGACAGGATGCAATGCATAGAGTATTGATACAAAAATTATAACCAATAACAATCATAGATTTTTCATTTTATATCAAACGCCATTGTAAATTTAACAATTCCCTTTAAAAATGACCAAAATTCACTAGTCCGCATTTGGAGTTTTTTTTGTGTTGAGTGTTTTTTATGCAATGTACAACTTCATTTGTTAACTAATTTATCTATAACATCTATAATTTTATAATGTAGTAATGAAATGTATATATAAATTTTGTAAAAATCACAAAGTACTTAAAACCATTGGGAAGACGTTTACACATTGAGCCGACACAGAAAAAAAAACTTAAAAGATATATAATTTTAAGCAAAACCACACAATGAATGCAGTCGATCTTGTTATATTTCTCAATTACTTGGATTTTACATAAACAATGCTTGACTGAGAAATATCTATTCGGAATTCTTATGTTTATGGTGAATTTTAACAATTTTTCCTATTACTGATTTTAAATGACCTAAAATAAATTTCTTGTATATACATATTATCAGAACCGATAGGCTTTTCCAATGAATTATGTACTGCTTTTCTATCCATTCATGGATAATTATGATGTTTAGGTTACCTCTAGACCATATCGCATATTATATGTTGGAATTATTACCGCCATTTAATAATTAAAATTACAATTGTTATTTAACAATTTCATAAATGCAAAAAGTATAATTACGGTTCATTGGTATTTTATAAAAGCTTTCAAATTATTGTTTAAAATAGTTTAATAATTTTCTATAGTAAATTAAGAAACAGATTCATTTCTTTATCAATTATACAAAAATGTTGTAATAAAAGCTATCACGAAAAAAATGTTAGAAAAAGAATGTTTAATTTATAATAATTACATTTCATAATAATAAACGATTTTCAATTAGGATCTTTGATTCGTTGAATGATTTTTTTTAAGTCTTTCAATTAAAAAATAGTTAATATTAAATAAAATATTGACAAAAGTCTCAATTTTCCTTTTTAAATCAGTGTTTAATTTTATTGTTGTATAAATTATTCCAAATTAAAATTAATAAAAATTATATTATTGCTTTAAAAAATCTGTATTCTTATAAAATATCCAAATTAATTCTGTTATTAATACCAATGTTACTATATTGAGAAACGTTCCAAAAGTTTTTGATATATATATTGTAATTAGCATATAGCTTGGCGCTCAAATCAAATTCGCAGTGCAAAAAAATCCATAATTTCCGTAATTTGCGTAACGCATTATTCTGTTGGGGACCCAAACAATTATTCTTACATAGACAACTAAGATGAGATATTATTCTACAGCAGAGTTTTCATAAAAATTTTAATACACATAGAGCCGCAATTATTCTCAAAAACTGCAACTATTTTTATATATCATTAATATTGTGATTTATAACATCACTATCAAGGAAATATTTTGTTACTCGGATCTTTTGGATTTTTAATTATATTTTATGTCTCATCATTTCCTAAATATATATATATATATCAAAAGAAAAATATTCGTTTATAATATACTTCGTGATTTTTACGATACTACATATATCTAATTATATATATATATATGGTATAAATAACAACACCACTAATGGAAAGTATCTTTTTAAAAACGGTAATATAAAAACCTTACAAATATTTTCTGCTCTAAGCTATCCGATACATTTGATTTGTACAACTATAGAAAAGAACAGATTTCAACATTTCTTTTATATGGGTGCCTATAAACATTTTGCATTTTATAATGAAAAAACTTATTCATTTGTATTAATTTATATAATTAAATTTAACTTAAATGTATTCATTAATTTGTATTGTATATAATATACCATCCTTCATCCATATCGATATCACATAAACGAGTGTGCCATGTTATATTATATATATATTTTCTTTAAAAAGTACATTTTTACGATAAGATCATAAAAATATGTTATAAAAAATATATTATAATAAAATTAAATAATTTAAAAATATAAACACATTAATGATTTTTTATTTTGAAAAAAAAAAAAACAGAAAACAGAAAGAAAGAAAGATTTTTAAAGCTTTTGAAAATTATATATTATTTATACAATATAATGACTGGAAAAAAATATGAACGGAATTTTAATATTATCATCTTTTTAAGTTTTATATATTGTATATTGTTCTTATGTGTGTTTTGCTATAGTAAACTATAATATATATATATTTCTGTATACATACGAATTTATGTATGGTATTTTGGTATCTGTATTATATATATTATATCGTTTGTCTGCCAAGAAAAGACATTAAAATTTTTCCATATAGAAAATTGTATAAACTCATAAAATGAATATTATTTTATATAACAGCATGTCTCTCTAAGGTCTAACCTATATATAAATATAAATATACCCTGTGTGTATATGAGAATATAAATTATAAATATATAAAGTATATGATACTGCAAAATCGTCATATAACATTTTATTGTATTTTTTTTATTTTTTTTTATAAAATGCAACAAGATAATATAAAAATACAGAATATTATAATATATGAAATTCACAACATTTATACATTATATACTTATGGTTATATATAACATATGTACTTATTTATATATTAGTTCATATACAATTTATGTATTTAATATATTTAGCAATTATTATTTTAAAGATTTTCAAGTGATGTTATATGCTCTTGTTAATAAAAATGTACTGTGTATAATATATATATCTCTGCACCATTGCCTCAAGCTGTGTCTTTATTTTATTATTATTATTATTATTATTATTATTATTATATTTATTATTATTATAAAAGATATTGTTTGCCATACTTACAATCGTATATATTCTATAAATTTTGTATAGTAGGTGAACTATTAAAATGTCTCTGTTTTTGTTTATTTAAAATATATGTATTGTAGTATACATTATTTTGTTTTGTTAGTGTATAATATATATACTATGCACATACATTAGCTATAATTATGCTATAATATAAAACAACTAACTAACGAATATACGAGTATACGAGTATTGAACAAATTTATAATATGCAATTGCATTTAATTGTATATATAGGTGTCTGTATGCGAATACGATATATATGGATATATGAATATTCAAGGCAATTCTAATTCACATTGCTAAGATAGCAATTGTTACGCGTTGCAATAAAATTCATAGCACTATTTTTTATTAAAAATTGTATTCCCTTCGTATCGAAATGATTGTCCCAAATTTGATAAAAATAAAATGTGGAAATGGAACAAACATTCGCATACGGAGGAGGAATTATATTTTTTTATTGGTATTCATATAGCAATATCTTATATCATATTCATTGAGGCGGAAAAAAACATCAGACAATTCACATTTGAAATCGACCACGATGTCAGTTTTTATAGTGTATTTTTTATTGTATATTTAAATAAGCATAATTTTTTTAAACACTATTTTATTAATCAATGTAAAAACCATCACATTCAACACACGTGTTGTCAACGTGTTACAAGTTTTTGAACACCACTTTTATAAAATTTTAACTCTCTGGTGTCTACGTAAGATTAAAAGTCATTTTTGTTCTGCTCTAGATTGGTGAACTTTCCATCTTCAATTTTTTTAAACCAACGTTGAATGGTCATTAAATAAATTGCATAAAACTTTTAGTATGATAAAAAAGAGTACATAATAAGCTTTAGAATTATATATAATTTTTATACAATTAATAAACTTTTATTACAAAAAAAAAGATTAACAAATAATGCTTTACAAAAATCCGACATTTCATATACGACAACCTAATATTTTATATTTGTTTTTGTTTAAATACAATTTTTATTAACAAGAAAAAGGAAAATTGAAATTTCATTTAATTTTATGGATAAATTCTTATATTTTTTCAGAAAAAAATTTATGTATTATAAAAAATTATTTAATTACAATTTTATATCGAATTTTCATTTCATCTTCAAAAATTACCGATGCCATAAAAATTCCATTATTATAACTATAAATTCTACTATATTAGCAACAATATTGCAACAACAAAATAGAAATTGCTAAATAAAACGTTAATTTTATATTTAATTGCAAGATTGCTTTAATTTAGAATACCAAATTTAATTGATGGCTATTTTCGGAGTTACTATTTTGACAATTAATAATAGTAGCAATAACAAGTAATTTCAGAATTAGACGTTTTAAATTAGCAAATGCTATAACTGTCTTCGAATTGATTTGATTTTAAAATACTATAAAATTATATAAGATATTTTATGAAAAATTAAAAATTTTCCAAAACTAATGTCTAATAAACGATTTTAGTTTTAGCAGCCAACTGTAGCACAAAAAGAAAACCACTCACACACATAAAGTTAAATATAAACTTTTTATTCTGTGTATCTCAATTTTACTGAAAATTACTTTTATATAATACCTTTTAAACCCTTTATGTAAATTATAAGACTTTTAGTTTTTGTATAAATATTCATATATAATACATATTACATATTATATATTAGCATATAGGACGATTATATATGCTTACACAACTTTTCAGGCAGCATACATCATTATGACTATAATATGATCCTTTATTCATATAAATATAAATTAAAATAGTTTTAGTAATTTATAAAATATTAGCTTTTGTTTACAAATTTCTTGATATTTTTCCACACAACAACACAAAGGTTTATTTTTATACTTTGTATATCCACAATCTATAACATATATATAATATATGTACTAGAGTATATAGTAAGTATAGGTACTTTCTTATGCTAACAAGGGAACCCATCTGAATTGTTGTCTCTTGATTTTAATGAAATTTATGAAATATTCCTTTGTAACCTGTACTGTCAATTCTGATGATTCTTGCTAGTCTTCCAACTAACATTTTATTTTCATATTCCTCGTACACAATAATAGCACTCCAACTTACATGCTGTCTTGAATTTTAAATGTGTTGATATTTTTCTGGCCGATCTGTATTTTACGCCATTTTGATTAACCCAATTGAGAAAACTGACATAATTTTTAATTATTCGTACTCAAAAACACGAAATACAATCACACAAATGAAAACGTTGACATTATAAAATATTATGGATACGAAAAACGCGATTATAAATGCATCACTGGTTATTTTAACATATTTGTAGCTCAAAAATAAAGGTGGTGTCTTTCTCTGTTGGTTTTATATAGTATAAATTTTTAAAAAACTAAATATTAGTTCCAATTTAAAAAATTATTGTGTCAGTTCCGATTCAAAAATTAGAGATTTTCATAATGTTGTCCTGTGCTTTACTCTTTCAGGTGGCTGCATGCTAATCGCTTTAAACTGATTTTTTTTTGAGTACAATAACCTGGTGAAATTTCATTGCAGTAGGGAGACACGACACCTCGCAAGTGGTTTCCTTGTAAGTTAAGATTTTATGGCTATATTTTATGTATAAAAATTTAATTATAATACGTATTATCTATCTTCAGACATATACTCGTACAACATATATTACCTTTATTTACGTAAATATTATAAATGAATATATATACAGCGAATATGCATCAATTAACCGGTTTATGAATATATAAAATAAATTATATGTAAGGGCATAAAATTACACCTCGCATATTTACGTTATCTACATAAATTTGGTATAGAATGTTTGTTCTAAAATAGCATAATTTAATAAATACGTGCTTATTTTTAACAATATATGCTGTAAAAATATATAATCTTTAGGCTCTATATAAAACCCTTTACGACTCAGTTTAACCGATTTTGTAGGTAATTTTTAAACGACCAATTTCCCATAAACAAAATGTTTTTTTGTAATTAATTATACGACCCCAAGTATCACAAATGTGTTGGATCAACATTAGAGGCACATATATAGGGTGTTTGTGTATTCAAAAAAAGTCAGACTAATTAAAATTTCATATATGTTCTGCAAGAAAAAAATATTGGGTCGTAAAAGTATAAGGAAAACTACTTTATATATTTATTTATTGTATGTACGTCCGCAGTGTCAGTAACAATACCTTAATAATGAAAAGCAATAAACGACAGGAATACAGAATATTATGAAGGATCCAAATAACATTGTGCCTACATTTCGCATAAGTATTCATGCAAACATTTTTCCGGCTGATTCTTTGGCGGAAAATTGTGTAATATATTATTCTATCAAATTACTGGTAAATCTATATACGCGGCAATTAAGAGAACGAAAACAGACAAAAAATAATTATCAAATTCAAAACTTAAATAAACTTAAACCTTATTGATTACTGGATTGTTGGATTGGCATTGGACGCTATTCCAAAATTAACAATATTACGCCATTATATGGATTAATAGAATTAAGAAAAAATCTATTTCTTTTTATAATTACCAACCAAATGGTGAATTGTGTTATATACTCACGTACTGATTTATTTACCAACTTGAGTGTAATGAATGTTTGGTATAGATGCCATTAAGCTCCACTTGAAGTAACATAATATGACATATGCGTATGATAATATGCATAGAATATACAAATTAATAGTCTAGTCTAATACTTTAAAAGTTATAAGAATTTTAAATGAAAACATATAAAAAATAACAATTTAATTATAAAACCCTTATAAAAAGAACACAGATTAATTGTATAATTAATTATAAAGTTTTTCTGCTACAATTTTTCTGTACATTACTTACATAATTCGTACATCTACCTAAGATTTCAATATATTTTAAAAATCCTTTGATATTCGGTTTGTTTAAATTTTTAATAAAACATTCTTAGATATATATCCTTTTTTTTTACATACTATTAGTTTTTTCTTTATAAATTATTCATTATGGATTCCATTATTTTACATGTTGATTTGACATAAATTATTTACTTACATTATTGTATATACTACTTATACATATACTGTCATTTATAATAATAATATAATTATTTGTATATACCTATAATAGCATAATAATACAATATATAATATAGATTTTATAGGTAAATGTATTAAAATGGAAATTTCCATTTAACCCTTCTGTAAATTCCAACGTACCTGCGATTAAATTAATATTTAAAAAAACAAATGTCTTTTTAATTGTTTAAAATCCCAGAACTTCCCAAATATCCATTATACATTCTGATTCTATATCAGAATATGAACTAGAGGGTTCAACCTTTCAGCCACTACGCTGATTTTATATGGTTCTTGAGTTAATGTTATGAAAAAGTGTATACTTAATCCCATGTATGTATGCGATATTGACTGATGAAGTGTAACATCCGTATTGACAGAAGTATTAATTTATATATTCACCACGATAATAAAAGTACACACTGTAATTAAATAACATAATATTTTTTTTTGTAAGTATATTTATGGTAATATTTAATTTAAAAATAAAAATTGTAATTCATGTTCCATTTTAATTTCATGCGTATGATGATATGTTAATGTATTTGTGGAATATGTTATTTATATTATATAACTTTATTTGAAAAATTCATTGTAATTTAATACAACACAACAAGTAGAAAAAATAATATTATGTACGTGCACTTAACTTTTTACATTTTGTTTTTTCTGTAATTATCTTATTTTTATGTGGAAAATTATTTAATTATAACTTTTTTATTATTATTTCTACAAAATGTTATACCAACAAAAGTATTATTAATTTTGTTATTTTTTTTTTATTTTGATAAATTACAATAAATATAAAAAAATGTATTTATCAATTTCCAATTAATTCCATCTTTTACATTTTAACAAAGCACGTATTTTTTTCATATTTACATTATAACAATAAACACGAATTTTTAATATTAATAAAATTGAATTATATCTACGGTGGTGGACCCTCTATCCGAAATTTATCGGGAATGACTATATCTAATATATAATGGATTGGTGGATATGATATAACGTTATTGTTTGCCTGTCAGATTATGATTTATGTATTGTAAGCCTAAACGACAACAGAGTACATGTGACATGTGTCGATCGAAAAATGTATAAAAATAACATAAAACCTTGCTACATGCAAGTGCTGGTGGAACCGACAAATTCAATATGTATTTCAGTTGAGGGAGATTAAATCCATTTAGAAAATAACCGGAATGACCTTTCTGTTATTGGAAAAATAAATGATTGAGCTGCATTTTTCTTAATCCATTCTGGTTATTTTCCGGACAAACGGTATATTCGTGATATGTTGCTGCATATATAGTATTCGTGACAAAATATAATAAATTATATTTTTATAAAATTGTTGTTTTCACTTTTTCGTTCAAATATTTCAGCCAATAAAAAAAAAAAGAGGATTTTTAGTTTAATTATAAATATTATATTATATGTTCACCTCCACCCACAATATATAAATTCAGTATAATTAAATATGTTGACACTAAAATTGATTGAGTTTACCTAATTGTAGGTGTAATTAATTGACAATTAACGCAATTACTCAAAATATACCATTTATAACTACCTATAGTTACTTGTTATTGTAGTCATCATCATTAATATATATATGTTAGTCTGTGGGGGAGCATAAAAAATGAATAATAAAAAAGCCATCTTGTCATATTTTGAGCCAAAATTTTTACCTATTGCCGAGTTTTGCCCTAGACATTGGCCTATGCAATTCCTGTTCTGCCCCATGTCACCATTTTAACTCTTATTTTGCGTCACTTAATTCTTTTTCCATTAGCTCGAAGCTTGTTGGAGAAGGGTAAAACCGCACCTGGGTTTTAATGCTTAATGGAGTAAGTGTGAGTAAGTAATGTCTTCTGCTCAACGTTAAATACTTACAATTAGTCCACTATAATTTTGTCATTCTTTACTCTATATTTTATAATGTATTGGTCGATTCTGTTCAACATTGTAGCCATTATCATCTGTCTGTATTGGTCAATATGACACATTCACACATAAGATCTGTTTTTAATGTCACAATGCAGTAATGTTTTTTGGAAAATTTTGACCGCAATATGACACTTTTATTAGTAGGTGTCTATATAAAATTTAACAAAATGAAATACCATATAACTTAAAAAAAATATTTCACTACGTAAATATGAATTTCGTCGATCGATACTATCGCATTTTATATTAGTATAATAAATTAATAATAAATGCATGCATGAACATGAATCACAATCGATTTATATTTATTATAATATATTATAATAATATATGAATGCCGAGTAGATGTAGATGTAGCTGAATGCTGTGCGTAAATGTAAATAATGAAACAATAAATTCTTAATAGATATTCTTTATCATTATCAATTTTTCTCGTCAATAATATCGATTTCCATCCACATATTTTTTCCGAAAATAATATATTTGAAATTGGCATGATTTTATTTGATTTATTGTAATATGATTGTTTTTTTTTTCTATATTTGTCTATACATTTTACTTAAACACAAATCAGAATCAGGTATATATAAGCCGACTTATAGACGCACAAGCAAATACATTATGTACACGCAAGCTGCTTTATAAATGTGTGAAAAACAATAATAAATCAGTAATAAACTATTTACTAAAACTTTCACATTTGGAATTCTTAATGTACAATTGTTTTTTATGTATATTTATAATAAAATAATAAATTTCGTGTGAAATAGGTGTACTAGTATGAATTTGCTGCTTTTTTTTGAAAGAAAACCACTTTTATTGTGGAAAAACGTGAAGTAATCTTTTATTGAACATATATTTACAACATTGTTACTCTTTTCTTAACTTTTTTTCTAATTTATGATGAGTAGCATCTCACAAAACAGTCTTCGCTTTTGATGCAACCATTGAATAATTGTGTCATTTTCAATATCTTTATATAATTGTGTGGAAGTATACTATAATGCAATCGATCGAACTGAACAAGTGGTAATCAAATGTAGTGTGAATACGATTTTAATGTTTTCTGCCTTAGTTTTACAACATCTGTTAGTTGGCGTTATTATGCAACAATATTATTTTACTTTCTGGCCGTTAGATTTTCAATCAAACATGTTGTCAGTTCAGAGATCACCAGATATAGTTTGCAGAACACATAATACACCACGCACAATCTACTGAGCCTATTATGTTGTGTAATTGACACAGCAAATTATGTTTCTGTTTATATCCATTCAATGTTTAGATAGTTAAGGATTATTAAAATAAACTCATTTTTAATCACTTGTTGCAATACTGCTCAAAAATGTGACTTCCTTTACGATGGCCATGCTACTTCAATCATTACATATATTCAAGTTATGGATGACTTGCAGATGTATTTTTCTTAACCTCTTTTCGGTCTCCAGTTAATTCTATTACTATTACTAAGTTAGACAAATTTCTACATATGAATGAGATTCTTTGGATAATAAAGCAATAAATATGATAATAAAGTTTCTCAACTTATCATGGTACAAGTTTATGTCCATACCAATGTGGGCACACTAATACCGATAGCGTTAAAATACAAATCAACTTTTTCTTTCACGAAACTGGACATTTTCAAGAAACGTATTTATACTTTTAGCTCATTAACACATTAATTGACTAACTAAATGGGAAAAAATTGAAAATATACTTTTCACATGTGTGCGGTAAGACCCATCCATAATTGTTATGCAGCAAAATCATACATGTACACCGATTAATATAATATGCTACAATGTTTGTTATACATGTTTGCATTCCTTTTTCTTATATAAATTTTGTAAATGGTTGTTTTATACAAGGAAATTTATTTAAACAAAAATCAAAATCATGTACGTACACAATTCCCTAGACCCTTTTAGAACGTGTGTTTCATATATTTAACTATATATCTATCTATACCTAAACATTGTATTTATCAAATATAAATAATAAATGTTTACCTCTAAATATTGTATAATATGTACGTGTGTGTATGTGTCTCAAAAATAATAATAAAATATATATAATATTCAAATCAAAATTTATTTTTACTTTTATCATAGACAATTTTGCATCAATAAAATAATAAATTTTATATTGTTTAGTACCCAATCAGATTAGATTTTATTATTATTATGTAATAAATTTATAATTATTTTATGTTAATATGTGTTGAAAATTATATATTGATTATTATTTTATCTCGCCTAAATGTAAATTGTATATTTATTTATTATAAAAAAACAATATCCTCCGGCAAATTTCTAATTTCTAATAAAATAAAATTTCATTATCCTGATAATTTTTATAGTCATAATTTATATATTTATAAGTTTATAATAATTAATTGTATATTTATATAGAGTCATCTGGAAAAAATTATTGAAAAACCAACACAATCGCATCAACCATTATCGAGACGTCAAAGTCATAATGTTAATGTTGAAGATATTTTAGCACAACAGGTAATTTATATATATATATTTTATAAAATTATATAATTTTATATTTATCATCATAATATTGATTTTAGAAAAATGTTGTCATTCTTTTTATGTGTTTTTTTTTTAACTCGTATATATATTTAAGTGATAAATATAAATCTGGTAAATAATGAGATTATTTAGTATACGACGAGTACTATATAATTAATATTTATACTTTTATATATACTTTAATATATTATAGGTTTTTTTAATTTTTTTTTCTAATATTTACCACATTTAATCAATCAAGTAAATAATTATTTTAATTTTTAATGTAAACATTAAATATTTCCGTTGTTCATATAAATTAATTATTTAATATGATTATAATACTACGAGATGATTAATTTTTATATAATATGCATGATATATAATAAATATCATAGATGTATAGTTGATGGAAAGTAATATAGACAATATAGTTATGCAAAGATTATTTTTGTAAACATTAATATATTATAAAAAAATTGTACCAAATTGACATATCTAGAAATGTGCATTCTACTGCATGCTCAATTCGTGATCAAATATGTTCTAATGGGTTATGAATGTTCAGATCAATGTTTGAAGGGTGGCATCCTACTTTAAAATTGATAGCCACCACAGTTCTGCAAAGCTTACCATTGTATCATTGTTCTACTTTAATGAAATTTGGAATGTTGTATTTTTAGATAAATGTATTCGTACTTTGATAGATAACCTTTTGATTTCTCTAATTATTTTTACTAAAGAAGATTTTTAAACGCAACAATATATAATCACCTCATGATGCTCCTGTTTTCTTCCATTCGAAACATGATATTTTTCTTATAATTTCATGGTTAAATGTTTCATTTTTATTCTATCAAGGAAATAATACAATTTTGTACACCATATCCTTGAGGTATGATATTTTAAGTAATAACAATACGCCTCTTACTGAATTGTAATTCAATCTATAATTAATTTGAGTCAACATCCGAATGATACTTCGATGTTTATAAACAATGAAAATGGCTTTACTAGTTACACAGCTCAATTGACTTATGTAAACAATCGGAGAGCGGTAGTTCAAAAGTGATTGGTTATATGTTTTCTGGACTTTTTTTATAATGCTATTAATTGATTGAAATTCCTTTGTTCACTTGATTAACATATTAATCATTACATAATTTCTATAACGAAATTTATGAGGCGATTATGAGCAACATTGGTTATACACCACCTAATTTTTTGAAATTTGTACCTTTTTGTACTGAAAGAACTTTGGCGATCCATGCCAAAAGCTAATTGCATTTTCTTTTCACTGACTTTAACAAAGCTTTTGTTCAATTGTCTTATTATCTTTTCAAATTATCAAAGCTTAATCCTTATATGATAATTTTTAAATGCAAAATCAAGGTTTATTATTAACGGATGTTTAACCAATATTTTGGATGTTGGTTCTGGCGTTCCTCAGGTAGTTATTTTAAACTCATTTTGTTTATTTTCTTTAGTAAACCTGGCTTAATATAACATTCTAATTGAATAATGTAATACACAGACGCTATGGAACTATTCAAATCAATTATAATAGTGTAATGAACTACAATTAAATTAAATTTAAATAGTGATAAATGTAAATTTTAATAGCTTCAATTTACATTGTTCCATGTTTAGTCATGGATTTTATGGCGTTTACCTTAATTGTATTATATTAAAAAGGTTAGTCGTCGGTATTAGGTTTCATTAAATGTAAAATTCCTGATAATAAATTTGATCCACATTATGGCATACTAATTATCAGAATCGATTCAATACGGGGAAGATTTTCCATATTTGAATTAAGAATCTTTCCTATCCCTTACAACTTCCTGCTTACGGAAATAGCAGACAGATAGAAATTATCTATGTAAGATTATCATTTTTGGTGAATTTGTTAAATGGCAAAATGTATTGTGCTACGACTTACTTGCATTAAAATTAAATGTTCGTATTAATTTCAGAAATTTGTGATCTATCGAATTTCTATAAATTGTTGTCGTACACTTAATTATTATTGTATTTGACATTATATGTATAGTACTTAATAGATATTAACAATAATGAACAAGTTCTGCGGCAATTTCGTCAGAATAGAAATAGAAATTTGGTCAAGAAAACTGCTATGGAACAGTATATATGAGTCTTTTCTATATGAATTTCAGCAAAATTAGTAAATTAATAGCCGAATATCAAAATTTTAAGAATCCATTATATAAAAATAATGGAATTAAGGAAAAATATATATATCTTTTGATACAGACCAATTGGATAATTTTTATTGCTATATATATAAGGAGTAATTCACCAAAATGAATGTCATGAATGTTTTGTAGATGTGTAGATGTAGAAGAAGCCCGTCCAGTGTGATATCCAATATATTTCTAAATTTGTGTTGCCATAAGTCTTTTCAATGTTTTATGGCATATGATGTTCTCTCTATATACCTATGATATTATCATATCTGAATTATAATGTTTGTACATAATATATGTGTATATAGTGTTAGTTTATATGTATTATGTATATATAATTAATTCTTGTACACGACTCGTACTTATGTATAATTTATAATGACATAAGTTTATTGTAATATATTTATATAGGGGTGTGTATAGGAAATTTATTTATAGTTAAATTCATTTAATATGTATAAGTATACGAAATATATAGAAGATTACAACAAAATATGTAGGTATATTTAATCGGATGGTTTGTATATATATAACTATAATATAATATTTACCTCAAAGATTTTAATCCCCCTTCTGAAAATTTTGAAATAGATTTTCATATTTTCCGATACATATAACTCCGTATGCGGATGATAAACAATTAAATTATATAATTATATTAATTGCTGGTTTATTTAACTTGAAATTTTTTTATAGGAGAACATACTCATAATAATACCAATATTGTATGTATACAAAGGTACACAAGTACATGTATAATGATATAAACTCCATATAAGTATATTTTAAAGTACCTACACTCTATATGTGCAAAAGGAATATGCTTCTTAAAATACTTCATGTATGTGTATAATAAAGTATAATTAATTTCTGTGCTCATACAAAAATATAATGAATAAAATGAAAATTATTATTTCTATTCTATATTTCATTGTTTCTAGTTTTATCTTATCCTCAAAGTACTTATAAAGATCTTAAAATATTGAAATCGTGGTTAATTAATTATTTTGCTAAATCTTTTGAAAATTATTATTATCATTTATAATAATTTGTAAATCAAGGTATATTTTTACAGTACGTTTCATTTTTAAATGTTCCATCGGCATTTATAACATATTTCGAAAATAACTTTTTAAAATTAATTCAATTTCGTTCCTTCCATCAGTGTCATATATAATAAAAACTGTTATTTAGATAATCTCCAAGTATCCGGTTAGGATATACGCTGCGGCGTTAACATTTCCAATGTAAAGTGGCTATTTTCTGTTAAACAGTTAAACGTAATAAATGCATTTTTTATGTGGCGATCGTGACGTCTCTGGTATTGCAGACACTACAGTCTGATAATCTAAAAAGCCGCCTCACCTGCGGTAATTGTTAATAGTCTATGCTGGATAATGCTTTTGAGAATTTTTCATCACATTCCAGAAAATTTTAAATTGTCACCAGATACACAAGATTAAAAGTCACATATATTCAGCAATACATTTCTTACAAAACGATAAAGCTTCCAGCCATATAATAATCAAGCGATTATAGTTTATTTATTCAGTTGTAATATTCAAATGAACACCCTCTATATATATTAGTTATCGTTCTATATCTGTACATCTAAATTACATTTATAACCCAATATATTTATAGAACAGAGAAGTTTCTTATATTTATTGATTCAATTTATTTTTGTTTTATATGTTATAAATTTAATAATTAATGCAATTAAATATATTATTTTACTTTTGTTATAAATAAATGTAAATAGATGAAGAAGATTTTATTAAAAGTTATACAGTACTTCATATATAATTTTTATTGTAATTTACAATATTGAACCATAGTTGCAATTTATTTATTTATATAAATTTAGGATTCATGAAAAACGAAAGAATTTTCGTTTCGCATTCATAGAAAAATTAACATAAAATAATTAATATAATATAAATTTTAGAAATCCGGTGCCAGATTTACAATGCTTTTTGAATTGGGTGCACAAAATCAATCGGCTAATATATCACGGCCCACATTAAATGATTTAAACAATTCAACATTAGCACAAATTGCACAGTTAGTAGCAACAACCGGACAAATAATCAATATTGCTGATATAAATGAATGGTTACGTGAACATACAGATATTTTGCCAGATGATGAAATTAATATTATACCGGCAATATTATGTATGCCAATAATAAATGGACAAAAAAATGTTATTGGTGTTGCACAATTAATAAATAAGGTATGTGTTTAAGTATATGTAAATAATTTACTATCCAAATTTTTATAAAATTTCATCTAATTTTTAATCATAACATTTCAGTCAACATAAGATTTATCAATACTGAGTTTCAATACTAAATCTATCCTTCAAACTTTCAATAAATTAAATTCCTTTATTAATTCTGTTAATCTCTTAACCATATAACTATATTCTGAGGTGAGATGTGGACGGTTTTTAAAGTTTATAGACACGAATAAATACAAACCTAAGTTTAATTTAATTTATTGGCATTAATAGATAATAGTCTTCATAAACTAATTAACCGCAATTGAATAATTTTATTGAATATTCTGCATTATGATGTTGATGGTCTGTACTCCGTTGCTGGATAACAGCAATTAATGATGATGAGAGACATTAAAATCCAGTGTCACTTCACACACACTTTGACACAGATCCAACTCCATGGCTTTCAACTTATTATTATCTACCTTATGGTCTCTATGGTTTTCCCCGCAGATGATTTATTATTTAAATTCTATAAACTACGTTAACGAAGACCCCATCGTTAATATATGCTATTGGAACTTCGCCAAACACACATTAATAATTATCGTTCAATATATATTTCTGCTCAATCACCACTGGTAGATTGATAGATTAGATTGATTCATACATTTTATCACTCCAAAACAAATATATATATAAATAAGAACAATATATATTAGAAAATGAAATTACATTTTTATTTATATTTATAATATATTTTTTAATTTAATACAGGGAAATGGAACACCCTTTACAGATTTAGATGTTTCAATTCTAGAAGCGTTTGCGATATTTTGTGGTCTAGGTATTCATAATACACAAATGTATGAAAATGCATGTAAATTGATGGCAAAACAGAAAGTAGCTTTAGAATGTCTATCATATCATGCGACAGCTAGTCAAGAACAAACAATTAAATTAATGCAAGATACTATCCAACCAGCTGAAGATTACTGCCTGTATAGTTATAAGTTTATAGGTACAAATTTTAATATTAAAAAATTATATAGTAATTATAGAAATATATTAATAAAAATAAGAATTGATTAATAATAATTTTTGAAAACGTATAAACTATTTAAATAATTAAAACAGAAAATTCTATCGTTTTATATAGATTTTGATTTATCAGATGAAAATACATCTCGTGCAACAGTAAGAATGTTTCTTCAATGTAATTTAGTACAACAGTTTCATATTCCATATGATGTAAGTAATTAATATTTAAACTATTGTATATTATTTTAGAAGTAATATTTTTTTCTCACTTCATATTATAATTTGAAATTAACAACGTCGTCATAAATAAATTTGCATGTAGTAATTCTTAAAGAAAAATATTTAAAGAAGGTAAATTTTTTACGGATATCTATAATATACATGTTTTTCCTTACAACTCACTTTTTCGTTATGTAAATACACATATTCAATGGTATGAAAATATATGAAAGATGATATGCAAGATGATATTAAAAATGAATAAATGTATATAAATGATAATATAATGTTTATAGAAGATTATATATATTATAAATTGTAAATAGATAGAGTTATATAATCTTCTAAATATACATTTATGTAGTTATGAATGCTTTCACGGCATAACAATGACTTTATTTTTCGATGTATTGTATATAATATTTTATACATAGAAGAATATAAAGAAATATTTTCTATGTACATACACCACGTTTCAATTGTTTAAGGGCAATTGGATTTTCGTAAATTAAACTACGTTTACTTTCCCGATAAAATTATCCAACCATTTTCCCTTTTGTTTAAGGCATTCGAATCTGTCTTTTCCTATATGCTAACCAATTTTTTCAAGTCCTATCGTTTGTATAAACGGATGCAATTATTATGCTGATACGTTGCATTGCATTAAACCAAATATTTATATCATATGGAACTTTGTGAAAGTATTTTCTTTCTTTATACGACATTTTAGCTGACTGAAATCACATATGTTATAGTTCCACAGTACTATAAAAAGAAACACCCCATATCAGTTGAACTACATCTTTCCAAATCACATCATTAAAATTAAATTTCTTTTCATCAGCAAAGTCTACATTTTTCCATTCTTCCTGTGTCACTATCAACTATAGCTTCTGTATTAATTACCGATGTGGAGTTAGCAAAATTTGATGCAACAAGAATTATTGGCGAATTTCTGTTGATGCTTCCTATTCGGTTTTTACTATATAAATATCCATATATTTAAAATAGGAGCTTTTTTTGTTACATAAGAATATTTCAAATAATTTTATGTTTTATTACAAAAGAAAAAGATCAAGCTAATATAGGAAGGTAAATTTAAAAAAATTCAAATGTCCCTATACAATGCGAAACGGAGTGTAGATAATCGTATCGTAGGTATATATCATTATATAATAATAATAAATACACTTATATCAAATTATTATATTCGTTGAGTTATAAGATGGTGATTTAACGATTTATGTATCCCATTTTTTTGTAATTTCAATAAAATTATTTCTCATAAATGTAAATAATATATACTTAAAAAACCAATGTGTATATAAAGCAACAATTTGTTATTTTATATATGCTATTGATATATTATTTACTGTTACTACCTATTACTCTTACTCCTATATTTATTTATAATATCTTAATATCTAATGGATAGAAATGCAAATTTAATAAAATTAGGAACATAAATATGTCTATTAAATTTATGATTTTAAAAATATTAAAGTATTCATAATGCCATATAAATTTTATATATATACTTTTAGCATATTAATATTAAATTTTTTTATTTATTAGCAAAGTATATCACCAATACGTTGAGTTTTGGGATCGTTTTTTTTTTTATTATAAATATTTTATACGCATATTTGTATAACATTGCATTACTACGCATTCACATCATTCATTTTCATGGAAACCATATGTTAACAAAATAATTATTAAATAATATATAGCTGCATATAATCGCATCTCTGAGGTATCTCTGATTTCGTTCGTTTTAAGTATATTTAACATTTGTTGAATGAAAGTGAATAAACATCAATTTGTTTATGTAAAATTTTGTATTAAAAATACATTAATTTAATTATTTATTTTTGCTGGCATAAATTACCGTGAATATGATGAACATATATAAGGTTTATAATGCGGTATTATATGAATAAGAACAATTTATATGAATTTCATATAGAAAATAATTCTTTAGATTCAATTCGCCAGACCAGATTCCAAAAATTTAGCATTTTTTTGTTGATTTTTTCATTTTTATCATAATGAAATACTACAGATTTAATTCTTTTTCTTAATTTGTTGATACTGTTACGAAAATTACATATATTATAAAAATGTATTCATATAACCTCATTAACAAGCCATACTTACCAAATTTCTTGGAAATTGTTGATGGCACCAGATTTCTACAATCGTTTTTTTGGAAAACTCTGCTCTGACTATAATTTACTGTAGGAATTTAATAAACTTGTGCATATAATATATTTATAAAAATGACCAAATAGCAAAGTTCTTGGAATCTACTCTGCAGTAAATCGACTGCTATTAATTTCTGTGAATTTCATTTAAATATTTCACATCGTTTATAAATCTACAACATTCCATTAGTGTATTAGTTCGGCAATCACTTCAATGAAATTTGTTTACTCTTTACTTACCTTTCACAAAACATTTTGAATTTAAAATTTCTCACAGAAAACAAAAAACAAAAGGATATTATTATACAAAAATTATCCGATAAGTGTCACCCCTCAGATTCGATTGAGTAAAAAATAGTGACACTTATTGGATGTATATTGTTCCATGAAACACCAATTCTACTCAGTTACTATTGATTGTATCACATTTACAAATTCAAAAATTATCCTTATAAGGTCCTTAAAATGTACTTGAACCGGTTAAATTAAAATTGTACTCAAATTCTTTTCTTATTCTCTTTCACTATATATAAATATATAAATGAGTTGTTTCATGCATAATTTAAAAAAATATTCTTGTCCTGGTCCTGGAAACATCTGTTTCTGGAAATGTTTTAATTCTTAACTTTATTATTAGCATTAACAGTTTTCAAAAAAAACTAATTTATTTATAAATAATATGAATTTTTTTTAAAAATATATGCAATAGTGACACTTATCGAATAATAGAAGTAATTTCTAATAATTAATCTTTACTGTATTAGGCCCATATAATATAAAATTTAATACTTAGAGATGGAGATAAGTGATAGTTTTGCAAACACTACTTCTATTATAAAAATACAGTTTTATAAATTGAATGCCATAAAATTATAATGAACTGAAATTATTCAAATAATTATTTTTCCATTGCGTACCCAAACGGATTTATAATAACTAACTATTTTGCGTATTTCTTCATGAAAATTATTCCTAATTGTAACGACAGTATAATCGATTTATTGAAAATGTATCATAATGAAAAATATTAATATAATTTTTAATTACTTTTGTCTTAGTTTATATAGTGTTAAAAATTGTACAAATTTTTTATACCCACAATCATATTATTCCTTTCAAAAGGTATTATGCCGATGGATACTTAGTGTACGTAAAAATTATCGTCCAGTTAAATATCATAATTGGCGTCATGCATTAAATGTAACCCAAACAATGTTTGCAATGTTAAAAACTGGAAAAATGGAGAGATTTGTGACTGATTTGGAAATACTTGGATTATTAGTTGCATGTTTATGTCATGATTTAGATCACAGAGGTACAAATAATGCATTCCAAACAAAAACTGACAGTCCGCTAGCTATTTTGTATACAACAAGTACAATGGAACATCATCATTTTGATCAATGTATTATGATTTTAAATTCTGAAGGCAATAATATATTTCAGGTAAATTGAATAATATTATTTTTTGTGTAAATGTACGAGTAGATGTAAAAGTGTATATGAATAATTTACTTATATAATTTATTTTAAGTAATAATGCACTTTGTACACATAAATTTATGCAAATTTATGTAAATTAAACACCTATGTATATATGCATATGTAGTTGTACTAATAAAATTTTACTATAAACAATATAAAAATCATTAACATTTACATATGCTCTTACTATACGCGAGTAAAGCATTTAATAAATATGTATGTACTTAAGTTTATATGTAAATTATTTATGTTCTGTGTCATTTTATGTAGTTATATAATTTATTTTTTTGATGTATGTGTGTAAGTACCCCTAGCTAAATAATATATAAGCCATGTTGGGATATTTGTATATATTTATATGTTTAATTATATTTTCATATATGGTTAATAGAAATGTTTTATAAATATACACAGATTCTATATGTGAACAACAGCTTTGAATGGACACATAAATTATTTCATTAAAATTATAACGAAATTACGATTTAATTAAAATAGGGGTTGAGCTTTGTAAATGTGGAAAAATGTATGCCGGACACAAAGCGATACATAATTATATTTTGTATATGTATGTTATGTAGTATGTTGTTACACACATGTTATATACACACACATATATATATTATGAGGATATTTCATATTAAATTAATTAAATGTATACACTTATACGTATGCAAGTATGTAATATATTATACATAATGTATTTGCATATACTATGTATATATACAATATGTTATGTATATTATTGAAATTAAATTGAATTTAATGAAATTTTAATCTATCGCATCATATTCCATTTTATAAAAAAAAAATGGTTTTGTTGTATACCAAATGTAAAAAATGTAATTATTAAAATCCATCGAGTTTCGATACACATATTTTATAAATAGCCAATATAATTTGTATATTCCAATTTATTATATCGTTTCTTGTGATTTTGATTATCACATGTCATAAACAATAATGAGTTTTTGATAAAAATAAAAGTTTAAAATGACCAACTTTTTTGGAATTTACAAAAATTCTTTTAATGATGGTAATACTAATAATATTTTCGTATTAAGCACATTATGATGATGTAATGTGCGAGTATATCCGAAGATTTTGTTAAATACCATGAAAATGAATAAAATTCCAGCAATTTTAAAATTAAATTTAATTCGCATGGATAGATGGTTGGGTGACTGTGTAACATATATATTTACATGCATTGCTTGTTTTCATAACACCTGTTTACGTGTAACACAATAAAATATATATAATATTTATAATATACCAAATTCAAGCTAACACAATCAAATATTAATATTTTTGGTTATTATTACTAAATTACTAATTTTCATATGGACAAAGAGCAAAAAGGAAATTTAATATGTACATATACTTAATTTTATATA
This sequence comes from Bibio marci, assembly GCA_910594885.2. Taxonomy (NCBI): domain Eukaryota; kingdom Metazoa; phylum Arthropoda; class Insecta; order Diptera; family Bibionidae; genus Bibio; species Bibio marci. The sequence continues at coordinate 15,097,248 of OU343114.1, forward strand.
TCTTAGGCCACTTAGAACACCTTTACATATATATGTTATGTTGACCATAATTCGTTATGACAATAATATATCATTAATTAATTAATTAATTAATTAATATTTATTTTATTATTAGATTATGTACTATAAAATATATTTTTACAATTAATATATTTAATTTAATTTTATTGTTTTTTAACTTAAGGCACTGTCACCCGAAGATTATCGTCGTGTCATGAAAATTGTTGAAACTGCAATATTATCTACAGATTTAGCAATGTATTTTAAGAAACGTAGTAGATTTTTAGAATTAATTGAAAATGGTGAATTTGATTGGCAAAATGATGATAAAAAAGATTGTAAGTATATATTAAATTAGTATTTATTTAAAAACTATAAATTAATAATATACGCGCGATATACAGTCACGTGCCTATAATTATATATTTATAAACTAATTGTAATCTATATATGCATACCGTTTACTCATCGTAATGGTAATATCCTAATACGTAGTTGTCCATGCATGATGTTGAATTTTCAAAATCACCTCGCCTTATATCAATTTACTGCAAAATATATGTTAACGTCGCTTCTTCATTTGAGGAAAAACGCTTTCCACCAAGCAATTTTTTTAGGATTTGGCAACAGATAAATAAATCTGGTGAATAAGCTGGATGTTTCAATAATTTGTACTTTAAATCATTTCAATCATTTGATAGTGGTGTCTATTTTATTTTATTATTATGTAAAAGTGGCAAGAGAATTTATGTAACGCACTGGTGATTGAACTATATGTTCGCACACCTTACCAATTGATCTAACCAAGAGGCTTTTGGGTAATTTGTTACATACATATATAATATTATTCTGCCATTATTACTATAGAGAAACCATCAAGCATCAGCAATCTCATACACTTTTAATGGCTTGCAGTCCAAATTCATATAAATATAAGATAAACTAACTTGTACAAAGAATTTAATGACCACACTATTTTCAATTTATCTTATTTTGAACACTGACACTTCTACTTAAAGCAGCTTTTTTTATACAAATGGAGATCGAAATGAAAAGTAACATGTGAAATGTATACAGAAGCACATTTCTGTAACATCAGTAACAGAGCATATCGATTAGCATATATATTCTGCATAAAGTTCATATCAATTGATTTTTTTTTCTGGTTTCACATCTACAATTGACAATAACTTTTCTAACTGCCTACATTTTGTCCATATATAAATAAAATCAAAAACGTGTCTTGTATATAAAATTAATACAAATGTTTGTAGGTTGTAATAAAAACTAATTGGTTTAAATCAAATTTGTATATTTTAAGGGTGTCGCGAAAATCCGTAAATTGTAAATATTATATTATTTTTTTGATTCATAATGTATATAAAGTATTGAGTTGTGTATGGAATAGTATAATACCGGTAAATAATCGCCACGGCTTTGCTGGCATATACACATTATTCTGTGGAAATTTTGTCTTGTGGAAGCCACTTATTATCCACATCCCTATCTTGCAAAACCATGGAGTATCATGTCGCAATAACGATCACTATTAACTGTTATTTGATTATTACTCAACATTGAAAAAGCGTTGTTCTTTCGTATAGTGCTCAGTTGTCAATAACTGTGAAAAGTCAGCTATCAGAATTTCAAATCTTGTGTGAATTTTCGGCCACCCTTTATATGTTTGAATAATGAATAAATATACTAGAAGCTAAAAACGTTTAATAAAATATATGCTAAATCAACATTGTTGTATATAAATAAACGAAGATTAGAATAAATCTCCTCTGTATGCGTATTATATCTGAATTAATTGTATGTATATGTATTTGTCATTAATTTGACATCATAAATCTAATAAAATTCATTATTACTTATATATTATACTATTTTATTTATGGTATAATATATATAGTACTTTGTGGTATGATGATGACTGCTTGTGATGTTAGTGCAATTGCCAAACCATGGGAAGTACAGCATCGTGTTGCTAAATTAGTAGCTGATGAATTTTTTGATCAAGGTGATTTGGAAAAAGTACAATTAAATACTCAACCAATTGCTATGATGGATAGGTAAGTAAATTTTAAATATTTTACGTATTTTCCGTTATCCAACACCACCTCATTTGCTTTAATACAGTAGCAAATATATAATTAATTTAGTTATCATTAACCGTTTCTTGCATATGTCCAATTTTCCTGAATTTTAGCTAGAAATTACAAAGTTATATAAATACATTCTATATTTTACAATTGCCATAACGAAACATATAAAGTCAGTATAAATTTATTTCAACTTGAACATTAGGTATACTGTGTATATATATATAGTACTGAATGTAGCCGGCTGAATTTGAAGGCGAACCTATATTATATTCCATCAGAATCATGTTTTTTAGATTAAGTGTTCTATGAGTACGCATAATTATTGTTTGAAGTTAGAAACTTTTAGCTTATGTACAAAATTAAAATTTTTTTCAATTCACTTGAACTTGGTTGAAGCGAAAGAAGAGGTTAAATTAAATAGATACATATATTAATATATATGGACGTATAATTTGTATCTTATAGTATATTTTTAGCATGCTTTCGTAATAGTATAAGACATCAGTGGATACCATATATGTATAAAATAAAAAAATATATAATAACAAATAAATTAGATCCAAGTGGAAAAAGATTATCTTTTAATTAATTTTTGTTGTTTTGTTAAGTATAATTTATATAATGTTGAAAGTTGAGTTGAAATTCAACGAGAAAGCACTAGATACTTTCAAATTAAAAATAATAAGACGTGTGTAGCACAGATCTTCTTATCAAAAACGTAACATTGCAATGAATTATGAAAAAATACTTGTAGTAAATTATCGATAACAACGATAAATAAAGATGGGTCGCATAACTATATATTTTAATTGCACAGTTTCCTGAAGCATTGAAAATGTATGGGAATAGCTTCCCTACCATCTCTAAGGAACCATATATTTTCCCAACAAAAATGCCTTCAACATTTTTCTCAGATCATTTCTCCAAAAAAAAAATTTCTGTTCTGGATTATCTAATCATCAATTTGGAAGAAATTTGCGTTTGCGAATGATAATAGGTCGAAATTTTATGACTGCCAAGGATGCTTTCGAATCGTTAAAAATCGGTTCTAGGTGTCAAAGTATATGCAGACAAAACCTAAGTTTATGGTGGCAAATAATTCATTAGAAAACTCGAATTCAAACTGTTAATTGAAGAATATAATTTAGAAATTGTAAATTGTTTCATATATTTGGGATCGTTGATAAATGTGGAAATTGCTGTTGAAGGAAAATTCACCGTAGGATAACAATTGGAAACGTAAGGATCGGAGGCATATATGGTGCATGACACAGAATCCGAAACAATTATTTCGGAACAAAGGATATTCGGTGCCATATTTGGTCCCGTCAAAGAGCATAATGGTTTGGTCACGTTTCACGTATGAAGTCTAACTAAATGTTAACAAAATCATTCTCATAAAATAATTGAATTGTCTATGAATATGATACTTGAAAAATTAATTCCACTGCTTATACTTCACTCACAATGTATTTAACTATTTACAAATTTAACATAACAAGAAAATACAGCAAAACAATTAATTTTAATATTATATGCGACCTATAAATGTTATTTATATTATATTATTAAAATTTTCCAATGATCATCTCCATAATTTATATACGAAATAATATTTCGTAGCCTTTTATTAAATTATGAATCATAAAATGTATATTAAATATTGTATTAAAGCGGGAATTTAGTAAATATTTAAATAATAAAACATACAAAATGTCAAAATTGTTATTTATTTTTATAATAAATTTTAAATATGTTGATTTACAATAGCGGGTGTAGAATGTCAATTCAAATACACCATTTTCATTCCATGTTAGTTAGCTATAGTTACATATAAAGAATAAGAAATGTTATCTAAATAATTTAAAATTATATGTTTTTTACATATAATTTGCCCGATTATATTATTACATATATAGATCACGTGAAACAATCACAATATATAGAATATCATACGTTATCATATAAGAAATGCTGATTTTCCACATTTTAGGAATTTTGTATTCACGCATCAGATACAAAAATGTCATACAAAAGCTTTACAAAGTTCTTTGAGATATTGCGTGTCCTATATAAAAGACAAATTACTAATTAATCGTTACTTCTTAAATTGTATCACCCCTATATTTATATTTATATATAGGCAATACCAATAACATTTTATTATTCCCCTGTGAAGAATTTATTTATTTCCTAAATAATACAAACACCGTCTGTCCGAAAATTAACCAGAATGATTTTCTAATCTAATCAAAATGTAACGCAATAAATGTAGTAGTTTTTGTGAGTCGAAAATTGTATAAAAAACAACAAAAACATTAATTTTGTTTTAAAATTGTTAATTTCTTATCCAAAACATAATATGTTTGCGTACGTCATCGACGATTCAAAGAAGACAGAGAAGATGTGGATGTTGATGACAATCTGCAGTGATTTTTTTAACTAAAAAAATTGATCTACAAAAGGAAAATTTAACGTCTTTCCCACACCGATTGATTAATGACCAAAAATTTTACCGAATTCATCATCCCAAAGCCATCATTTATAACTATGGAAGTTACAATATTAAAATCTATTGTAACTGATGGTAAAACATGGCGTTTTCATAACAAACCATAAACTACACAAACATATGCGGCGATCAACATATAAATGAAATCTTAAAAAATCGCATCGCAAGAAAAATATTACACGATAATTCATTCCCGCATCGTGCAATTATTATTTGTAATTTATTTGTTTTAACATTCGGATTATTTGAACTAACGACTCGCACCAAATTCCCAATCAACAACATGAAAAGGTCATTATTTGATGCATCTATATATTGTTTTGGACGTGTAAATCGATGTGAGTAAATTTATTTCGTATAAATGTGTAAAAATTAATTAATAGTTTACTTTTTCCTCAATCCATTTCGCTTATTTTACGGACAGAGGCGGTGTATAGATAATAAATTTATAAACAAATATTTTTTTTATTTTATGTAAAATAAAACCTACAATATTTTGCTTTGGTTTTTTTTTATTAACAATTTTATAAATCATATTAATTTAGTCTATAATTATTTTAATATAATATGCAAGAAAAAGAATATTAAATTTCCATCTAACAATAGAAAATTAATTTTCCATTTAAATTAAAAAAAAAAATTCATATCAACACAAACTTTGCATTCCATTTTAATTTAATTTTACGTTTATTTTTATTATTATATGTACAACAGAGAGCGAAAAGATGAATTACCTAAAATGCAAGTTGGTTTTATCGATGTTATATGTTTACCTTTATATAAATTATTATCAGAAGCATTTCCATGGATTCGTCCATTATATGAAGGTACATTGGATAATAGAAAACATTGGCAAGATTTAGCTGAAAAAGTTGAAATGGGTTTAACATGGATTGATCACGATACAATAGATAAACCTGTTGAAGAATTTTCAGGTAATTTATATACTGTTATACACACTATTATACTATAATACCTAGCCTTAATAATATGAAAAATAAATATGTATAAACAAAATTGAAAATGGGAAAATTTAATTAAAATTATTTTATATATGTACAAATCCTATAAAATTATTATTTTGTAAAAAATCATTTTCTTTTATACGCTTACATATACCATATTTTCTATATTAAACAAGAAAAAGTCATTCATTTTGATTAATTTCATTTTATACACTATATGGGCATTTGATGTACGAGCAATAAATAATCTATTCAACGTACAATTTACAATAAAATTTGTTAAATTAAGAGCTTATATATTTTAAATTGTTTTTTATTGTTCAATTTTCATTATATAATTTTTTATTTGGAAAAAGGCAACTACTTGAATATAACCCTTTACATTTTTATTAGTTAAATTTAACATACATATGTATTTTATGTTGCTGTAACTCACTGTACAGGATGGACATAAAGTTTCGCTCAATTTTCAACTATTCTTTTAACTATTCATTTATTGGATGCATAAATTAGAAACCGGGGTTTTTTTTTCTTTGTTTGCAAAGACGTTTGTTTGTACTTACCATAAAATCTGCGATTTAATCGAAGAATGCTCCATCTGAAGCTGCAACTTTCGACCATCTATCATTCAATTCATGGATGCCATCTTGGTAAAAGTTTGTTTTGTAATATGCGATACAGTTATAGTCAGCCAATTTTCGATACTTTGGAAACTGTTGGTCGACTAACATGTGATCTGGCATATTGTCATGCAGAAATATAATTTTGTTATGTCCATTCTGCAATTCTGGTTGTATAACCTATATATATATATAGCTCATTTCAAATGTATTGGTATACTTCGGTAGTCATCGGCATACAGTAATAGTTATAAACGGTACTAGCTTCTAATTGTGCATTTTCAACTTTTTTATGGGTTTCCTTGCGGTTGTTCTCTGTGTCAAAATCACTATATTAAAACATCGAAACTATTTTTTTCAATTTTTAATCCACTTTTTTTAACAATAATTTAGCGCAATAATGCTTCCCGCAAAGAATGTTTATTTTTTGGTACAAAATTAACCATTTTTGATTGCCTAAAAAATATACTTGTTTACGCATCTTGAACTATATCTATCTATATATTTGCTTGTTTTTAAGTTAACCAGAAATACAATAATCTATGTATATATCGTTGATTTAAAAGTTAATTAGATACGCGATGCGTTAATGTTCTGTTTTTTATTGTATTATTTCATTTTTTATCATTTTCACTAGCGCTGGGGAAATTATATTCAAGTAAATTAACCTTCCACCATCCTCTGTTAACTCATTTATTTTATGGTGTTAGAAAATATCAATAACAGCGTTAAAATACTAAAATAGAATAGAATAAATCCAAGGACAAAATTTTCATTCCCTTATATTAAGTATAAAATGTTTTTAATTTCTTAGAAAATTGTTGCGGTATCTCTAATTTATTTGCTTTCATAAATATTGCAAGAAAGATTTATTGTAGCTCATTTTTTGAATGTTCCCTTATGAATTTAAAATGTAGAGGGGTCCTGTATTGATATATGCACGTTGGTACTTAAATCATGAGGTTTTTATTTTATGTGGGATCATCATCATATAAATTTATGTCACTCCCGTGAATTATGAGAAAATTTATCAAGATTGGATAAGAAATGACAATGGTTTTTTGAAAATAAGTTTATACACATTTCTTTATAATTGTTAATATATTATCAAAACTATATTAATAATAAAAAATAAGGGAAGAAATTGTGATTTTTTATAAGAGTTCTTATCGATTTTACTGTATTTTTAAGGTACATACATATATTGTTTCACTTATATTGTTCCAGAACTTCCAAGATTCAACTATTGAAGAAAGAAAATAATTAAAATATAAACTATAAGATTCAACTTTTCCAACACCCATTTTTTCCCCTAATTCATCTGGTGATCTCCTCTATATAGATATTTAAAAATGAATTAAAATTATTTTAAAATATGTAATTTCATGCTGTACATAGCTACCTCGACGCATATCTCACCTGCTTATAATATAGAAAAAATGAAATTAATTAATTATTCAACATAACCGCACTTATTATAAATTGAAATTAATTTGTTGTTTTTTTAATTTAATTAAATTATAAAAGAAAAATGACTACTCTATAATTAATAAATTATTTTAATTTAATTTATAAATCATATATATAGCCTGTTCTGAGGAAATAAAAGATATTGAATTTACTGTGACCACATTAAATTGTACGCATGCCGAACAGGAAACAACCCCAGAGAGACGTCCAATATTTCGAAGTTTACGCAAAACTGGAGCTCTATCAAAAGCTGTTCGTTCCAGATTATCAAAGTCTTTTTATAATAATAATAATTCACAGATTAAAAATAAGAAAAATGATAAAACTGTTATTACAGTTGCACCATTGGTCGAAGAAAAGAATAATGGGGGAACAAAACAAAGTACTAATCACCCGAAATTGGCAGCCATGATGAAATCCGAAAAACATAAGAATCGCTCAAAGCTATGTCTACTGTTGTGACCATAAAAACATATAAGGAAAACACATGTGTAATAAATATACATAAATATATGCCGGCGCTGCTGATAAATAAAAAGGATCTAAAATGTACTATAAACAAATTTCAGTTTGTGAACCAAAGCAAAAGTATATTATTATTAAATATAAATTTAAATTATAATATAGCAAAAATAATCACAACTACACAAAAAATTAAATGTATAGAGATTTTCTTTCCTTTTATTTTTTTTTTTTTTAAACACATTCCTAAATAAGTATGTATTTATGAAGAAAGAAAAACAATTAGTGTTTGTTTTTTTTTTTTTTTATTTTTGACGTGCATACAAATATTTTATCTAGGTAGTGATTAAGGTTAGTGATTATGAAAAAAAAATAAAAATAATAATATTAATTTTTAAAATTAAAAGATATATATTTAAAAAATGCAATCTAATTAAAAATCATTCAAACGTTTGGACTTTATGTATTTTGATGATTATGTCATCATATTTACACCTTTGTATTATATATTTAATTATAATATATTTAATTATATATGATAAAAAAAAAACCACACTTTTACTAATATACACAAACACAAACAAAACACATAAATAAATTATTAATGTGGGTAATTGCATTGGGAACTTTGTTTAGTATAAATCGGATGTTTAAAACAATAAATTTTTTTCCTTTGAATCATGCATCAGACACTGTCAACAGTTGTTTCCATATAAAAAAAAACATTCCGCAGTATTTTGAACTTTAATTATTCACTTATTTTTCATTATAAACGATAATCGAATAAGTTCAATATATACTTCAAAAAATGTATGGTAACGATAATTTATAAATTATACAACTTATTTTATTCCATTTTATTACGGAATAACTTGTAAAGAATACCCAAGGTTCTGGAATATTTTTTCATATGGAAATATCTGCAGAACGGTTAACTTCGTGGTGGTACATAGTTCAAAGGGCAAACATCAGATTGCTTTTAACGCATTTACACGAGACAAACGTAAAAAAAAAACCGCCATGCAACTACCCAATTTTTTTAGTATAATATTATTAATAATAATATGTTAAATATATTCTTAATCGTTTTAGTTTTTTTATTTTATTTTTTAATTTTTAGATATGTTCAAGGCCTTATATGTGCAATTTAATTTATTATTGATATATATTTATAAAATTATTAAAACTATTTTTTCAGGTTGGAAATTAAATTATTCTAGAAATATATTTATATTTATTTTTTTTGCGTTAATTCATATAATCAAATTTAATCAGAAAAACAAATAATGTATAAATATAATCGTAAGTAAAAATGAAAGAAAAACAATTAGAAATTTAATTATTGGCTATAAAATAGTTAAAATAATATATTAAGACATTTGCATTTTAATTTCAATTAATTTAAATTTCATTCTATTTACACAATATACATAAATAATACTAACTATAGATCACAAATGTATGGTACATACCTATATAAAGATCGCACTTTCATTTCACATTTCTTATAATATTTATATTTTGTTTATTTTTATAGTAACTACTTATATGCAAATAATATATCTGATACACACACACACACACACACACTAAGTTAAAATTATATCGAAAGCATATATATATCACGAAAAATGTTATTATACAATGCGCTTTTATAATTATTTTATTGCAACTAAATGCATGACACAGTTTAAACAGTTGCACTAAATAATACTTCAAGAATTAACTTACTAATGTCAATTTATTTATTATCTGTGTCTAATATGTTTTATATGTTTTCTAATAGGTCTACTAATATGTGTGTGCCGCTCACGGATTAATCTCTTTGGCCGCCTTAAATGATGGCTGTTTCTGCTGAAATATTTTTTTGTGAACGTATTCACTTTATATCTTTATCTTTCTCAGTTTGTGTTACGAGCTAAAAGTGTAAACAACATATTTTTTTTTTTGTTGAAAATGTCGTGTTTTGTGCCAGAAAAAAGTGATTTGCGGGGAGGTTTATTGTTATTGTTTCATTGGAAGAAAACTGCTGCTGAAAGTCATCGAATTCTTGTTGAAGCTTATGGTGAACATGCTTTACAAGAAAGAATGTGCAGAAAGTGGTTTCAACGATTCAAAAGTGGTGATTTTGATCTGAATGACAAAGAACGTGGAAAACCACCAAAAAAATTTGAAGATACAGAATTGCAAGCATTGTTGGATGCAGACGATGCGCAATCGCAACAACAACTAGCTGATTCCTTAAATGTATGTCAACAAACCATTTCTAATCGTTTAAACAATATGGGTAAGATCCAAAAGGAAGGAAAATGGGTTCCATGTGAATTGACAGAAAGAAGCATGGAAAAGCGAAAAACCACGTGCGAAATATTGTTTCAAAGACAGCAACGAAAGTCGTTTTTGCATCGAATAGTCACTGGTGATGAAAAATGGATTTATTTTGACAATCCTAAACGGACTAAGCATTGGACTGATCCAGGTCAACCAGTCAAATTGACGCCAAAACGCAATATTCATGGAAAGAAGGTTTTATTGTGTATTTGGTGGGACCAAAAGGGCGTGCTGTATTATGAGTTATTGAAACCTGGTCAAACTATTACTGGTGAGGTATACAAAGGACAATTGAATAAATTGAATCAATCATTGAAAGAAAAACGACCAGAATGGGCGAACAGATATGAAAAAGTGATCCTTATGCACGGCAATGCTCGTCCACATGTCGCAAAACCGGTAAAAGAAACATTGGAAACACTCGGATGGGATGTGTTACCACACCCGCCCTATTCACCAGATGTTGCTCCATCAGATTACCACTTGTTCAGATCGATGGCACATGGACTCTGTGCACAACGCTTCCACAATTATGAAGACGTCCAAAATTGGATCGATTCTTGGATCGCATCAAAAGAGGAGAAGTTTTATTTTGATGGTATTCATAAATTGCCAAAAAATTGGAAAAAGGTTATACTTAACGATGGTAATTATATTCAATAAAAATTTTTTACTGTTATTACCGGAATTAATGTGTTTTATTTTTAAAAAAAACGGCACACACATATTGGTAGACCTATTATATTTACTTATTTACTTATTTACTCACTTATGGCATTAAAATCCAGGTGCGGTTTAAGCTTTCTTCAACACGTTTCTCCAACCGAATCTATCTGCAGCCACAATGTCTTCCAACCCAAAATTTTAAAGATATCACTATCATAGCATTTAACCATCTGGCCATTGGTCGTCAGGCTCATCTTCCTTTTGGATTACTATTCAACAGATTTTTATGGAACACGTTAATCCAACATACGTGAAACGTATCTATTAATCTATCTTATGGTTAGTCTATTGATTTTGATTATTTTGACAATATTTGGTTCACCGTTACAACTTATCTATTTCTAAATTGTAGCTTCGTCTTCAACCACTTAGTTCTTTGACTGGACCAAATATGCCATGGTGGAGCGTCCTTCGCTCAAAAATCAGAAATAATAATTTCTGGTTCTGTGTCATGCACCATGTCTCTGTCGTTCCAAAAACGTTAATATTGAATGTACTAATGTTTTGTAAAGCTGGTACCTTTGATCCCGTTGTAATGTTTTCGATTGGAATTGTTTTTTTTCCACATTTACTAACGATCCAGAATTTACGAAACAATTTACACGTTCCAAATTATATTATCAAATATTAACAATTAGAATTCGATTTTCTGATGAATTAGTTGCCACCATAAACTTTGTTATGTCTGCATTAACTTAGTCACGTAGAATCGATGCTACCTTGTATAACGATTCGAAAGTCTACCTTGCCTTCTCCAGTGTAATATTAAAAAGTAGTGTCGATATTGAAGCGCTTTATCGTGGTCCATTAACCGTCTTGAAATGATCAAATAATTTATCTCGCATTCGCATACACATGACTTAACATTATCCAACGTCATAGCAACCAAATCTATTAGTTATTTTGAAATACTAATTTCTTCCTTAATTTTACATAACTTTGATCTATTGACGTCAATCATATATCGTCTTAAAATTAAAATAACAAATAGTGTGTACCAACATTGAACTCCCTACACTTTCAAACAAAATCTGCCTTATACTAAATATTTGAACAGATGTGGATCGATCTGTTGAGAATCCACATTGGTATTCTCCGATTATTTCATTGGCATATGGAATAAATCTATGGTATATTATATTTGCAAATACACCTTATAGTCAATGATTAATAAAGTTATTCCTCTATAGTTGTTACAATTCGATTTATTATCCTTTTTGTACAATGGACAGATAATAATATCGTTCCACTCGGCTGACACCTGTTAATTATTCCAAATCTTAACAAATAGCTCTTGCAGTTGATACCACAAGACATTTCCACTATATGCAAAAATTTCAGCTGGTAAGTTATCTGATCCACGTGACTTATTATTCTTTTAATTCATATTCTATATTTTTTTCGTTACATTAAATTGCGGTTAATATCATTCATATTGTTTAAACTTCTGTAACTCCGTCCACTGATGATTTGGAAATATTAAACAATCAATAAAAATAGTAATGCATCCTCCTGCTGCAGGTTAACATTATTATATTTATTAAAATATCACCGTAAATATTATATATTTAATTAATTTTTCAAAATATATAATACATCGTCAGTGTGAGAATCCGTCCATATATATATTATTATTATTAGAAAAATATGAATGTCTTTCAAATTATAATAGAAATTATTAAAATTAATTATTATGGTATTTCAAAAAAAATAACAATGCACTTTATTATAATTATAATAATTAACCACATGCACTATATTTGCACATAGCACGACTGTGTATGTGGGTTATTGGAATTTATTAGCAAAAAAAAGTAACAACTAGGTCTAATATTTTCTAAAGCATAATGTAATAATTATATTGGTAAATATTATAACTAATTTTTCTAATATTATTTTGACATTATGTAATCATAGATAACATAAACAAAGCACATTTATACACACATATTTTCAGACAAGCATTCGTACATATAAACAACAATACCGATAATTCCATACATACAGTGGTTTCACAAAATTCAAAATTGTGAAAAAACCACAACAATTTATCGGTAAGAAAAATCGGAAAATACTAAACCAACTTAAAATACAAATTGATTTCCGGTCGTGTGAAATAATGTTGCACATTTTAATTTTTCTATATAGATACATTTCCTTTTATTAAATATGTACTAATATTATAGTTTCATTTCAATATTTAATAGTTATACTAATAATAATTGATTAAAAATGGGTTTTTATTGTTATAATTTTTTAATTCTTTAATTAAATTAAATAAATACATATTTTCGCACTTAACAAAAGCTTTCACACATGTTTTGATTTAGCTACTATATATCAAAATATAGCTGGTGACATTTTTAACTTATTATACACATAATAAAATAAGATATAAAACGTTTTTAAAATACATACATTTTTAATATTATAAAAACTAATTATTTTTATTTTTCAGTATTTTTTTTTTATATTGTTAATTAAATAAAGTAAAAAATAAATAAATTTTTTTTTTTTTTATTAATAATTATTTAATAATATAATATATTAAATTATTAATTATTATAACTATAATAAAAAAAAATCTTGTGATCATTAATATTTTTTGTAAATATTTTAAATATGTATTTGTAATGTAAAATTTATAATTATATATCTAATATAATATATAGAACTTAATATAATTAAATAAAATAAGTGTAAAACTTATTAATATATATATATAATTTGTTTTAAAATAATAATAATAAAATTCTTATTTATAATATATATGTTTTATGAATTATATAAAAATTTAAAAAATGTATATAATCCCACAACACTTGGAAATATTCAACATCTTCATCACAAATAACATATGCGTATATATGGGGGCAAATATTACAACTTATGATCAAAATATATTACGAAAAACTATAATTATTAAATGAAATTAAAATTTTCAAAATGATATTTGGATTATAATAGAGAATATAGCGGTATATATACATATACCAGTTTTCCATCCATAAGTGATAAAAAATAATGGTAAAATATATAAACATCTCTAATTCTAATATAGTCATCCATCAGAAAAATATAGCAAGAAAGAAATTATTTAAATTTGATATTATGTTTTAAAAATTTATTGATAATTAAATAAATGACAAAATTAAAAATTCTTATGTTATTAGTTATTATTTATACACACACTTACGCTTAGTGCACATTGCGTCAAAGAATTTTTAAGATTGGATTTGTAAAATCAGTGAAATGAAATGAAAAAAAATGTATTATATTTTGTGTTGATGTTTTATTCGAAATAAATAAACCCCTTTAAGATTTCAATACAAATTCAAGTGTTATGTTACAACAGGATTCAATAGCGATTAAAATACATGCCATGCAATTTGCTCTCCTGATATCCCCTAATTGAGTCCAAATCATACATCGAAGTTGTTTGTTTGTATAGTCGAAACATCAGCATATAAATAATATGGTTAGTACGGTACTAACCTAGGTGTCACAGGAAAGTCGCATTCGTGTAACACATGCCAATAAACCAAACAATAATAAAAATATAAAAATTATATTTTATGTGAGAAAAACTGTTAGAAAATACATTGATTATTGAAAGAATTTTCAATCGAAAAATTTAATTTTCTTACAAAAACATAAACATATGCTAAAAATATGAATGTTATTGCAATATATATTTTGTGAAAGTTATTATCACATCTATGTAAGGTCAACGCTAAACTAAATTTAGTCAGTCTCGATTATCGGCCGGATTTTTAGCAGATAAAAAATGGCAGCGAATACTAAGCGTTGATCGAATTAAAGTAAATAGAATATAAAAAAAAATTAATCATAACGAAACCATATGCTCCGAACAAATGCATACTAAATCATTTTGAGCCTTAATACTACTGCTATCTAGTATGAAACATTAAAAATGAGAATTTAGCATGAAATTTATATTTGTTTTCAAACGATTTCATATCTCTGGATTTTTGTCGTGTGATAATGATTTAGTAATTTCCAATAGAGTTGATAAGCATAGTGCAAAATACCATGAACATTTTTCTGTTAATGTACATGCCATTAACGATAATTCGGAACGTATTGAATCATTTTGATTGCCAATAAGTTGTAAAAGTTTTTGCATTTGAGGTTCTAATCTATGAGCTGCTGTATTTAACCAATTTGATGTTTTTTCTAATGATTGAATAATTTCTGTGTGCATTTTCTTGTCTTTTGGCTTTGAAAAACCTAGCAGATATGACATAAAAAATTTTAATATAATAAAATGTCATTAAAATCATACTCAAAACATCTTTTTCAGCCTTGATTATATCATCAGTTTTCTTTGGACATTCTCGCCATAATTATATCTGTATTTATAGCATTCATTTTACTTTCAGCTTCTTCTTTATTGTAATCCTCCATGATTAAGCATAATCTTCCATGATTAAACATAAGCATAAGCAACAGTGTCATAAATAACTTTGGTGAAAAAATAAATACAATATCAGATATTTTTGTCCGAAGTACAATATCAGTAAAATCTGCATCGTCATTTAAATGAAGCACACTCTTCATACATTTGATTGATATTATTCTAGTATCAAAAAAAAACATTATTTTCATAAAGATTTTTTTAGATTTCTGTAGAAGAGAAAAAAAAATTTAATTTTATATTGAATAAACAAATGTGGGTCGTAACGTAATTAATAACAAAAAAAACAGGCTTTTAATGAATTCCAGATAATAATTAATCTTAAATTGATTACAGAATTTACATTCATTGAATAGTAACAGAAATGGTCTTTCGCAGGTGGTTTTATATTATTCGGCTTTGAATCCTTAATACTATTGCCGATAAATTAATTCGATTATAGTTTTTGTTTTCATTTAACATTTTTATAATAACTGTATGAAAGAATGAAACAAAATAAAATCTGCCACAGAAGTCAAAAATTTAACTTCTAAAATACAACTATTTTCAAAACTACTATAAACTTACTGTAATAGTAGCGTTTTGTACAGATATAATATTTGATTTTGTTAAATTTTGTGATTGTAATTATTTCCTTCAATTGTTTTCAAAGCATTTAAAAATTTTTTAATCATTGTAATCATTTAACATTTTCATTTGATGGTTCTTTTTTAATATCGTCATTTAATATATTTAAAACTTTATATATTTCCATTTTATTTGATAATAATAATAACAATAATATAAGTATAACAGACACCAATTAACCAAATAAAATAAATTTAAATAATATTTTCTAAATATTTACATTCAAATAAAATTATGAAATATTAATAACAAAACAATAACACATACACACACTTGTATACTCATGTGAGAATGTTGAATTGGGGAACCTTCAATTGTAAAAGAATATAACTTTTTCATCAAAAATATCAAAGTTTGTGGCATGGTTTTTTCATATTCTTCACCGCATGAATTAGCTTTTGACTCTACACGCATTTACACGCAATAGCACTTCCTTTTATGAACGCAAAATGAGCAATTTTTTGACAGTTCATTTATGATTTATCTATTGAACGTCAAAAAAGTTTGCGCGGTGGTATTCATTCAAGTGTGTTATGTTTATTTTGTTATTTTATTATTTCATAATTTCATATGAATATAAATATTTAGAAAATATAGATAAAATTTATTTTATTTGATTGATTATTTATTATCAAATAAAATGGAAATATATAATACTTTAAATATATTAAAACATGATATGAAAAAGGAACCCACAATAGAAAATGCTAAAAAATTTCTAAGTGCTTTGAAAACAATTGAAGGAAATAATTACAATCACAAAATTTTGCAAAACCTAATATTATATCCATTAATCGAAAGAATTGATGAAATAAATATTTTGTAAGTAAAACATTAATAATTGTTCATAATAAATACACTAGTGCAGAATCTATTTTGTCACCTTGATGTTAAGAGGTTGAATTGTATAGGCTACATCTGCAGAAACTTTATTATAGTGTTAAAAATGGTTTCAGTTTAGGAGTTAAGTTCTGGACTTCTGTGGCAGATTTTATTTTATTTCATTCTTTCATACAGTTATTATAAAAATGTTGTTAAATGAAAACAGGAACTATAACCAGATTAATTTATCGGCAATAGTAATAAGACTTCAAAGCCGAGTAATACAATAAACCCTGCGAAAAAGACTTTCTTTTACGGCACATTTTTAATCAAATAAACAAGCAATTAAAGATTTTAATGGCATTATTGACTGGTATCCATTAAACAATTTTGTTTATTCGATACAAAATTTAATTGTTTTTTTCTCTTCAACAGAAATCAAAATGAAATAAAACGTTATCTATTTATCAGTATGAAATATATATTAGAAATTATTCGCATTAATAAAATAACAGTATTTAATGTAACATTATTGACAATGATTAAAGAAATATATGATGTAAAAGAAGGACATTTAAAAGGAAATGTATCCGAAGAATTTAAAATTAGTATTATTGAATCTATTGATGCATTATTTAAACGTGCAGTATCATCTATAATTGAAGAACTCTATATAAAAGAAAATATAAATATAATATCACAGGTAATATTTATTTGTGCTGAATTAATCAATAGTGAAAAATTTAGAAAATTAAGGTATTTATTTGTCTTATTACAATGATAATTGAGAATCTATTTCTTAATGAATGTAATGTTTTTTTTTGTTACTAGAATAATATCAATCAAATGTATGATGAGTGTGCTTTATTTAAATGACGATGCAGATTTTACTGATATTGTACTACGGGCACAAATATCTGATATTGTATTTATTTTTTCACCAAAGTTATTTATGACATTGTTAAAAGTTATACTTGATGATGAAAAACAAGGAAAATTATTAATTTCGGTAATAATTTAAATAAATAATTGTTTATTTTTTTATTTATTTAACTTATCGTTTTAGTTATCGATTCGTGCGCTGGGAAAATTTTTATGTTTAATCATGGAGGATTACAATAAAGAAGAAGCTGAAAGTAAAATGAATGATATGAATATAAATACAATTATCGAGAGAATGTCAAAGAAAACTGATGATATAATCAAGACTGAAAAAGATGTTTTGAGTATGATATTTTTATTGTTGACTTTTTATTATATATTCATTTTTTATGTTTTATGCTAGGTTTTCCAAAGCCAAAAGACAAGAAAATGCAAGCAGAAATTATTCAATCATTAGAAAAAACATCAAATTGGTTAAATGCAGCAGCTCATAGATTAGAACCTCAAATGCAAAAACTTTTACAACTTATTGGCAATCAAAATGATTCAATACGTTCTGAATTATCAATAATGGCTTGTACATTAATAGAAAAATGTTCATGGCATTTTGCGCCATGTTTATCAATACTTTTGGAAATTATTATATCATTATCACACGACAAAAATTCAGAGATATCAAATCGTTGTTTAAAAACATATAGAAATATAGCAAATAATATTAACATTGAAACAATACTAGAAGATATGTTGTTAAAACTTCTAATTAAATTACCACGTATTATTTGTACGGGTAATGAAATTGAACAAATTTCAAATTTTATATTATTCAAAGGGATTTTAAAATTATTGCCAGAATTAAAATTTAAAATTATTATATTAAATCAAAATATATTAGAA
Source organism: Bibio marci (assembly GCA_910594885.2). Taxonomy (NCBI): domain Eukaryota; kingdom Metazoa; phylum Arthropoda; class Insecta; order Diptera; family Bibionidae; genus Bibio; species Bibio marci. Next base: position 15,116,108 of record OU343114.1, read on the forward strand.
CAAATAACATCCATTTTATTATCGGCTATTGAATTAGAAGTAAATATTGAATTATTACAGAATGAATATTCAATACGTTTTATTGATGATGATGCACAAAATGTATTTGTTAATTTACCATGGAAAAAATTTAAATATTTACATAATTTAAATTTAATTGAAGAAATTGAAGAAATTTGTCAACTAATTGGTGATTCAGATATTTTATTAAATCATTTATTAAATTTATTTATTAAAAAAACAACTTTGTCAAACGAGATAATAATTCTGTTAATTTATTTATTGAAAAAAACGTTAAAGAAAAAAGATTTTGTTAAAACAATTTTAGATGAATTCGTTGACAACGTTCATTGGGAATTAGCCATTCAATCAAATCAAACACATGAATTGGAAAAAATCGATGTAATTTTATTTTTTAAATAATTTATAAAATTTCAAATTATGTTTCTTATATTATTATTTAATTATTATTGTATTTTATAGTACGGTGATTCTAGTTGGTATGAAGATCGAACTGTAGGCTTATATGAATCAGCTATTTCAATACGATGTACTGACATTAAGTGGAAAGAAACAGAAGAAGGTAAGTCTTTGAACTAATCAAATATTTTATTTTATTTAAAAAATAAAAATAACCGAAATATGAAACTAAATAAATGAGTGAATAATTAAACATTTTTCTAATTAATTAATCAGAAAGTAATTCACAAAATGATGTTATTACAATTAATGATGCTAAATTTAATGTTTTACATATATGCCTAATATTGGAGGCATTTGGTACATTTTCAATTACTCTAGAAAATGAATTTCAACCATATTTATTATATTCATTACCGAAAATTTTAGAAAAAGCTGGTAAGTAAATATATTTACCTTTAATTTATTTATTCATTGAGCTCTTACAATAATTATAATAATTTTCTAGGTAGTAGTAATTTTATGATACATGTTGCTGGTATGTTTGCATTAAAGTGTTATGCAAAATCATCGCTAAATATGAATAATGTATCTGAATTTATATATCATAATATTGATTATTCTTTGCATTTTATAAATAATTCAATGAAAAAGGTATTTAAAATTTAAACATTATAATAAGATTAGAAATGTCGTTTACGCCAACAGTTGACGTTACTATTGCATTAGGTTTGTGTCAATAATAATAAATATGTGAACACGTCCCATCTCAAAAAGCTTGAAAACATTGGTTTGGTCGCTACTCCCATTCGCAGTAATTTACCAACTTGGCTGTAATGAATATTACATGCTCGATGCTCGATCGTTTGTTGAAAACCCAGTTCAAATGTATTGGCCAGAGAAATCTTATCTCCCCGTCGTGTATTTATCATATGACTCCTTCTGACTACCACTTATCCCTGTCCATGTTGCACGAACTTTTCGAACAATGATTCAATTCCTTCGGAGAAGTAAAACATTGGATCGACGAATGATTGGCCTCAAAAGGCTAAGAGTTATAGCGACGCGGAATTCATTATTTGCCAAAAAGATGTGGAAAGATAGCTATGATCAATACTTTGATTATTAAATACATTTAAAATAAATGACTTTTACAGCCGAAAAAATCGACTTTTATATGCTAATTTCATTATATTTTAATTGTTGATAAATTTTTTTATTTAATAATTTTTAGTTTGGAAATAGTCAACGTATATTAGATACCTTAAGTGTTATAATAAAATATGGAACATTAGAATGTATTCCGCATATAGAAAGTATTATTAATACTGTTATTACAGAAAGTTCCAATAAATATGAAAGAACGAATATCTTATCATTTTTAAAAGTATTTCAAATGACTTTGCAAGCCATATCTTTATGGACGGATACAATTTCAAATGATAAAACTGCAACAATTGATGAAACAGAACTATTAAATGATGATAAATTAATAAAATTATCAATTGGTAATTGGAATATATTACAGAAACTTATTGATATAGAAAATTCGAAAAACATTGATGATATTGATTGGTTAACGAGCAAAGAAGACGAGGAGCTGCCCACTTCTTTAGATGAAAAACATTTTGAAAAATTGGTGCAAGAAGAATTAAATGATAACGAAAGTAAAAACGTGAATTCAGAAGAAAATTGTGAAATTAATACTGATGAAAATGTAGAGAAACCGATACCAAAACACATTGAAATGACGTTAAATATTTTACGACGATGTTTGAAAAGTATATCGTCAAAAAATCGAGATGAAAAAATTGTAGCCATTGAAACAATTTCAATTGGTTTAAACATAATAAAAGATAATGAAAATCAATTATTACCAATGGTTCATTTAATATGGCAACCGCTTGCCGAACGTGTTAAAGATAATGATCCAATTATATTACGTAGATGTTTTTCATTATTAGTTACATTATCAAAATTATCTAAAGATTTTATTTATCAAAGAACAACAAAGTATGTTTGGAAAAGAAATTATAAATATCTATATTAATTTACTAATATACATATTATGAAATAATTTTTTTTCAGAGATGTTTTACCAATTTTATGCAATTTTTTGAAAAAATCATCAGAAGAGAGTCTTAAACATAGTAAAGAATTATCATATCAGTAAGTTTTAAAACACTATTTTTATAAATTATATATAATTTACATATCTTATTTTATAATTTATAGAAATAGTCAACAATTTAAACTTCAAACAGAAATTTTATTAGATTTACCGAAAATATTAATTATAATTGAAATTAAAGAAGCTTTATTGAACACAGTTTTGGATTCCGTTCTATTGTTTTTACATAAGGAACAACCAAAACAATTACAGCATGAATGTGTAAATTTTTTTAATAAATTACAACATTTCGATGCAACTGCAATACATGTAAAACTATTAAGTTATTGTGAAAAATTACAATATTCAAGTAATGTAAGTAAAATTATAATTTAAATTTATGTTCATTAAATTATAGATTATTGTTATAATAAATTTGCAAATAATATGACACAAGTTTCTGTACACAAAGATATTAATTTTCAGTTTTTATTATATAGAATATCTCTGGTTACCACATTTTGATCTTTAATTTAAAAAACATAAACGCAATATTGTTCTATGCACGCAAATAATTGCGTTACTTAATTCTCCTAGAACATTCGTAACGTTGATGATATGTCGAATACCAGTATCTTTTAACAGTTACCCATTGAGATTAACACGATTATACCGAGATCGACGTACTTTCAATCAATATCAATAATCGAGTTAAAGTGTTTAAAGTTAAGAGATAGAAAAACAAACATTTTCAAATTCGTTATTTACATGTAATTTCACATTTGGGGTAAATTATCACAAATATCGATTATAAAAAAAAATATAATAAATAAATATAATTATGTACTAAAATTTTTATAAATTTACAATTTTCAATAATTTAAGTTGGTTTTTTACGTTTTGGAATAGCACCTTGTAATTTTCGTGTTTTTAAATCAATCGCCCGTCGTGAAGTTTTATTTGATTCACCCCGATTTTTTGAAGGGTTTTTTCTCACAGATTGTGTTTCGTTATCAAATAATTGATTCCGTTGATCGTTTATTCGTTCTATTAATCTTTTATCACTTAAAGAATTTATAAATTGATCGAATGTTGATTGTTTACTTTCAATTTTTCTTAAATTAGATTCCTGTGCGTTTCTTTTTTCTTTCTGTTGTGTACCGCCGCCTCTAGTAGTCGCTACTCGTGAAGTTTTTTTTGGTTCACTCCGATTTGTTGAAGGGGATTTTCGTACAGATTGTGTTTCGTTATCTAATAATTGATTCCGTTGATAGTTTATTAGCTCTTTTAATCTTTTATCATTTAAAGAATTTATAAATTGATCAAATGATTGCGTGCTTCTAATATTATTTAAATTAGATTCCGGCGTATTTTTTTTTACTTTGGGTTGTGAACCAGTGGGATTTTTAAATAATTTTTTTGATGATGACTGTGATTTACGCAATTTTTTAAATTTTAAAATTGACTGTTTGTCTGCAATATGCGTTTTCATTCTTGGTGAAATAATTTTATATTCAATTAACGTTTCATCACCACATTTTGTTTGTACATGTCTTTTTTTTAATGGTTCACGTCTAGTAATATGTCTGCGTCTTCTTTGTTGCGGTTCATCAATCTGCGGAACCATTTCATCTAACCATTTAAATGCTTCGTGCAATGGCACTCTGAACAAACCGATTGGGCTCATTTCAATTCGATCGCGTGGTGATTTAATATTATTTATTTCTTCAACGTCTTCAAAATCATACTTTTCATCATCAATATTTGAACTTTCAGAAATTATACTATCAAATTCATAACGCGATCGTCGTTGTTGGTTCACCACCGGATATTTTGGTGATCGTTCATTCAATGCTTGTTGTGTAAATAAATTTGGTCGAATGTGCTGCAGTCGGAAAGCACCACTTGCGTATTGTCCATACAATTGATTTCTTTCAAGTTCTCGTTGTTTATGCATTTTTTTTTCGTCGAAATAATATTCATGTTCATCAACTGATGTTACATCATCACCAAATATGTCTTGTATAAACATATCTTCATCATCTAAGATATTTTCAATTTTTCTTAATTTTATACGTTTTGGTCCAAGTACTAATGGCTTAGATAAATATTCCTGGGAACTAAATGATTCGTCTAATATACCTGTAACATTTATTACTTATTATACAAATACCTAAATTATATAAAAACTATACCTGGTTGAGGTTGATAATTAGTAGATGTTGCTACCGGCCTATTTGTAGAGTATTCTAGTAAATCTGGTTCACCATTATTTAATAAATCATCTTCTGAAATTCCATTTAATAGTCTTCTATTCAATTTATCTGAATCATTTTCAAAATACATATCATCAGGCAAATTTTGTGTATTAACTGATTCTAAATTTCCTGCATCAATTTTATATTGCATAAGTTTTTCTAAACTTTTATCAAGTAAATCAATATTTCCAAATCTTTGTTTTGGTACTGTTGTAAACGTATTTTGTAGATTTTTATTGACTTCGATCGATGATTCATTAATTATTGACGGAAATTCTTTCGATACGTTTTTATTTGCATTATTTCTATTATTTCTCCCTGATGATTTTAATATTTTATATCGTTTTTGTGTGTCTATGAATTTCTGAGGTAGTTCAGGAATCGTGTTTAAATCTGTGGTTGATATTATGACCTCATTTCTTTTGCCTACATTTAATTGTGGTTGTTGTTGTTGTTGTTGTTGTTGTTGTTGTTGTTGTTGTTGTTGTTGTTGTTGTTGTTGTTGTTGTTGTTGTTGTTGTTGTTGTTGTTGTTGTTGTTGTTGTTGTTGTTGTTGTTGTTGTTGTTGTTGTTGTTGTTGTTGTTGTTGTTGTTGTTGTTGTTGTTGTTGTTGTTGTTGTTGTTGTTGCGATGCATTATTAACCGTATCTAGTATGTTTTCTAAAGCATTAAGAAATCGCATACGTTGTTCAAACGGTAGTCTTTTTGTGGTAAACTCTTCATTACTGTCGTTTCCATCCTCAAGATTGGGCTCCTCAATTTGAGATATATGTTCACTTTGTACGGACAATTGTTCAGCAGTGTTTGGCAAAATATTTCTTCGAAATTTACCGCTAGCATAATCTGAGTAACGTTGTTGATTTTCGGATGATTGTTTTTTAGATTCTTTCGGTGTTTGATGAAACGATTGAATATTTTGCACAGTTGATTCAACACCAAAAATATCATCATATAACATGTCGTCAGACAGTAAATAATCTGCAGAAATGTTAAACAGTGGATCATTGAAATACATTTCATTTGATATAAAACTTGTATTATCATTCATTTTTTTATCATGTGGTGTAGTATTTGGTTTTTTTCGTGAAAACTCTGCAATTTTTTCCTGTTGCAAAAGATTTTTTTCAAATTCTAAAAAAACATTTTTTCTATTACTGACATAATGTTCTTCTGAAGTTAGATTTTTAGAACGTTCTACATTTTTTTTTTTATGAATATCATATCTCTTTTTAATTACCTCAATGGAAACTGGTGGTTGCTTTGATGCGGCCTTTTTGGGAATCTGAGGAAGTTTTCTTAATTTTGGTTGAACAATTTCTCGTTTTTCTCCAGGAGTCTCATAGCGAACTTTATTTTGATTCCGGTACACTGGCAACCGAGATGTGGGAATATTCCTATTTTTTCTTATAGGTATTTGACGCTGTCCTTTCGTTTGCACTATTTGTGTTGATGTAAGTGGTTGAATTCGTAATTTTGATATTGGTGGCGGTGTTGCTGGTTGAATTTGAATTTTGGGTATTGGTCGCGATAACCTATTCAATTTTTGGACATGCGATACAATTTCAGGTGATATCTGAAAATGGTCGTCTTCCAGAGATGCGTCAGTCAAATTAAAATTTTCCGGTTGGTTTATATCATCGATATTTTCTAGATCCTCATCATATGTAAATGCGTCTCGTCGCATTAATGTTGGTATTGGTGGTTGAATTTGTAAATGTGGTGACAATGGTTGTTTTTCCAATATTTCATAACGATAATTTCCAGATGCATATGATTTATAAATATTAACATTTTCATTATCTCGTTCTCGTAGTTGTCCACTTCTTGATGGTGATATAGTTACAGTAATTGGTTCAACTAATATACTTTCTTCGAATAGATCATCATATATCATTTCACCATCAGACATAAACGAATTCTCTTTATTGTTTGGATATTTTGAAGGTGCATCAATTAATGGTCTATGTAAATAGTCTTCATTAAATGATGTGTCTAATACACCATATTCTGGCCTCCGAAAATATGAACGTTTTGGAGGAGTTTTCATTGGATCATGCATCAATTCTTTTAGATCGTGATTGTCATGTAATCGTGGTTTCTCGTGTGGATGGCTATCCTTCTTTAACGTACTACTTGTAAACCGATTTCTTCGCAATACATTTACAGGAAATTTTTGTTTTAAAACTTTATCATATTTTAAAATTGCATTTGGTTTTCTTCTTAGTTTTGGTGATTTAATAAGTGGATCAATTAGTTTTGCATCGGTAATTGATTTATCTAATGGTCCTCTAGTTTCTTCAAATTGGTGATATTCTATTGGATCCATTAATTCTGGTTCAAAAACTCGTTTAAATGCTGGTAAATCATGAGGTTCATCTTCAATAACTGTTTGACCTCTACTCAAACGATATCTATTTCGCAGCTCCCGATGTTTAATTGATTGTATTGCACTTTTTTTCAGAATTGTCTTTGTAGGTGAAACATCTACGTATTCAAATAACATGTTATAAAATTTTTAAAATGAATATAATATTTAAAGTTTAATTACCCATGCTGTGCTCTTTTTGTGCACATTTAACTTTTAACTGTTCACCTATATTTATAATATCATTGATAAGATTTTGTATAACTTGTTGTTGAGGCCTTTGTTCTTCGGCAATATTATAATTTTTTTCGTTTGATAATAAACTGATGTCAATATCTATTGGCGGTGTAAAATCATCAATATTTTCGTCATCTGTTGGCGGAAGTATTTCATATTCAGATATTTCAACACTTTGCCATTCTGGTTCACTAATATTACTAATATGTTGTTCATCATTACGATTCATATCTGTGGCAGGTAATAAATCATCATCATAAATTTCACCACTTACCAATTCTGGTTCTGTAATATCCTCGAGTTTATCATCTGAATTTGATACATTAGTTTTTCGTGTAGAGTCATATTCTAGACGTCTTCTAGCTGGTATATCAGGGGTTCTTCTTTGAAATGGGATCTTTTCATTCGAACCAATTATTAGATTTTCATTGAAAATATCACCATAGAACATTTCTTCTTCATTTAAAATTTCATTCAAATCGAATTCTTGTGCTTTAATATAGCGTCCAAATCGTTCTCTAATCGTTTGAACATCATTCGTTTGTTTATTACATCTTTCTATCATTTCACTGTGTGATTGTGATACTTCATCATATCTATGTGATTGTGATTGCTCGCTATCAGCAACATTGTCCGCAATCGTAACTAAAGATGTTGATGCATTAGCATAGACATCAATATATTCTGGTTCTGTTATGGCCGATATAGATTCGTCTAAATTAACTTCATTACCTAATATATTTCGTCGATATTCACCGGTCACTATCCTTTTATATGACGGTTCTTTAGTTTGTTTGTGATTTTGTGAAAACATTTCCATTTGTTCTGGTTGAAAAATTGCATTTTCACCAAACATATCTTCAATTGGCATTTCATCGTCCGTATAATAATCTTGAATTGGAGAAATATTATTATTTGCTTGTATTACTGCTTCACCCAAATATTGATTATCAAATGATTCATCTATTAATTGATACGGTGTCGTTGCCGTATGATGTTGGTTTTCTGGAAATTCAACATTTGAAATATCTAATAGCTTTTGTGGTTTTTCAACTTTTTTCTTTGCTTTAGATTCCTTTATTTTAATACGTTTCTCCCATTTGTCTATTTCGTTTAATTGTTTTTCAGGCGAACGATGGTTTAATGGTGAATTCAAATTCTTATGTTCTAATGATCTATTTGTTAATTCATCGATTACTTTGTGCGATTCACCTGGCAAATCTGTAAACATAAGTTGACCTAATAAATTGTTTCTTTCATTTAAATCTAAATAATTCTAAAAGTGTAATACCACGCACCCATGTTATTTTCGTCTTCATATTCTTCAGCTCTTGAAAAATTTAGTCTGCGTCGTAAATGACGATATCTTGCTGTTTGACTTAAACTTCTGCTTAACGCTGCATGAGCCACCGGATCTGGATTTACCAATTTATCATATTTTAAAAAATTTTTAATTTTTGCTTGATCTTCTTCATATTTTTCCCGTATTTTTTTCTGGACATTTTCTGTTATTGATTAAATAATTTTGTTAATTAAATTATAATTTTTTAATTTATATCTTTAGTTATTGTATCAATACAGGAGAGTGTATATAGACATCCTCACATTTAGTAACCGACCAATAAAAAAAAATTAAATAATATAGTATTAAGTCTGAACACTCTGTAAATAAATATTTATTAGTAATTTATAGGCTGATCGGAATAAGGACCATCTATCCACTCTATTACCCCTTTTAATTTTTTGTTGATTTCTATAATTTTGAAAGTATGCTTCAACTTCATTAATATCACGTTCAGAAAATATTTCATCTGTATTTAGATCATTTAATATTCCATCCGATTCGGTTGAACTTTTAATGGAAATTTGTTGTTGACCATTATGTGTCCCAATCAAATCATTTATATTATCATTTTCGAATTCCGTTAATAGATCGTCAATTATCATTTCCTGTTCTGTTAGCAATCCATCAGATTTATCTGAAGAACTGCTATACATTTTACTAATTAATTGATTCTCCCCAAAAATATCGTCTGTAAACATTTCATCATCTTGTAATATACTGATCTGACTGTTATCATCGTTAAATTTAATTTTTTCAAAATATTGCTTAACATTATCATTTTCATTTAGTATATCATCTTCAATATCATAATTAATTTGCTGCGGCTGTGGTACAATCCGCTTCAACTGATTCAATTTTTCTTTATAGATATTCATAAGACGTTCTTGTATTTTTGATTTCGCCGGTGATGCAACATTTGTCTTTGGCCGTCTTTCTTTCATTCTGTTATAAGTTTCATTTAATGATCGATCTAAATCTATCTGTATTTTCGATGTAGTTTCTGCTGTTATTGTTGGTGTATCTTGATGTTCTCGCCGACGTTTAAAATAATCTCTTACTTGTATTCGACCTTCACGTCCTGTAGGTGAATCTAATAAAATAAAAAAAAAATAAAAAATAAATAAAAATAATAATATAATAATAATTTACATTTTAAATCAGCAAAATATTGTTCGGCTGAAACAAATCGTTCATTTTTTGTTAATCCAAATTCTTCTGGTTTATGTCTTTTAAATGGACCCAATACACCTATTTTAGGTGATGCCCGATCTTCATGTCCTCTACCTGAAAATTTTAATCTACAATAATAATAATAACACACTTATTATAATTATTTCTGTAACAATTTATCAACATACGTTTTCGTACTACTGAAACATATTTTTTTTCTAATCGTTCTTTAAGTCTTGACGGTATTTTTTTAACTCTGTAAAATAATAGCAACAATTATGCAATATTTTAAAATCTATAAATTTATTTGAATACAAACTTTGATTTATTTTTATAATTGAATCGCAATTCGTCTACCAATCCATTTGAATCACGACTTGATGCTAGTGGGGCCTCATCTGATTGCGTTTGTAGTACATTAACTGTGCTATTCTCAATAAAAAATTAAAATTAAATTACTAGTTTTTTTATTGTAAAAAATTATAATAATTCACATTTCATTTTTTGGCCAAAGGCTACAATCAATTGATTGTATTGCTGCCTGAACACAATCCAATGGTAAATTATTGTTATTTTTAACATTATGCAAATTTGATAATTTATCTGTAGTGGAGACAATGCATAAAAAAAATATGGACCAAATTTATTAATTTATTTGTTCTTGTTAATTAATCACATAAAAATTACCAGATGTTTTAATACTATAAGGTGCTGGTCGACCATAGTCTAAAAATTCTTCTTTTATAATCAATTCAAATATATCGTTTAATTTGTATTTTATATTATCTAAACGATTTGTTTCAACATTTGGTAACTCTTTAAATTGGCCAACTAATCGTTTACATTTTAAACAAAATAATAATAATTTTAAATATTCATCGCGTAAATTTTCATCTTCTATTTCATTTGAATTATTCAACTTTTCAATCCATTTAGTCGAAATTATGCGATCTAAAAAATATTAATGAATATTTGTTTGTTTGTAAATGATGTTTTTGTAATATTAATTCTATTATAAAAAATGATATTAAATTATAGATTTTTATTTATAACATAATTCTATATATTAAAAATTAGATATTTATGTGTGTGTGTGCGAGTCAACAAATACTTGTCTATTATAATTAAATAAAATGTTTTACTTAACAAGATTTGTAAACAATTTGTTGGTAAACATTTTAAATCTGCAATGCAGTCAAAACACAGACAATAAGTATTTTCTTATAGCAATTAATATTATTATCATTTATACACGACACACAATTAACATATTGTATAGATAATTTTTACCTTTTTCATCAATTAATTCTAAAGTATATTGTTTGGCAAGTTCTAAACTATATTCGAATGCTTTATTTTGAGTTAATGCAACCATACTATTAATAAATTTAGATAAATAGAAAATAAATGGTTAAAAAAAAAAATAATGAAATGTAAAAAAAAAATGACATTAAATTTATAAATAAAAATTTACAACAAATTTATTTAAAAATAAAAAAGCGTTCAAGGCATCCATGATCAACATCATTGATTTCTGTTACTCTTACACTCACCAGGTTTTACCCTGGGCTTCGGTTTCGGCAATTACAGTTATATGCCATGTATCTCTTGGTCGGCCCACCTTCCTCCTATTATGTGGATTCCACTATAAAGATTCCATTGCAATATATATCCTACACCAATTCGAACCTATTTTCACCGTTTTTGATTGTTTGCACAAAGTTTCTCTTTACCTATTGTTTCAGACCATCGAACAGCATTCTTCAAAGACAAGTATTCACAAAAGCTTATGTAGGTGAGATGTGATCACTGAATTGTGACCCTCCAATTCCTATGAAGTTCGTTAATCATATTTAATAATAACTTTACAAGGTTTGTCGATGTTTCGCGAAATCTTTCGATGTAGTTTAGAGAATTATGTTGATTTTATAAATGCGAATTGTTTAACATTTGAAGCAACAAGTTGTACTTTCAATTGCCTTTTTTCACTAATTATATCCAAAGTAGTTTGAAATGGTTATTTCTTTCTTTCAATCAGATCTGCAACCAGGATATGTTCACCAACCACTTTATATATTGCAAACAACCTGCCAGTCGACGTTGAAGTCATGTTGTCGTCAGTGTTGATACAGTGACATGTTTATTTACACATTAAATTTACCCAAAATTGTTGGATCATGTAGTTTTTGTGTGATCAAGTCTATTTCTGATAGTAATATTTATCCAAATTTAATTTGTATATTCGCATTTATCCTACTGAAGAAGGATAGAAGGCAATGCTGACTATGTTCGTCAGTGCTGCAACGATACCGGACATTTAGTAGTGATTTTTTCTACTTTTTAATATATAAATATAAAAATGTCTCACTTTCTGACACTTTCAAATCTATACAAATTAAAATATTTCTCCTAAAATTTATCGCTAGTATTTTATTAGTAGTTCATCGATTATCAGTTAAATATTTATATATAATTAAATTCACTACAATATTTAGGAATACATTAAACCAAATGTTAAAATTATGATTTTCCCTATAATTATTTAGTCAACAGTTTAACGCAACACATTAAATACAAAACATATTATTTTTTCTTATCATAATATGTAACGATAACATTTGTTCAATCATTATTATAAAGCTAAATTTACAATCATTTTATCAAAATAATAATATAATTAATAAAAAGAATAATAAAATTAATTAAATATATTTAATTTTATTAATAATACTAATTTGGTTTAATGTATGTTGGAACACGGATTGTGACTTTAAATCCAATATTGCGAATTTATTTCTTATGTTGGTTATTCAAAATAAATTTGCGTCTACACTAAAAATCTAACATATAAAATGAATTTGACAATTGTATCTGAATAGCATCTAAAAATTATAGATACACATTTTTTGAATCTTTATCTAGACTGTATCTGTACTTCGATGATTTTAATATTAATGTTCTTAACACCGTGAATGCAAATCAATAATTTTATAATAAGAACTTATGCATTTAAAATATATACTGTAATTAGTTACACATTATTGGTGTTTATAAATAATTATGATTTAAATTTAAAATAAAATAAAAATGTTTATAATTTTTAATTAACAATTTATTTTATCTATTTTCAATTTATTAAAATGTTTCTAAAAAATTACTTAATATTATTCCTAAAAAAAAAAAAAAAATTTGTTGCTGTAAATCTTGAAATAAATAACACAAGAGATGGAAAAAAAATACCCACAACTTACTATCTATACATTATGTAGTTAATTTAATTAAATTTTCATAAAAAACAATTAAAAAAAATTAAAATTATTATAATTAATTAACATTGTGTATAACCAATGGTAAAAATATTAGATTATTTTGTTTTTACACAATTATTGCATCATAACAAATTTATCAAAAATATATATAGGCAACAATTAGAGGGAAAAAAAATGAGGAAAGAAAAAAAAAATTTGTTAACTTTTATTATATTTTACAAAAGAATTGTATTTATAATTGTTTGTCAGTAGATGATAAATGCAATAATAAGATGGTAAATATATATTTATGTAATTTATATACAAAAAGCAATATCACAAAATTCATTCTACTGACACGAATGATTTTGTTTAGTTGAATTTTATTATTTATTTTTAATTTTTAATATTTTTTTCTAAATTAAAACGAATATTTTTATAATTTTGATTATTTCCATCTCCCATTAAAATTACGTATCGTTTAAAAAAAGAAAAGTTATATAAATAAATGCATAATTTGATGTATTTATTTTTAAAAATATTTGTTTTTTCTTTTGTCATTATAAAAATCGATGACTAATTGTTTCTTAAGTTGTAATTGTTTATTTTTATGCTTGATATTATTATTATTATTATTATTATTAATATTACTATTATTATCATTATTATTATTATTATTATTGTTATTGTTATTGTTATTATTATTATTATTATTATTATTATTATTATTATTATTATTATTATTATTATTATTATTATTATTATATTCATTAGTATTTTAGAGGCACTAGAGGAAAAAACTTGTATTTTAATTAATTTTTATTTTATTATTGTAATTTATTTTTTAGTGTTTTGATATTAAAATGAAATCATACGAATTTTTAAAAATGTACAAATTGTTGTTGTTTTTCTCTAAATTACGTTATTATTTTATTTTATTGTTTTAATTTGTAATATTTTATTTATTATAATTAATGGTGTTTTTTTGTTTTTAGTTTATTTATTTTTGTAATTTATTATTTAATTTGTAAATTCAACTATATTATTATTAATTTTATTATTAATTTAAGCTACATAAGTAAATTCATTAAACTACTAGCATATGCCATTGGTTTGATATCTGGATGAGGCTGAAAAAAAAATTATCATATTATTATTGTGTGTAGTTAATAGAAAAATGAAATTAAAAAATAAATTTTTGTTTCCTAATAATATAAATAAATACAATATTAAATTTGTCATATAGAAAATGTTATCCTTTTGTAAAATGTCACCCGGTACAGAATGATGTTTTAATTTAAAATATAGATGAGAAAATTTCAGTATGGTATTATATAATTTAATACACTGGTATGAAAATCGATTAGACTTAAGGGGAATTCTACAATTTTTCATATTGCCTTAATCTCTTAATTGAATTAATATTACGAATAGGTATTATATTCTAATAAAATGGTGTTTGTGCCATTAATAATAATAAATATGTAAATTATTTTATCTATAAAGTTTATCCGATTCCAATTCAATATTGTTTAATTTAAAAAATATTTAAAAATTTATCATGTGAATAGAGTGAAGCAAATCAAATTAATCAATTATAAGTTACTCACCACAGCCTCATATGTTGTAAAATCTGGTTTCATATCTTTACCATTTACAATAATAAAGGCACCTTTATTGCCCATTGTATCACTAATTATGAAAGAAAATAAATATTTCATTAGGTTTTCCATCCTTCAAACTGTTTACATATACAGCTTTGATTTATACTTACCAATAGTTGGGTGCTGAAAATACCGTTATACATTTACCATCATGAGCTTCTTCATAACCAAACGGTTTAACTTCATGACTACGTACAATGTAATCCAATTTATTTTTTTTACAAAATTCTTCGGTAACATCGGGTCCAAATTGTATGCCAACACCACGTTTTGATGGACCACGTCCATTTTGTGGTTGCGGATCCGACCACAATAGTTCACACATTAAACCTTCTTCGGGCGGTTGCCGATTACGTTCAATTGATTTTAAATCATCCAATGTTACATTGTCTGTTGAAAATAGTCCACCATGCATAACCAGTACACGTTTATTTAAACAATGACTTAATGGTAGCCAATTATAAACTTGTGTAAACATATTAGACATAACACTTGAATATTTTGCTGTTACTTCACCAGTAAAACCATACATTTGATTCATATTAATACTTTCATGATTACCGCGTGATAAAAAGAAATGATTTGGATATAATAATTTAAATCCAAATAATGTAAATATACATTCAACCGAAAATGAACCTCGATCAACAAAATCTCCATTAAATAAATATGGATTGGTTGTTGATGGTATACCATTAATGTTAAATACATTCATTAGATCATAAAATTGACCGTGAATATCACCACAAATTGTAAATTTTGCATCATCGGGAACGGTTATATCTATTAATGATGGTTGAGTACGTAAATATTCATCAATATCACATAAAATCTAAAAATAAATGTTTCATTATTTAATAAGTTGATTAAAATTGTGTAGTCTTTTTTTTTTGGTTAAATTACTTTATAGGCAAATTTCCTATGTAATTTTTTTTGATTTTTATAAAATTCCATTAAATCTTCCATAAATTTGAGCGTCACTTTACCATTTTCTAAAATCGGTCCATTATAATCTTCCTCGAGAACTATAATTTAAAAAAATATACTTACATAAAATTGATAAAAACCGTAAAAAAATATACGCAATATGTAAGCGTATTATTACGTTGTATTCGAATTTATTTATCCAAATATTTAAGTATGATGGTGTTGAAAAAATAAATTAAGATTCGGTATCGGAAACCGTAGCATTTTAAAACAGAATATACGAAAAAATGTTATTATATATTAATTACCAATTGCATCTAAATTCGTATGAATTTCGGATAATTTCTTTTCTTCTACATCTACTGATATTGCTTTCTCGAACGCCTGTTTTTTTACAAGTTTTAAACATTCTGTATATTTTAATTTTGCATCTTCATCACTTGGCCTACGTTTGGACACCTGTAAAATAAGAAATTCTATTAGTTAAATATTAATATGCATTTTTTTTAATTTTATTTTTACTTTTGATATAATTTGGGTATTCCGAATCTATTTAAACCCCTTTTTTTTGTTCTTTGTAACCGTTAAGTATGATGCTTAAATGACGGCAAAGAATTAATAGTTTATTAAAGAACTAGTATTAGCTTTTAGTTAGTGTGTCAATGATAGTCGACACTAAGTTCGCGAATTCGTTTACACGAGATATGAATTTACAATTATTGGTATAAAATTTCTCAATTTAATTACAGTTAAATATACATAAAAACACGTTTGGAAACAATTCAATTGACACATTATAGTCACTTATATAAAAATAATTGAATGGAATGGTCTTAAAATATTGTAATAATAATAATCTCCAAATCAAGCAAAAAAAACACGATGTACTGAAACAACTAGAATGCAATAAAATTATTTTAAAATAATTATGCAATTTCAGATGTAAATACTTAAACAATTTGTAAGTTATACTTACATATTCGAAATCGGATAAGGCTTTCTTAAATCGTCCTAAAGACATGTGTGCAGCAGCACGCCTATAATAACCTTTAAGATAAGCAGGATCTGATTTAACCGCTGATATTCCATCTTGCAATGCAAATCCAAAACTTTCTTGTCGCATATAAGCCAAACTACGATTAGCATAAAATACAGCATTTTCAGGTGTTAACTCTATTGCTTTTGTATACATTTCTATGGCTTTTGTAAATTCTTTATCTGAAATATTTTTAAAACATATCAGAAAATATTTTTTTTTTATTAAATTTTTGTCTTTTTATATATATAAAAGATAGAAAAATAAAAAATTATATTAAAAACAAGATAATTAATGAATTTTAATTTTAGTTAGGTTATGTTAATTTAATATTATCATGCTTTTTAGTTTTAATTCACTTTTATCTTTCATATATTACTTTTAAATAATTCATTAGCTTGATTTTTATATGACTCTGCTTCACTAATTTCCTTCTCTGCAGGAATTGTAGGATCATTTGTTTCAGACATTATAAATATATTTTAATTAAAATAAAATTTTATTAAACTAGAAAAATTGAAAAATTTGTATAAATTTCTTCTTATTACACCACACTACCGCAACAAAACAGCACGAGCACTACTTCAACCACACTACCTCAGGTCAGGAGTGCGTTTTGTTTATAACATTCGATTCGTCAATTCGACTACCCAATCATTCGTAATTGCACACAGCTTGAAATGTGGCATAATTATGATTATTAAAAAAAATTTATTTAATTGATTGCACCTTTATTTTTTATATAATTGCTATATGTTATTGTCCCTCGAAACTTTCACAATATGAACATGGCCTTATTCGCACTAATTATGTATATAGTTTTTACAAGATATTATGGGTTATTTCAAATTTGGTTTGAATTTAATTTTGTGAACAAACCCACGCTAATGAATATATTGATATGTGCTAATTATTCATTATTATATTAGACTGTCAAAATTTATTAAATTCTTCAAAAGAAAATAACCTAAAATAAAGTTGAGTAAATTAAAAGGAAAAAGGTACAAAAATTAAAAAATGTATTTATTAATTATTGACGTCTTTTAAAACTTTTATTTAATATAGTTTTAAAATAAATAATAGTATCAAAGAATTTAAATATAAATCATAATGTTACGTAAAATTAAACCAATTATTAAAATTACGTATAGAAATGTATCTGCTTTGTATGTTACCGGAGATAAAGCCCACGAAAATTTTGCTGTATTAAAACCATATTTAGATTTTCATAGACTTAATAACAAAGCATTATTACAGAAAAATATTAAATACCGTAGTTTATCAATAAATCTAGAAGAATTAATAGATCATTGGGAACTGTATAAATTAATCCAAGAAAAAAAAAATATATTAGAAAAGCGACGTAAAGAAATTGTTGATGAAATTAAACAGTCAAACAGTGAAAATTTATTAAGAAAATTAAAAACAGAAGGTATAATGATAAGAGAAGATTTAAAATTACTAAAAGAAAATAGCTATAGTATTGATAATATATTTGTAACAAAATTTTTACAATTACCAAATACGTTACATCAAAATACACCAATTGAAAATGAAACTATTTTACATTCAAATTTGGAAAATAATCACAATGTTGCTGCAAATACAACTTCAAAGAATATATCTGATTTCATTGAATATCATAATCCTGGCAATTTTTATTTAAAAAATGACGCCGCTAAATTTGATTTATTTGTTCCATATAAATGTTTAGATTTTTTTAAAGTAAATGCTGGTTTTATACAATTTTCAAATCCAGATTTTATTAAAACTGTTATTGCTGAAGGTGCTGGCTACCAATCAAGTGACTTATATGAAGTTTATGTAGACGATGATATAGCCGATACTAAAAGTAATCGCTTACATTTAATTGGTGCCGGATCAATGTTAAGTTATTTAGGTTTCATTACAAAATTAATAGTAAATCAAAATGTGCTACCTTTGAAATTTATAACATCTGGCAAACAGTATAATTTTGTTGATTGTAACAAATCATCAAATTTGTTAAATAATAATAGACAAGAAACTGCTGTACAAATATTTATAGCTGATGTCAATGAAAATCGAATAGAACAACAA
This sequence comes from Bibio marci, assembly GCA_910594885.2. Lineage (NCBI taxonomy): Eukaryota > Metazoa > Arthropoda > Insecta > Diptera > Bibionidae > Bibio > Bibio marci. The sequence goes on from OU343114.1 coordinate 15,134,967, forward strand.
TTTCATGACACACTGGAAAAAATTATAGAGTTTTATAAACAATTTGAAGAAAATTTTCGTATTATTTACGTTCCAGCTAGACAATTACGTGCAACAGAATCTTTACGCGCTAGCATTCAAATGAATATAAATGGTAAATTCATTGAAATTGGTTATTTAAGTCATTTCGATGATTTTATAAGTAAGCGTTTATTATTTATAGCTAAAGATGGAAAAGAAATTTGTTTCCCGAAAATAATATCTGGAACAATTCTTAATATTACAAAATTAATTCTATTAACGTTAGAAACTAGAAAAACAATTAAAATGCCAAAATATATTATGTAAATGAAAAATAATACTATTGTGTTATAATACTATTCATAGATATTAAATAAGTATAATTTATAAAATAATTAAAAATTACAACTTTTTTTTTTTTACATATTTTCATAAAGTTCTTCTGTATCACATTCATAGACTTCTGGAGTTAATTCTCTTTTTTTAGATATTTCTGTAGAGGTTATTACATTTTGATCTTGCTCTGCAACAATTTTAGTTGTTGCTTTCATACGTTTAGGTAATAAAGCCGGTGCACCACAATCTGATAATTGACTTAAATTATTCTGTTCCATTTGATTCGTACTAGCATTAGTTTTATCATTTATTAATTCATTATCGTCATCATAATCATAATTATTACTGCTACAATTAAATGATGTATCTATAGATTTATTACGTTTTAGCATATCTTCTAGTTGTTGAATACGTTGTTTTTTTGTATTTAATAATGATGTACATTTACATATTAATTCATTTTCAATATTATTTTTGTCGGAAATGCAACGTTCTAATAATTTCGTAAAATCTTCATGTACTTTTTTAAATTCTGCCAATGTAGAACGTTCTGTTTCACATTCTTTACGTAAATCTAACATTATGTTTAATGAACTGTTCAACATTTCATTTTTTAAATCTTTACATTTACTCAAATCAATTGATCCATACGTTATTTTAAAACCAGAGTCTTTTACTTTTCGCCATACAAATGTATTATTATCATCGATTAATTGATATATGAAATTACTATTACCGTTTTCATTTACAAGTGCATTTTTAATTTCTTTCAAAAATTCATCATAATCTATTTCCAAATTGGAAGCAGTCGTACTGAGTTCATGAAAATTTATAATTCCACTATACCCATCATTACTGCAAAATGTAATAATTCCCTCATTGATTGTACATTTAAGTATTTTAAATAGAGCTCTATCCTCCAGCCAATTAGTTTTTACAATAACATATTGATCGACTGATTCACCATCACCGGCAATTGGTAATTTATTTATAAAAGTATTTGAACTATTATTCATATTTTAATTTATTTATTATATTATTTTTAAAATAAATTGAATTGATATATTTTTTTTAATAAATATAAATAAACTGTTCTGTCAAAGAGGTACGATACGATATGTGCTTCTCGTTACGTTGCGTCCAACAGACGTTTAGTTTAAGTGGTTTAATTCATTCATATCATTCTCATTTATAAAATTAATTAATAATTCAATTAATTTAATTAAATTTATGTCATTTTTTATTATTATTATTACTATTATTTGTTTATCCTCCCGATTGCATTGACTATATGGACGCAAATTATTATTAGGTGGATAAAAATATTGTAAAATATTGATAAATTTTAATAAAAAATTAAGAATTTTTGTTTACATCATCCATCGCAAGTAAGCAAAATTGTCACAATTAAAATTTGTAAATTTGAAAATACGTCAGTTGCGTGCAATTGCTGAAAAATCATTTGTGGAGACATATTTTTGGCATATTCATCCACGGCTTTAATTGCCTCAACTCAGAATTCAAATGACATACAGCCAAAAACATTTACTATTAAAAAATCTGATCAAATCGGTCATGGTCAAACAAAATTCATAAGCCAAATGAAAAGTCAACAGCTGATTAGTGTTTTTTTTTGTTGCGTTTAGATTGGAAGTTTGTTTATCATATGGTTAATTTATGTGAAAAATTAAATAAATTTTCATTTTACATATAATTATTTTGTGTATATTCTAATATTACATTTAAAATTTGAATAATATGAGTATATAGAATTACATAAATATAAATAAAACGTAAATTAAAAAAAAAAATACAAATGGTATAGCAGTTAATTTTTTTAATACGCATTATATTAATTCTTTACTAAATTATTGTTATTAAATTTGCAACAATTTTGCAATAGCTCTAAAATGTTATAGGATGTCAAATTTGGTACATAATTGATATCTATTTATATTTATTTATTCCTTAATGTATTCTAGAGAAATTACATATATATATACATATATTTTATTTGTATAAATATAAATATATATATAAATCATCTTACTAAAGCCAAACTATAAAAACACAAACATCAAACAGACACACCATCAAGGTTGAATTTATTTTGTATACAAAAATAAAAGAACCAACAACAAAAACAATTACATTTTTTAACGTGTATTAAAAAAAATAATGTCACACGCTTGAAACATCAATTTTTTTAATTACATGTGTGTTAGTTTGAAAAAAAAAACATTCTTTGTTCTGCTACAGGCAGACAAATCAATCTTCTCAACACAAATTACGTACGACACCAAACATTATTATATTATTGTAATAATACTTTTTATTCAATACTTAATAATAGCGATCAATTATATTATACCACTTCCTTCTACTAACTAACTTTTAATAATAATTATATGATAATATCTGCATATTAATTATAATAATTTAAAAGATTTTCATTTTATTAATTAAAATACATACATATACAATTACAATTAAATATTCAGATACATTTAAATTGAATTTATGGTAAAATAATAATTATATTTCTATCTTGTCAATAATATTATTATTTATTATTATTATTATTGTTATTATTATTTTATGGTAAATAAAAATATATTGATAAGAATTATTATTATACTATAAACATGATTAATTCTTTCATTTCATTGATAATGTATGTTTTAACTTCAATTAAAGAATAGAATTATTTTTCTCATATCATTTTTTTTTCTTTAAATAATATTAGTCTTTAGACTAATGTTGTCGTTAAATGTTATACTATATTTTATTTATAACAACTCTATAATAATGGCAAATCAAAATATTTATTAAAAGATAATATAAAGAAATTGTGAATTAATTAAGTGAAATTGGAAAAGTAAACTGCAAAAATGGATACAAATAATTTACATTACTTTTGGATACAATTTTTACAATGTGATAATGATAAAACAAAGGTAATTTTTATTTTTAACACAACGATTTACGATTATATTATTTAAATAGTAATAAATTATATTATTTTGACAAATATGCATGGATTAAAAAATGCTGATATAAAATTAATCTTAAGAAATTGTGCAAATGCGTATTTAATTTATTTATACTATTATACTAATTTGCGTCTTAACAAATATAGAAGTAATGAAGTTTTAATTTTTACTCTTGTGGAATTAAATATAAAAATAAATTTTAATTAGGCATACAACAACTGTATGTTTATCTATAATTCAATATAATTATGTTAATTATCGTAGATAAGTGTTGATTAAAGGGTCAATTCAAAAGAGAGGTTTCAAAAACTAATGTTTTAAATTTAAATATAATTTGTTGATAACATTTGAATAATTTCATTTAATAAATGTAATTATAATGTATATTCTTTTTTTTCCCATTTTTTAATGATTTAATATGAAATAAATAATTATATGTTATGGAAAATAACAGTTATAATTATAATTTAAATATTTAATATAATGCTATTGAAGTTTTAGCGATTTATTCAATTTCATTTATTCAAAATATTTCCCAACTTTACCGTGCCATCATAAAACTCATCATCGAGTAATTTTATCTAAAGTTGTTGGCATTCACCAGAAATTCGTGTTACAATCAAATAGATAAATTATTCCGCATGGGAGTATATAACAATCATCAATTTAACTAAAATTATCGAAAGTTAGATGTTTCCTTTATCATTTTTATATAAGCTTATAATTGTGTGTGCATTATTCTTTGAATGGCATGCAATGAGGAATAAACAATAAGCGATTTAAAATCTTCGATTACACTTTAATAGTGTTATTAGGTAGTTATCATGTCTCATCTTACTTTGGACTCCAATGTGTTTGTTTATTTATCGGCATCGACCAATGTCCAATGATTTGACTTTGCCCCCAAGATAAATAATCTGAAGTTATCAAATTACAAAATCTTGAAGGTTTCGAAATGATCGTTGAATTTGTTTTTCAATTGTTTTTCAACGATCTTATCTTACTGGAATCTCATGCAGACGATATCGAACACCATTTATGCAGTAAGTCCTTATTTCGAAAGTAATTCGAACCGATACATACAATTTTTATGGATGTTATGGATAGTCATTCAATACGCACATAATATATACCAATGGAGTATATGGCATCTACCATAGACATTCATTACATTCATATTAATAAATTAATGCGCATCGAAACATGTAACAATTCATTAATTGGTCGGCAATTATCGAAAAATAGATGTTACCAATAATTCCATTATTTTTATATGACACTATTTTCAAATAATTAAATTTATTTTTCATTTTCAGATGGAATGGTTAGAATTATTTCTTTACGAATATCACAATGTTATAAAAAATAATAATTTTGATGCCAATGAACATCAGTGAGTATTTATTATTTATATTTTATCATAGAATATGACAATTTGTGTATGTGTTGATAATTTATAATTATGTGAATTGTGTAAATGATTAAATTAATTGTTATGTTAATGGAGAGTATGCTTGTTTGCGCAAGAACTTCCCATTTGAGCTTGCAACTGCGTATCATTGACAGCTCTTGCAACATGCGACCCAGCGTTGTTGTTACGATAATAATTAAAGAAGTAATTGCTAAACAAAGAAAAAAAACGTTTAAAATAATTTTTTTAAATCAAATTTCAAACGTCCTTCCGAATTTATAGAAGGACGAGTCGAAAGCTTTCTCAAAACAAAAAACTTGTAGAACAAATGTTCACCATTTTTTTTATAATTAAAATATTAATTTACACTTAAAACTTTCCACAAGTTAATTTGTTTACGATGAACACATGTGATTTAAAATTTCCGATTAACTTTGGATAGCGTTAATTCTTCAATAATAGATAACAGTATATAGAATAGATAAAAATTGGTCCACGATTTCGAAAAACTAATAAGATAAGATAAGACATTTTATAATGTTTATAATATGAATGAAACATATTAATTTTAAATAACCACGATGCACAAAACAAACAGATAAAAAATTTAAATAATTAAATTGAAGTTCATATACTTTAAAATTAAAAGTCAACGATATCAATCAATCATTTCAAAACAATTTATAATTTATTATTGTTTATATTATGTAAATAATACATGAGTGGATCGAACAAATCATAGTTTTGAAGCATTTGTTTTGTTATAAATATTTTATGCATATTGTAAAATAAGTTGACTTTAATATTTACATAAACTAGTATTTAAATATAATACATATATTTTAATTTTTCAAAATAGATATTTATTATCAGTACCATCTCAATTATCATGTTATTTATTACAATTAGTGTATTCATTAATTATCATGTCATCGATATCAACATCTGTAATTAGTAAAGATTCAACAACAATTATTGATAACAATCAGAATAATTATACTACTATCGATGATAATATGAAAAATCATATTAAAAATAATAATTATAATAATAATATAGATGAAAATAACGATAATTACACGATAATAAAAAATGAAAATAATAATAACGTTTGGTTAAAGGTAAATTAAATTTATTATCTATAATACACATTTTTTACTATATATTTGAAACATATTATGTAAAAATAACATAATTGAATACTATTTTCTATTATTTCATGTGAATTTATTATTGATTTATATTTGATAAGGTTTCTCAACAAAACAGAAATAATGATATAACAACAATAATTGCATTAAGAGAATTTTTAATGATAGGTATTGGCGGACGTATATTAGAAATTTTAGAAAAAATGGATACAAAGGTAATTTTTGTATTTGAATTGTTTGTGTTTTTAAAGAAAAATGTCTATCCTACGAATATAACCTATTTCAAATTGAATTGCTATCGTACTTATATTTTTGAATAAATTCTACAATATTACACATGATGTTGGTGGGCTATACAAAAGTTTACTAAACAACAAAGTTGTACAATCAAAAAATAAGTATACCCATTCATGTATATGATCGTTTTAAGTGGCACTGTATCAACGAATTAATTACTTGTTTTAACTACATCCGCAATATTATTTCTTTTACACAGTGTAGTTAGAACATAGACGTTCTTATTTTTCCGTTTTGAAATTTTTATGAAGAGATCTGCTGAAAAAAAAATTCATGAAAATGTGAGTCCGCATATTTACGCTCCTTCGTTCACCATTTACTTGTCCGCTAAACATGTTGTTGAATGAGTTAAGCTATAGTTAGCTTCAAGAGCCGGCTAAATTTAAATATAGGAAAAATTTTGACCTCTCGTTGGACGTCATCCCATGGGAAGTGCCTCATTTTTTTTTTTAATATTATTTTGGGAACAACTCGATTAGTTTTAAAACAATCGACTTGAAAATTTGAATTTACCTAATTCAAAATTTTCTTACATCCACTAATTCTCAACCTTCGGCTCTATAAAATGAACATTCCCACAATTGAAGAACGGAATTATCATTTGTGGTATTACGTGATAATACTCCCATTCATTCCGCGGTTTTCCATATAGGAACTAAATATTCCCAATGGAATTGTTATAATATAATTTATCCGATTATTTTGAAATTTAGAACTTAAATTATTAATCGCATATGTTCCACCAAAGATCTGTAGAAGTTAGCAATATTTCAAATAGAATTGCTAATGTATCATTTATTATCGAATAAATAATTCTTCGAATGAAACCTTTATTTGCAAAATGCTTCAAGAAGCAAGGCATTTGATAATAAACGAATGAAAGAAAGTACCGACAAAATCAAATAAAAAACAGTGAACGATTACCAGTTGTTTCTGACTCAAATTTGTGCAGCTAATTTTGACTCATATTATATACGTTATGCAAAATCAGTTATTAAACCAATATGCCATTATTTACATGTACAATGAATTTATTAATTTGTTTTATCATTATATAGAATATGTCATGTACAAGAGATTTAGTAAATCTATTATTAAATTTATTTCCAACAAAATCATGGAATTGCTCAACCACAACCATCAACAAAACTACCAGTTATTTAATTAAATCGGATATCGAAGATTTTGATAATTTATTTAATATTATTAATTCTATGGAAAATTCAATGGAAACATCATTTGTTATTTATAAAAATAATGAAATATATAAAATTTCATCGACTTACATGTATTTACCACCACAAACAAATTCTACCGATAACAATAACAACAATAAAAATAGTGAATGTGACGAAACACCCGATCGTTATCAAAATGAAAATTTTAAAAAATTCCGTGATCATAAATTAACCATTGATTATATTGGTTCAATAATATTAAATTTAACCGGCAAATTTATTAACGATGAAAATAATTTACGTATCGATAATGATTCGGTGACAATACAAAGTTTAAAATTTTCAATTGAACTATTTCAAAATATTGAAGAATTACAAGCATTTGAAATAATGAATTGTTTAAAATTAAAACGTAAATTATTAATGATTATAATTTTATGTTTTAAAAAATTATATAAATCAAATAATGTTTCATTAAAACAACATCAAGAATATTATGATATAAAATATATATTTAAGAATATTCTTAGTATATTAAATATTGAAAATTTAAAATTAAAACAAATCCAATTGAAAACAACAGCGGCAACAACTAATGATGATATATTATTAATAAAATTTGATTATATACAAGGATTAATGTATTGTATATTTTTTATATTACAAAATGTGTGTAAACATAAAAACGAAAATTTTTTGTTGTATGAAAATATATTTAAGTTATTAAAAAATCAAACAGATTTATTAATTGATATTTGTAAAAATTATATTTGTATTATGAATGAATATCAATTGCAGAAGAACGAAAATCAACAACAAAAACAAGAAATTGTATTACAAACATTATTTAAATTAATTCATTCAATCAAATATGATAAACAACAGTCAACAAATCCACAAAGCACGAACTCGTATAAAAAACAACCACAACAACAACAACATCGTATAATTAAAAATACAAAAACTATTTATATTTTAAAAAAATATAATATTCATCATCAAAATTATTTTGAATATTCTTGTGTATTAGAAACAATTTTAATGACCATCGCAAAATATATAAAAAATACTAATTTAAAATTAATTTATAAGTTTTTACAAAAAAATCCATTATGTTGTTGTAATTGTGATTTTCAACAACTTAATTTATTATTGTGTAATTCAAAATTAAATAATTTACATGCAAATTGTTTAAATTTAATAAAAAATAATTATTTCCGTACAATATTCTCATCGAATGTTGACGATAATGACGATAATAATAATAATAATAATAATAATAATTTAATAAAATGTGATATTTGTGATAATAAAAAACTATCATTAGATATTGAAAATCAAATAGTGAACTTATATTCCGATTGGTTAATGAAATTACAAAGTTTTGAAATAATAATATTTTTTAAACATTTATCAAATGTATCAATTTATTTACCGATTGATGTTAAAAATAAAATATTAATCGATATTGTATTACCAATATTTTGTAAACATAAATTTGTCTATATGGAATTAATTGATAATTTTGATATTTTAAATATATCATCATCATCGTCATCATCATCATCATCGTTAGCACCATCTACAGTAGTAATATCGATGTCAAAAAAAACAACATTAATTACAAAAGAAATAATAATATGTTGTTTAAAAATATTTTTTTACTTTTTACAAGATATAAATTTAGTTAAACATTTTTTCTTATCCGAAAATATTCAACATTTATCTGATTTATATATAATACCAGAATTTTCCAATTTAATAAGTTCAATATTAAAAATTGGTTTAATTAATGCTAATTTATTGGGCGATACATACGACGAACAATTATCATTTATTATGCAATTACAAACGTTACAAATTAATGCATTACAAAACATTAGCGATGTGTTAATGTTATTATTTTCAGAATTAAATGTTATTGAACGAAATATAAAATTTAAAAAATTTGATTTTATTGGTAAGTTTTTATACATTTATTTATTATTATTTATATGATGAAATTACAAATACAGTGAATATTGTATTTAGTTCAGGCTAACTATTTTAAAAATGCGAAAAAAATAAAAGCCAATATAAGTTACAATATATAAAAAAATTCGAAAACTTCTGCTTTCAAATTCAGATTCTGCACCGCCGGAACATTTACTATTTGCAACTTTTTTTTTTCGTCAGTTAATCCTTTCAACTTCATTTCTTATTTCTTCAATTATTATTTTTAATCTTTGATTTAGCAAGTTCAGAACATTTTTATTTTGTGAACATCTTTATTGTTACCATATATTCTTTGTATGCCTTTATTTTTTCGTTGAATAATTCTCTGCGCTGTTGTTGTTTTGCAATAATTAACTCACTCAATTATATTAGTATTATTATAGCTGGCGGATTTTATTTATTTTATATGTAGTTAGATGGTATACCCTTCAGTAGGCTAGTATAAGTCAGGTATATTTTTCATGTTCTAAAGATTTGTGAAAGTAAGTCCCCTCCTTCCCGGCGTGCTCCCATAGAAGTTATATATACCAAATACAATTGTTCGAGTATTATTTATTTAATTGTCCTGAATATTTTTCTATCTGAAAAAACGTGTATTTGACCTACAAGACTGTCAGATTTTTTGAAGAAAAAATTTTAAAAACATTCGTTATCTGAAACTTTTTTACAAACTCATATTTACACTATATTTAATACTAAAATTCACATAATAATAAAATAGCTTGAACAATTATTTTATAATTATTTCTATATAAATATATATTTTTTTAATAATATAGAAATCGTTGACCTAGCAGACACCAATACCATTGCTGATAATAATATCATATTAAAACATATACAAATGAAAAAAATGTCAATACAAAATATACTTCATCTTGCTATTGTTTATTGGAATATGATACTACAGCTTTTCCACAACAATACACAATATAAAATAACATTTCAAGAAACATTATTTACCCATAATAAAAATATGCTATTCAATATAATGTATAATGCACTTAGTTGTTATTTATCATTGGCAAGCGTTAGAACAAAAACATTAAAATTGCCAGCATCAACTTTACCGTCAACGTCTTCATCATCTACAAGAACATCAATATCATCATCAACATCATCGTCGACGTCGTCGTCTACATCTAAATCACCATCACCACTACCTCCATTAATATTAATATCTTCTGGTAATGAATATTGCTGCTCATATGTTAATGAAAATATAAATAATAATAATAATAATAATGATGAAACTGATTTTTATATAATTTCAAATAATGATATAAATTGTTTAGAAACAGTACATTTAAAAAATAATACAATTCAATATAATTGTGAATTAAACTGTGATAGTTCAATTTTATTTGAAAAAAAATATTATGATTTTAAAACAATATCAAATAATATTAATAATAATAATAATAATAATGAAATACTATGTGATGATGACGCTAAACGTAATGGAATTATTATAAATAATAATTATAGTGAAGATATTCAATTAATAATTAATACAATTAATGAAACACAATGTTTGAATATATTAAAAAATTCTGATAATAATAAATTGAATAATGTATGGACAACAAAAAATAACAATAAACCAGAATATATAATATTATATGATATAAGAAATTTTAATTATAATAAAAATAATATTAATATTAATAATGATTATAATAATAATTATAATATAAATAATAATAACTATAATAATAATAATAATAATATAAATAATAAAAGTGATAACGATCAATGTACACGAAATAATGAAACATCATTTAATGATAAACATTTTTTAACATATAGCTATGAGAAAATTAATGAATTTTTATATAATAGTGTTTTTAGTAATTTTTTAAATTTTGATAATAATAGTAATAATAATAATTATGATATTAATGATGCTTCAGATGCTGGTACGAATGGAGTTTCTAGAGTGAAAAGTAACTGTGATTTAAATGTTAAGACTGATGATATTGAAAATAATGAAATTTGTGATAATGAAATAAATAATAATTTAAAACTGTTTACAAATGACGAACTTCATCTATTATTTAGAAATGAATATAAAAAATTATTAAGGCAATTATTTGAAATTACTTTAAGCATTTTAATAACTGATGATAATACAACTAATAAAAGTAAGTTTTTTGTAATATTTTATAAATTTTAAGTAATTTTATATGCCTTGGTGGTGGTCGGTCCGTGGTACAACATTAACTTTGCAATAGAATAGTAAATTAAGTATGTAATTATGCAATTAATCTATGTAGGTTTCTAACCGCCTACTGTAATAGTACGGCAAAACTAAATTCCAACACAGATAATTTGGTATGGTATGATTGGAGAAAATTTCACTAGTATTTTAACTGTTTACACAATTTGATTACGCCTCAATCATGATAATATTTAAAAAAATTCTAAATCTGTATAAATTAATTATTGCTCTACCAGACCGTTTAACTATATATACTACACGAACAAAAATTTAACCCGCAATAGACTAGGTATAACACAGCTGCAATTATTTTATATAGTTGATCCATTGTGTTGAGATTTAATACAATATTACATCCTTTCCAGAATTCTGACCCGTCTATACATGTGCCTTTTCTTATCCAGCAAGGTCACACTGATCGGGAACACGCTTCAAATTATGTACGTATAGTAACAAGTGGCTTTAAACGTGTCTTTAAAAATTTGTGTACATACATATCGACTATATATTTAGTTACATAAAAAGTTCAATTACAATAACTTGTCATCGCTTGCAATTTCATTTTTCTAAATTAATACTACTGCAATATATAATATATTAAATGTATGCATAATAATCAGGTATATACCCACTGTCCGAAAAAACACACGGAGCCAATTTTAGAAAAAGTAAACAATTTATTTGTTCTTTATACTTTTTTCGACCGACGAACAAAAACTATCGTCAGTTATTGTGATGTATTTTAGTTTATACACTGAAATGTCGTGAAATTTGGCAGTTTGATAGGTTTGGTAAAGCCGGTTCATAATACATAAAATAATCAGCAGCCAAATGATGGCGTTACCAGCATATTCATATATTAGAAAGTAATTCCGATTGTTTTCCGGCCATATAGTTATATATATGTGGTTTATCAAAGAATAATATTATTTATTAAAATTGCTTCATAAGTTTTTATTTTAGTGTATGTGAATCAGTGGCGTTGTAACACAGCAACACTTAGATAATAATATAATTTTTTTCATAATGTCACTTATCGTGTTCCGTATAATAGTTTTCATTGTTATGTTCTGGACAATCTGACAATTTGGTCAATTATACAGTACATATTATTCTTTCATCCGTAGCTTGATTCGTTGTCGATTATCTTGTCCGATCTGAGAGCGTGTTGTAGAGTTCATAACTGGTTCCGTCAAAGAACATAATGGTTGGACACGAAGATACAAGTTTGAGATGGTCAAGTTGTATGGTGAACCAAATATTGTCAAAACAATCCAAATATAACAGACTAAGAATTATTAATTCATGTAAAATTTCAACTAATTGAATAATTGAATTGATCGAATGTAATTTATTATTCAAATTTAAGATAATCGAATTACATGGATTAGTTTCGAATAAGTTCGTCGAAAAGAGTAGTTATGGAAACTATAGATACTACAAACTTGGTCATTTCTTGATCAACACTCTTAAACTTGGGTATGAACAAGTTTGTGATATTATATTCAATTGATCATATAAGATCATATATACATTTGGCTGCTGGCAATAAAACTACAGTATGAACGGTAGATAATGTAGAGGGTAGATATTTTTTAAGTTTATAGAAATGGCTAAACGCCACTGCCATTTAATTTAAAAAAATGTACCTAATCCAATTATGAAAAATGTAAATATTTGTTGGTTTTTTTTTTTTATTTATACATCATCAAACCACATTCAACATTTTTTATAAATAAAATACTATACCGAGCAGGTATATATTGCAATATAATATAAAATAAAACTTACACAATTACAAAACTAACAATAAACTCTGCCAGTTATTTATTTTAAAAAACAGAGAAGGAAACAACAATAAAATAACATTGAAATTAAAAGAAACCTTATACTAAAGACAAAAAATAATATAGGAATTTACGCTTTAAAATTTTCTTCAATTCTTACATATAGAGACGATAGTAATAATTCAAGATTCCGATTGTAAAATATATATATATTTATAGTATTAGTGTTTGAAGATATCGCATAAAATAATTAATATTTTATAATTTTTTTAATAAAATTATTAAAATATGTATTCTTAACATTATTGTTATAATTAGCCCTTCATATATAATTAACATGTTTAGGATTAACAACTGTTAAAGTGGTACTTGTACAATTTCAATAACTTGTAAATTATATAAACATACATAAATTTATTATTTATTTAATTATTTGTGTTATCAATTATCATTATGTTTACATACATAAAAATGTGACAATTTATAACAACTCAGAAGCATAAATATATATATATTCTATATATGTATTTGATATATATGCATAAAATACATAACATACGCAATATCATGCTCTGTTTGTGAAAATTATTATTAAAATTTAATTTAAATATACATAAATAATTAGATAGTGTACATAATTAGAATTTAGATTATAGCCGAATGACGGTATGTAATAAAAAAAAATTATAATATGACCATAGTGTCACAAGTCAATTATTTTATATAAAATTATATTTATTTATGTTTGCATATTTAAATAAACACACAATGTTTTTTGTTGTTTTAAAGTGGTTGTGAGTGTTTGGAAAAAAAATTGATTTAGGGAAAACATTATCAATTGTCGATTATGCTTCTCTAGATTATATTATTTAATACACTCAATTACTTTGTAACTGGCTGGGCTTTTTACAGCCATTTTTTATAATAAAATATAATAATTCTTGAATAAATGTAGCGAAAATCAACAATACCAAAGGGATTAACTGGTTATATTAAAGAATACTCGAAGTATATGCCTTTGTGATTAACCCTATGAATGATTTCGAATGCGGTGGAAATCGTAATATTATGGCAGTATATGTTTATATTTTTTTTATAGTGTTGTGAGTCTTTCTTTTTTATCTTACCAATACGGAAATTCAGTTGAAAATAATTATACTGAAATTGCGTATAAATTGAATATTCATATCTATATAATATAATATCATATGGATTTAGTTATAATCAGTCAAATCTTGATAATAATTACGATTTAAAGAACAATAATATTTACTACTACAAATTTTTCTTTATTTTTTATCTATAAAATGTATGTCTCTCTCTCTATCTATGTACCCTCTGTCTACAGAATAACCAGAATGACTTTATAATATTAATGAATTTGCGGTAACACCGACATCTATTAATTTATGAATTGTAAACAGTTTAATGACGACATTTCCATCAATGTGTTAAAAATGCTAAAAATACAACGCGCAATAAGTAGTTTTTGGACATCGGTCCAAAAATGCCTAAAGTACAAAGAACCAACATTAAATTTTGTTTTAAAATTGATTTAAAACGCTACCAAAACGTTTGAAGCGCTTGAAATCGCTTCAAAAGACACCACATACTTATTGCGCTATATTCATTACTTTTACGTGAACCGTTTGTTTTTGGGTTACTTAATTTAACTTTAGTCGTATAATGATGAATATAATGATCACCGTATAAATTAGTGTAACACTGCTGACATTGTAAACATCTCAACTATGAACGTGTATATCATCATCAAGCCATGTTACTCCAAATTGAACTTATAACTACTAAACATTTGCTAAAGTGAAATTTGTTAAATTACTCTGTACATGAGATTTTATAACAATTCAGTGTTCACCAATTGTTGTGCAAATATCAACGCATCTTATAAATATATTCATTAAACGTATCTGAAAACTTTTTCACCGTTTAAATTTCTCGAATTGAAATTGAACCAGCAACAACGCTACCCACTGCTCCACTGAGTGTTGTAAAAGAGTATATATATTGGCCTGTCCTTTTTAATTTTTTAATTTGATTTTTAAATAATAAAATACAATTTTTTTCTATATTTAAGATAAGAAAATGTCCAGTGCAATACGGGAACTTAAATTTTTGTTATTAACACAATCCAATAATATACCCCAGCAAATTGAAAATGGAAAATTAATTATAGCAGCATTGCAATCTTTGTTGAAAGTAGCTGAAATGCGAAATAAATCAAGTTTTTTAATTGATGAATATTCGTTACCATCATTAATGAATTTTACAAATGATAAAAAATTATATTTACCCAGAGAAAAAGAAATCTCCATTAATTCGAAATCAACAGTAACACCAAAAGCAACGACTACAACAACAACATCAGCAGCAGCAACAACAACAACAACAACAACAACAACAACAGAAACAACATCTGAATTACAATCAAATAATATCATAGATAGCGAAGCGTCAAGTGAAATTGAACAAAGTGATAATGAAGGAGTTGTATCAGATGAAACATATACAACAGCCGATGATGGATATGAAGTATGTATACAGTTTGATTTTATCTTTCGTAAATTGATTATATTAATTATTTTCTATTTAATAGGCTGATTCAGAAATAATTAATATTACAGAAACTGATTTTAACGAATCAAATATATTATTTAAGTATATGGAAATACCAAAATCACGGTATCGTACACATATTATACACGAGGAAATTTATCGTTTGGTCATAAATATTTTGATTGATTTATCAAAAAAATGTATAGAAAATCCAACATTTTGGGTAAATTATTTAACACAAATAGCAATACGATTAACATCAATTCGTAAATCAATTGGTAGTTCATTATATTTAATAAAAGGTTTTACAGCGATTTTACAATCAAATGACAAACGTTTATGTGATTTACAAAAATCTATATTAGAATTAATATTAGATATTAATACACCAGAAACATTATCGGCCTATTTAAATATTATGGCAAATGATAATGCACCAATTGATTTATTAATAACAAGATTAATTTATCTAGAAAGTTATACAGCACAAACGCAACCGAGTGTGGAAATTGAATTTCCAACAATAAATGGTTTGTGAAAATTGATTGATTATTTATTTTTTTTTTATAGAATTATTCGAATTGCTGTTTTTTTTTTTTTTTTTTGTTACAGATGAATCTATTCGTACAACGTGTGATCCATCATTATTTAATGAAATTAAACGAATCTATGATTATCATGAACATTATAAATGTACTTCAGCATTTACAAAATCTACATATTTAATACCATTAAATTATATAAATTTTCATCCATGGAATCAAAGTGGGTTCACATTAGCCACATGGATTCAATTGAGACCTGCGTCTGCAGAAAATATAAATGATACAGACGAAGTAAATTTACAAGAAGATGATGAAAATTTAAATGAAACAATTATGTTAGATTCATCACGTTCTAATAATAATATTAATAGTACATCTAGTAATAATTATAATAATAATGAGAAAATTGATAGCAAAAGAAAATGTACAAATGGATGTTCTAGTTATAACAATGAAGATAATAAGGTAATATGTAATATGTATTTAATGTCTATATAATTACTATAGCAGCAACATCGGGATTATCTAATGTTGCTATTGTTAAATTTATATCCATTATATACTTATATTGGTTTCAAAGAATTTTCTAGAATAATAAACTCTTTTGGAAAATATAGATTGGATTATTCTTGTATACAACCGATATATTTATACTCTTAATTTAGTAAAATTATTAACTTTTATATATAAGTCCAAACTTATTGTGAAATATTCATATCCACAACAATTGAATAATTGTCCATTTTCCCAAAAATATAAAAACAGTTTTTTAAAAAATTAAAAAATTTTTACAGTTACATTTATTTTCGATTGGTTCCAGTAAATTATTATTATCAATTTATATAAATGAATTTGATATGAATACATTATATTTTCAATTAAGTATACCAACAGCCAAATATAGTGAACGAAAATTAACACCGTTAACAAAAAGTGATTCCGATGTTTTTGATTTTATGAATATATTTAAAACAAAAAGTCCATGTAATGAATGTGCAAATGTAAAAAGAAAACGTAAATTTAAAGATGAAAATGTCGTGCCAATTGATCAAGAAAGAAATTTACAATGTAATATAGAAAATAAAGAAAATTTCAATTTAAATGGATTTATAAAATGTGATGATAATGATGATGGTGACGGTAGTTCATCGGGAACACGTAAAACTATTCGCACAACTAGAATTGCTATACGTAATAGTTTAAGCCAATTGAATTTATTTTCATCATCAACAACACCAACAACAACAACAACAACAAGTAGTGCAAGCAGTTGTACTGGCGGTTATAGTTATAAAGATGACGATAATGAGTTTGCTTCATTTCGATATCCATTAGAAGTTAAAGGATTAAAAATACCTAAAAATAAATGGAGTCATTTAAGTTTTTCCATTCAACCAAATGGAAAAGAAATTTGTGTAATAATATTAATTTTATATTTATACGTGTCGTTCGTGTATATGTGTAATTTAATAATAATAATAATATATTTAATATTTTTCTTGTTTGTTCTTGAATTTCGTTAGATTACAATAACAATAAATGGTTATGAACAACATACGGTACATATGCCATGGTTACATACATCTAAATTAGATAATTTTCAAATTTTATGTATTGGTGAGAAAAATTCTATATCTTCTTATACACCAACTTCAGTCTCATCGTCACCATCGCCATCAACACCATCATCACCATTGTCAGCTACATCTGCATCATCAACCAAAAAAGTTCCAGCTAGTGAAAATTCATCAAAATATGCAATATCAAATATTTTATTATTTCAAAAATGTTTTACGGATATTGAAAGCATATCCACTTTAGTTGCATTAGGTCCAGATTGTATAAATTTAACAAATTGTCAGGTAAATTTTTTTTGATTTTCTTTTACGAAATTTAATACTCTTATTATAATTTATAATTAATTAATTTAATATGTAACCGTAGATTGCAAATCCAATACCAAATTATGGACTATATAATAATGAAAAAATTGATAATCACTATGAAACCGATTTAATATTAAAAGATTTACGTGAAAATTTAATGGCTAGCTATTCAGCGCATAAACCAAATATGTTATTAGGTTATAATTTAATTGATGTTGGTGAAAATTTAGGTTTAATAAGATTCGGTTGTGGTGCTACTCCGAAATTTATTTCTTCATTGAAAACAGCAATTTTATTATGTGGTGGACTGTCACCATTAATTTATTTATTTGCAAGAGTATGTATAAAGTAGTATTTGTAATTTAGATTTTAGTGTTTGTTTAAAACTTTATTACCACGTAGGTGTTACATATAATATTTGTTTTTAGGTTGTTGAACTCTCAAAATCAGAAATTATACAATCAGCAACTTTGGAATTTCTATTACGCATTGCTCATTCTCATATTTATTTATACACAGAATTTATGCGAAAAGATTATATTAATATTATTGGTACGATAATACGTACGACTAAATGTTATAAGGGTATACATTTATTAAATAGTATTTTAGATACAGCTTGTAATGTGCCGGTGTTAACAAAACGTAATAATACACTTTGTTTAATAAATAATTCAAATGCAAGTGTAATTTATCCGAATTTATTAATGTCAATATTTGAACAATATTCAAATTGGAATGAAAATAAATACGATTGTACAATCATTGAAACATTATTAAATGTAATTGAAAATTTAGTACGTGAAAAACATCCACATCAAAATTTAAATCTATTACGTTTATCAAAAGCAAAATTAATACCAACGTTATTTCATTTTTGTAAAATTCATTTAATTGGTACAACACATGCAATTTATTTAACAAAATCGGCGGCTGAATCAATTGTAAATATAATACGTATTTTTGGTGGTGCACCACCGACACCATCAATATTAGATGATACCATCAAATTATTATTGTTACTTCATCGACCAAGCGATAGTTTTGTTACACATGATCGTTTAAAATTTTATTTTCTATTGACACCACAACCATCATCATCATCTTCATCAGCATCATCATCATCATCGTCATTATCAAAACATAGTACATTCAAACGGTCGTTTGTACCATTACGTAGAAAATCGACAGAAGGTTTTATTGGAAATTATACATTAAAAATATTACGTTCAGCTTCATTTAGTCAAGGATATAATAGAAGAAATAGCATTATTGATAATAGTAAAGAAGAAAGCGGAAGTAGAAGTGAACGCCGTTTTAGTGAACAAATGTATACAATCAAAAATACAGCGGAAACATCTAGTGAATTACAATCTCATTCAGAAGAAAATAATATAAAAAACGAAAGCTTTAGTTTATCAAGTGAAGAAAAAGGACCAATCGCCAAAGAAGAAGGTGCAATAAAACAGATTTCAACTAATACATTTAATAGCTATGCACCGATAAAATTAGATAAGGCATTTAAAAATTATCGTATGCGTCATCAATTAACAGATAAAATTTATAAAACTAATCGAAGAAGACGCATTAGATCACATTCATCCAGAAATAATAGTGGTACTGGTAGCGAAACGGATACTGGTTTACATAAAATTAAAAAGAGTATTTACCGCTTTATTTTTTGTGTTATTGATTTTACCCGATATTCACAATTTTCGTTTATTTTAAGGTCGGACATCATTTTCAGAAAGTATTGATGAAAATATAAATTTAATCAATGAATATGATATAATAGCATTAGATGATATTAAAAAACTTAATTTTTATCAAAACCAAGATAACGAAAAACCAAATCAGGAACTACTACAAAATGAGAATCTTAAAATTATACCAGAAGGTATAATTGCTATGCAACAAGGATTCTTAAATTTATTAAAAGATTTAATTTTAATTTTACCCGATAATTGTATAGAAGAAGTAAATATAATTTTATTATTATTTATTAATTATTTTTATTTAATTTGTTCTTTTTTTTTATATGCATTTATAAAAAGGTTTTAACGCATTATGTAACATTAGATATTATTCTTATAATGGCAAACCATCATGACTTTGTTGTACGAGCATCAATTATACGTTTAGTAGGTGTTATGTGTGAACGTTTTAATAATATAGCCAATAGTCAATATTCAAAATCATGTTATTGGTATCATTTAGGAAATCAAATAGCATTACATTCAATTGATATTAATATTATTGAAGCTATTGCACATTGGATAACCGGTTCTTGTCTGAATATAGATCAATTGGTAAGTATATTAAATATAAATGATTGCTAATTTCTGGTAATTTTTATTAAATTTAATAATTTTAATTAGTTAATGTTTACATTTTTCCACCCTTTACTATAGATTCAAGAGAACGAACTTAAAATCAATCAAAAATATGGTATAAATTCATTATTAGCAATTATTCCAAAAGTACCATTACAAGATTTAAATTTAACAAATAAAATTTTTAAATTTTTAAACAATATTTATCTTAATAATATTAATTATCGTCACTATATAATTGAAATTGGTATATTACCAGCAATAATAAAATGTTTAGTAAATTTTTACATAAAATGCAGTACATTAAATGAAAATACTTTACATATTATTGAAAATTTCTTTTGTACAATTGCACACCAAGCGCTAATATCATCAGGAACAATAAGTGTTTGTATAAATATTATATTAATTAATATTAATTGTTATAATATATACATTTTTTTGTAATTCAACTTATTTATTAATAATTTTTTTTTTCCAACTACATCAGATTTTATGGGATCTATTGAATGGATTAAATTACATTGAAAAGAATAAAATTGGAACAATATTTTTAAATATACGTTCAACACATTCTGCAATATTAAATTATCTATTCAAATTATATTATCCAAAGGGTATAGCTTCAATAAAAGAATCATTTCATGGTAATTTTTTAAATTAATTTACATTAACTTACACTCTATGATTACTGTATCATATGATACTATGTATAAATATTAGCTATATCTATTAATAAATTCATTGTTTTTATATTTCTATTTAATATATAGTAACTCAAATTATTTTAAGTGATTGTAATTTATCGATAGCTGAAAAAAAAATACGTTTTGAATTATTAATAGATCGTATTGTACAATTTATAATAACGTCGGAACCAACACATGTACAAACGGAACAAGAAATTGATTTGATTAAAAATATTATAAATTTATCATTAATTGGTTATCCACGTGGTTGTAATGTAATACCATTTAGTTTATGTCCAACACGTTCAATGTCATTAAAATTATATGCAATTAAATCGTTATGGTTATATTCGAAAAAAGACGTAATTCCAACATTATCATATGATGGTAAAATTGTACGTACATTAATACATTCATTTTTAATAACAAATCAAGAAATTATCACATATGCTGACTGTTTAATATTGAAACAAGTTTGTAATGCATTAGGTATTACACAAAATACTAATTGTAATTTATCACAAACATTTGAAAAATTAAATAATATGCGTGAATTAAGTGTAAAAGAACAAAAACCAGCAATTGAGCGATCAGTTTTTAAATTTGAACAAATTGCAAAAAATTGTGTTGAAACTGCAATGAATATAACCAGAAATGTTGTAGAATTACAAAATACTGAAAGACGTCTATTAATGAATTATATGCGTTCATTTGATGAAACCGAATTAATAAATGAATGGGATAATATTATTAAAAGTATGACACATGAAGGCGCACCATGGTATTCACAAACAGATTATCCAAGGTAATATATTATAATCGATAGAAATGAATATGTTATAGAACAATAATTATTATTTTTATTGTATAGCTCTTGGGAACTTGATCAAACAGAAGGTCCAATCCGTGTACGTAATCGTTTCAAACGTTGTCACTTGGTTATTAATTCAAAATTTCTATTGCCCGATGCGCAAATAAAAAGTGAACAAAAAAATCATAAAAAACCATTATCATATTTAACGGATACATTAATACAGCGTCCAAATTTTTCATTAATTAATCAATTACTGTATACGTTTTCATGTAAATATATAGCTGTAGATAAGGAAATCGATGGCGAAATGATAATAACTGAATCTCATTTAATATTTTTGGAAAATAATAACGATATTAATGAAATCAATGAAGAAATTCTGTGTAATAGACAACAGCTACAACAATTATCTCCATTAGCATTAGAACTTTCAAATATAACTGATATATGGCATAGACGTTATCAGCATCAAGAAATTGCATATGAAATATTTCTTGAATCCCATATATCAAAATTATTTGTATTACCTAATGCAGATGATCGAATTTCATTGAATAAATTTTTTGCAGATAAAATTGTTCAAAAGTAATTACATAAAAATTGGAAAAATAATAATATTTATTTTATAATTAATAGCGCTGAAATTAATCTATATTTTTTTTTTAAACAACTACAGTCCAGACACATCAAAAATAAATGTATTAATACAACAATGGAAAGAGGGTCAATTAACAAATTGGGAATATATAACGTATTTAAATTTAATATCTGGACGTACATATCAAGATCTTATGCAATATCCAGTTTTTCCATGGATATTATCCGATTATAAAAGTGAATTATTAGATCTAACAAATCCAAATAGTTTTCGTGATTTAGAGAAACCAATAGCAATACAACATAAAGAAATGGAAAATCAATATATATTAAATTATTCTGTAAGTGTATTGCGGGTGTAATTGAATTAAATACTACATTTATTTAATTTTTTTATTTTATAATTTTATGTTAAATTTCCAATCATTAGCATTTATCACAACGACAGGACGATACAGATAGTTCCCAAATGGAACCATATCATTATGGATCTCTTTATTCAAACACAGGTGTGGTTTTACAATATTTAGTACGAATATTACCATATACGAAAATGTTTTTACAATATCAAGGTAATAAATAAATTGTATTTAGTGAGCAGTTACGTACCACAGTTTTATTTTCGTTATGTATTGCATAGTTTCATTTAATTTTTTAATTACAGATAATAATTTTGATATACCAGATCGTACATTTCATTCGTTGGAAACCACATGGTGTTTAGTGAGCAAAGATTCAAAAACAGATGTTAAAGAATTAATACCCGAATTTTTCTATTTGCCAGAATTATTTGATAATTTAGAAGGTTATGATTTTGGACGAAGACAACGCGGTGAACCTGTCCATAATGTTATTTTACCACCATGGTCAAAAAATTCTTCACGTTTATTTATTTTAATACATCGACAAGCATTAGAATCACAAATTGTACGACAAAACTTACATAAATGGATTGATTTAGTATTTGGTTATAAACAAAATGGAAAAGCAGCATTAGAATCAATTAATGTTTTTCATCCATCTGTAATTTATATAAAATTTTAAATAATATTTGTAATTTTTTATAAATTAATGTAATTATTATTAATATTTATAGACGTACATTGGATTTTCAGCATCAAATGTATCAGATCCTGTGGAGAAAAGTGCAATGGAAACAATGATAAAAACGTATGGACAAATACCAAAACAACTTTTAAAAATACCACATCCAGATGCTAATTTTGTCAATGTTGATATTAAAAACGATATTAAAGGGGACACATCAACAGTTATTGGTTTGAAATGGGGAATATTAACGGGGTCCAAACAATTAGGTGATCCAAAACCATGTTATATTTATCAACAATATGATATAATATTTTCTAATCTTGTATCACTTAATAACACAAATGTTGTGTATGGTATACCAAAAGGATATAATGTCATGCAAGGTATTGTAATATTAATATAATTCATAAGAAAATTCTACAATAAAAAAAAAAAAAAACAAACAAATAAAATTAATATTTTAAAATAGGTAATGAACCAGATACAATGAATTTTATATCATGGCAAGAAGTTGATGGTATTGTTCGTATTAAAAAATTTGGTGATGAGTTAATAGCATGGGAACCACTAATTTATAATTATCGTATTGATGAAATAACAGCATGCGGAACAGATGTACAATCTACACAATTATGGTTTGGTCATGCATCTGGTCGCATCACCGTTTATCAATGTACTGAAAATTTAATACAAAGTAAACATAATATTAGTCGACAACAAAATAGTACCGAAAATAAATTGTCTTATAATTCAGCATTTGGAAAAATTATGATAAAAAATTCAACAAAAAAATTTAATGATAACAATTTAAATGATCCAAATAAGTGTAATAATAATACACTAAAATGGAAAGAATCAATCACATTAATTAAACATACCGATGAAATAACTGGAATTACAATATCAAAAGAATTTCGTATTGTTGTTTCTATATCAAAGGATGGATTGGCAGTAATTTGGGATTATAATAAGTAATTTTATTTTACTGTTATTTTTATCTTAAAAGAAATAATCCACTGTTTTATTTTTTAATTTTAAATTTTAATTTCATTTTTATCTTCCACATTTAATCGCATAACAAACAAATCACCACCGTCAGTCAACAATATATACGAACAATAGAAAATCCATCAATTTGTAAATCGATCATTTCATTGGTAGCTATAAGTCCAACATTAGGTGATATTGTTACAGTGCATTCAATTATAATGGATGATGATAGAAAAGATGATGATGATGATTCATATTCGGAATGTTCAGAAGCGACTGAGAATTTAGATGATTTTGTTCATATTCCAATGAAAATAACCGATAAATCTTTAATGCGATTACATACAGTAAATGGTCGATATGTAAATCATACAATTATAAAGGATAGTATATTGACCATTTGTTATTCTCACATAAAAGAAGGCACCGGAATTAATGTAATTGTATCAGGATTCGAAAATGGTATTATACGTATGTGGTCTAGTTGGGATTTAACAATGCTTAGAGAAATTTATGTTGGTTCCATTGATGTTATTGGGTAATTGAAATTTTATTCTATTAAATATTGTATATCACATCAGTATTGTTACATTTAACTAATTAATTTTTAATCGTATCACCCTCTTTGCATGACACAGTTTAACTTATTCTACATATCAACATTTAATTATTTTAACAAATGATAATACTATACAAGTATGGGAATCACCCGGATTGTTGGGAAATTCACCGAAATTTCCACAATTAGTATTTCATAAAAGAAGTAACGTTTAAATTATGTTAATTTTATTTTATATAAAATTCTAATAATTATATTGCTATGTTTTCTCATTTCTTTTGTACTTATTTTTATTATATAAATAACTATTAAATTAATTAAAAAAAAAATAGAAAAGAAGTTTTTTCTTAATTTTATTATATAATTATAATATTATTCAGATCGAACAATTTAAATCTTATATAATTTTAATGAAATACAGTAACTGGCCGGACTGTTTTCTTTCCTTCTTATCATAATTATAAATTGGGAATTTGAATCAACAACAAGCAAGGATTTCAACAAAGCAAATACGAGTAAAAAATAAAGTTAGTGATAAGTGTCTTCATAATATTAAATTTTATCATTATATAAATTGAGATATACGGAAAAAGAATTTAAATACTTAAATAAAAATGTATCATTCGCTTATGGTTATCATATTTTTATCGTCTTCACATATTTATAAAAAAAATGTAATAATTTAAAGATGCATATATTTATTTTAACTAATATTCCAAAAATATTTAAAAAAAAAATTAATACAATTTTCTACGGAAAAGAAATTTATTTTTTATAATGCTATAATTTCTATATTACAAAATTAATTAATTAAATAATTAAAAAATAAACAAATGTCTATCTAGTTAGGATTTTCTCATTTGAGATATGTGTAAGCCATAACATTAAAAACTAAAATAATAAAGTATAATTGAATTATTAATACTTTTTTACATACAATACAATTTATGTGTTGGTAATTTTTAAAATCTATTATAAAATTGAGTGCCTTTTTGTATTCAATATTTTAATTAATAATGTATGAAGAAAAATAAATTATATTTTGAAATGATTTGATGTGAAAAGGTGAACACACACTATATATAAAAATATATGCAGATTATAATTAATATAATATTCACAATTTTAAGTGAATTTAATTTGGAACTGACACTGCCTCAATCAACATCATTACCCCACATATTGATGACTGCAACCTGTAATGGCAAAATATATTGGAGATATAAACAATCCTAAGATCGATTTCCATTCCTTTCAATTCAGCCATATGTAAACGTCTGGAAATAGTTGTGTGTTTAACAGCTAATGATTCTGCCAAATTTTTTTTCAGTTTATATTAAGTATCCATGCAGTAAAAGTTGCATTTGTGCATCTTCAAATTATTGTAGTTGATTTTCCACGGTCTTTGTTGTTGAGAACGAATTCACAGCTTTTGAAAAGACCAAACCAACACGTTCACAAGTTTTTTTAAGCTAAGACGATTATCGGACACACTTTAAGGAAGATTACAGTCGCCATAAAAATCGAACTTTTGGAATGAAATACACGCGACAGGAACAATGAATTGTTGAAGTGAAGACTTTTACTCAAAATAGAACCGCGAGGCGCAACATAAATTAATGATCAAATGGTATACCAGAAATTAAATTTGTTTATTACAACATAAAAATAAATATATTGCTTATTTCTTTGCTTCCATTTATTATATAGCTTTATCGAAGATGAATTGAGCCTATAACAAATAAGTTACAGTAAATGAATATCAGAAGAATTGGCATTTTTATTGATTGTACAATACCTGTATAGTGTACGTCTTAATATGGTTTTATTGGTTTTATACAACTCATTTTAAGTGCTCTGATTTTATTATTACATTTATTATTATATTTAAAAACACCTAATTATTAATTTATCATTAAAGAAATGATATATATAATGTTTTATTGGCAATATGATGAAATTATTTTAAAACGCAGCTCCGCCTAATAATGCAAATCATATAGTGATTAATAATATAATATTAATTCGTGATAATTAAATGGGTGTCCTAATTAATAATATACTAATTTTTATTTAATTTAGTAATTTTCGTATTGATAGACATAAGCTATATATTATTAACATAAATTAATTATATTTAATATGAATATTTATTTATTTTTTATTTCTGATATGAAAATATAAATTAAATTTTAATTTAATTTAATTAATATATTTGTTCTTTATTTTAATTTAATATTTTAAAGAGAAAGAAAAAGAATTGGTTTGATGTGCTGGGAACTGCTATCGAACGCAATGCTATATGCTACACTTGTCTCACTGTTATATATCAGACACTTAGAGGCAAGCTGTTTGGTTCATCGAGATTTATGATATTCGAATAGTTGGTCAACAATTTCAATAGATTAGTATTTTGTAACCATTTTCGACCGGCGAAATTTACGACGATCATCATAACAAATGATTGTGCTTGGTGATTTATAGTAATGTAACAGTAAATCAGTAATTCTATTAATTGTATTATTTAGAATTGTATATTACATGATCACCAAACATTTCGTAATCTTAATTTTAGGAAGGGTTTCTGTATCAAAAAATATACAAAATACTATCGAAATTCCCGATTAGATGCTCGATATCGCTTCGAAAGTATAACGGTATAACATTTTGCCTCTATATGGTGATGTCACCCAACGTACAAACGCAATCAATAATAATATGTTCAAATTGGACCTATACACTTTTAACATTTTATATCCATTATTTTCAAATTATTAATTGTTAATTATTATTAAAATATATAATATATACAATATTCTTTGCGTCGATAGTAGATGCAACAGAATAGTATATATCTAACAATGATTTTATTGAAATTTATGAAAAATAACAATTATTATTTATAAAGTTGTGTTGAAGAAATTTTATAATTTAAAAATTTTTATATTTATACACATAATTTTAATATAACACATTAGATTCTTTCGATTGAATACGAATTGTTACAGATATCAATTATTTTTTTTCATTGTTGTTATACAAATGAAATCTGTATAAATTCGTAAACCACCAAAATTTATTTGATGTGCGGTACAATATTTATTGAAATTAAAAAAAAAAAACCAAAACAAATTAAAATAAAAGAATTATAGCAATTACACTAACAATAAAAAATACTACTACAAATTTGTTCAAAGGTCGATTTTTTTATGCACCCCCATTGGAATTTATTTGTTTTTTTTTTTACCATTGTCACAAATTTATTGTATTTAAAAATCGACAGACCCGACGTACATGTTTCATCATACTGAGATGCATTTATAAATGTAAACATAAACTAAATAGAATTTGATTTGAGTCAACAGTAGGATAAAATGAATTTTAATTTCCTGAACACCACAGGCACTTAAAAAAAATCGACCGTTGACAGTCTGTATTATTTGAGTAGTAGTATCATGATTATAGTTATTTTCTATAGGAATGCAGCATTATATTTTGTATTTCGATTACTTAAACATAAAAATATAAATATTATTTTAGATTTTTTTTTACTTTATTTTTTACTTTGTTTTTTATTTTATTTTTAAAACGACATTATTTGCAATTATTTAAAATACTTTTTTTTTGTTTTTATTTCCTATTTTGTTGTTGAAAGTTTATTTTTTATTTTTTTTTTTTCATTTTTTAATGAACTTAACAATATAATTTAAAAATAAAAAAAAAAAAAAAAAAATTAAATTAATACTACATTTTTATTAACTTTTCTTTTAGTTTTTTACTTTATTTTTTTTTTAATCACTAAAAAATACATATTAACAAAGGCAAAATGATTAAATAATTTTTTAAAATATGTTTTGTATTATAATATAAAATAGTAGAAATATTAGAAAAAAAACCATTTCACCGCGTAAATTGGATCAAAAACATAAAATTATATCTTTATTTTGCTTTTATTTTTAATTTACTAAACAAAAATTATGATTCGTTATTTATTATTTATATTTTGGATTATTCCAGCAAATCATTATATTATAAAATATAAAATTGTAATACAAACAAACAAACAAAAAAAAAAATAAGAAAAACCTTTTTCTGAGACTAATTTCTATAATTTTAATATGTTTTTTTTTATAATAAAATGTATGCTATTTTTGCTAGAAAAAAAAAAAGTAATAAAATATATAACTTCAACTATCAACACACAATAACAATAATAATAATAAAAAAAATGTAAGAAACAAATAGTTAAAAAAGTGATTCCAATATTATCGATATTGAAAATGTATTTGTTAATTTTTACTATGAGAATTTTATCTATCCGGCAGACGTTCAATTGATTTTTATTTGTCTGTGTGTGTTTATTTGATAAATAAAAAAAAGAAAAAAAAAAAAAAAAATAATTAAAAAGAAAAAAATAAATAAACAATTTTCTTTAATTTATCACATACATTTTTATTTTATTTATTTTATTTTTTTTTTTTTCTATTTAAATATATTTTCTATTTATTGATAAAAATTAATTTCCAACATTTATTTTAAATCCCAATTTGTGTCTATGTGTTTGCACAACAATTCTTAATCATTTAATATTTAAATTTGTGTAGAGGGTCCCCAAATACAAAAATACACATTTTCTTCTAGCGTAAAATGTATTTTTTTTTTTTATTAATTAAATTTTACCTTTCACATTTTTATTACAACTATATTTTTTATTTATTTTTTTTTTCTTTGTTGACGACAATACACAAAAAATTAAAATTCCAAATTTTCTCTGGGATGTATTATTATTTTTTTCCTTTACTGCTACTGTATAACATCAAAGATATCTCATCTCATATAAACAATAAAAACATTTATGTGGTTCACACACGCACAAAATTTTATATTTTCTTAATAACAATAAATTTATAATGAAATACTTTTTATGATTTTATTACAATCAAAGATCAATATCTCATTACACATATAAATTTTGTCGCCAATATTATTTGGTAGTGGGCCACACAATTTTTTCCATATATTTTTACGTTTACATGAAATGAGATACCTTTTATAATATGTAATTTGTAATTATTTCAATATAAATTATTAAAAAAAAAAAAAAAAAATTAAATTAAAATAATGTGTTTGTTTTTATTAAATTTAATATAAGTAAATTTGTGTAAAATTATTTTATATTAATATATTTATTTTGTTGCGCCCATTGATGCAATTAATTGCAGTTGCTGTTGAATGCATTTCCAATAAAAATGTGTGTGTTTGTTTTTTCGATATAAATTTACTTATTATTATTTATAATTATAATTATTATTATTATTATTATTATTATTATTATTATGTATTATTTTTATTATTAATATTTATCATTATTTATTTTCATAATAACAATAATAATTAATCATTATTATTAATATTATTTTATATTTATTATTTATAATATTTTCGCATAGAATTATTAATGTTCAGCAGCACCCGGATTTGGTGTTTTCAATTGGACGTCCTTGATCGATTTTTACCTTACTAGCCGTTTCCGTTGCACTTGATGGTGGTCCAACACGATTTTTTATTTCAGCGGCCATAGTCATGAATGCTTGTTCAACATTAGTTGCATTTTTAGCCGACGTTTCAAGGAATGGAATACCTAAATGATTTGCATATTCCTGAAAATAAAAATAAACAAATATTTATGTCTGTCTATTGATATTTATTTTATTTTATTGATTAACTTTCAAAACTAAAAATGTACCCGTTAGACTAGTTCCTTATAAATGCATGTAAATTACAAATTTTATAAATTATTTTGCTATGGGATACAGTGTAACGGATGAAAGAACAAAACAGGAGAAGATAAGATGAGATTATTAGTGAACTTATAATTGGTGAAAAATATAGTGTTCATTGTCGTCTAGAAAATCGACTAACGATTGCTGCCAATAAAAATAAAAATTTTAAGTGAATTTAATATGCAACTAAATAAATTATTGATTCAACATCAATCACAGAATAACTGCAAGTTATAACAATTGGTAGAAAAAAGTTTGATTATCAAGCTGCATACGTAATGCTTATAAATCGTGTACTATCGCGTTAAATTCACGAAATTAACACGTGACTCTTTTCTATATTTATTTTAATACAGACATTTTTCAACCATTTGTTCGTTTAAGCCTTAAAATTATAGTGTGACATACGCTACTCAAAGATTAACGACGTCATATAAAAATGATGACATTAATAAAACATATATTTTTTGATAGTTGCAAAAAAATTGATTAATTATATAATATAATTCCATGCGAAGTAATTGATCAAATTGACTGTAATGTATGTTTAATGGATACCATAACATGATTTGTTGATGATGATGATGATGAATTCATGAACATTTCAATTAAATAATCTGCCGGAAAACATAGATAAATTTATAGATACTGTAATGTAACGATGTGTAACAAATCTATAGTTTCCCAACTACAATTTGTAGAGTATTTTTATTGAAAATCAGGTCTAACACAATTTATATAAAACGCTACACACAGCCACATACTTTAAATATATTCGTATATAAGACCTCCATAAAATTTAGAAAACCAATTCTGTATCATAAGCAGCATATGAAGTAATAACATCAAATCTTTAATATTAGTAATACATACAATTAAATGAGTATTAAACCAGCATGAAAAAATGTTTTAAGATTACAATATCATTATTTTGTTCTGGTAGCCGCGAGTTGAAAGTGTAGTCTACATTATGAAACAAAATTTGAATATCCACTTACAAAATTTTCCGAAAAATCGACTTTCAAGAATTTACATCTTTTTGAAACAAGAGGCATGGTTTTAACCGATTCCCATTTTTGTACACACAATTGCAAATTACAATCAAATTCTAGCTGTTAATTGTAATAGAGTGCATCACATTTCTCTCAAATTTGTATTAATAATTTTTCGGTACTTTTAAATAGATATTTTTCAGTTGCGTTTGTTCGTTTATGGAACCAGAAAAAAACGAATATCTCTGAAAATTTGGTGTTGAATGCTATTCAAAGAATAACAATATCTTCACATACATATAATCGATTAGAGAGACTAATTGTCTAATCTGTAATTCTATGTATAATATTAATCAAAAAATATGTCGTTGTCATCGTCGCCTAAATATATTATATGGTATTCATTCATCTTAATATCAATGGGACTGAGTATCATACAAACAATTGAATATTAATTATACAAAAAAAATATACATTTACAATCTACGATACAATAATATTTAACTAAATGTGCGAATAGGTCTATAGTTAAATTATAGAATTTGTAATAATAATAAATGTCATTTGAATGTGTATTAGACCAACAACCGAATAATAATAATATAAATATTTACATTCATAGATACACAGTACAATCTACGATACCATAATATTTAACTATAAATGCTATACGTAGGTCAATAATTAAATTAATATTATTAATTATAGTTAATAATAATCGAGGAGTCAATATAATTATTATAAACAAAATATATATGCGATTAAATAAAAACTACTTAAATTATACTAACCATAGCCGTTGTATGATCCACAACCTTTTTTGTTGTCAAATCACATTTATTTCCTACAAGGAGTTTGTTTACATTTTCGCAAGCGTAACGTTCAATTTCTTCCAACCATTGCTTAACATTATTGAATGATTCTTGATCTGTACAATCATAAACTACTATTATTCCATGTGCTCCACGATAATATGAAGATGTGATTGTTCGAAATCTTTCTTGACCAGCTGTATCCCACTAAATTAAATAATAATTTGATAATTACTAAAAACAATTAATATCCCCATTATAAAATTATATATTTGCTTAAATAACACTTACAATTTGTAATTTTATGGTTTTACCATCCAATTCAATTGTCCTAATTTTCTAAAAAAATAAATAAATAAATACAATAAACAAATTTAAAATAAACAAAGATAAAATATTGATTTATTCATTTGTTTTACTTACAAAATCTACGCCAATGGTACTAATATAACTTTCTGTATATGTATCATCCTATAAATTTAAATCCATTTTAAGAAAATATACATTTGATTGTTATTACATACATTAAAATATATAAATAATATAAAATTGAAAATTAAAATAAAAACAACACTTACAGCAAATCGTAGTAGAAGACAAGACTTTCCAACACCGGAATCGCCAATCAATAAAAGTTTAAATAAATAATCACTAAATTAATTAAGAAAAAAAAATGGAGAATTAACACATTTTATTGAATTGATAAAAATAGAATAAAAAGAAAAATAAGAAACGGATAATCTTTAAATATAGTATATTTTAATAATGTAACTATATGCGATAAGAAATTGTTTACACATACACGTAATTATATTGAAATAAAATATATAGAAAGTATAATTTAACGATCTCATTTTTAATCTCATTATTGTTTTTATTAATAATAAATTATTGTTTAAAAATGTTAGTATATCGGCTCTATTGACTTCAGTTGATAATATATTCAATTTAATTAAGAAATGTATGAATAATATTTATTTGATTACTATTTAAATAACTATGTATCGGATGCCTGCATTTATAAGACATAACACAGATATGTGCTAAAATTTATGATGCTTGAACTATTGTCATTTGCCAGTAAAGTCAAGGTAAATAAAATAAAAACTTCGAAATTATTCCATCAATAAGTCAGTAAATTTGGTAAATTCCACATGATAAAAATTCAAAATTTACTGTGCAATGTGGATAAAATGGATGCGTCATTAATGCATTTACTATTTGTATATTGTTGATTAAACCTTACAGTAATCGTTGACTATATAATAAATTAAATGGATTGATAATACTCCATATGTTTCATATAACGAATTCTGCCCAGAACCTGTCATGCCATTTACGGGTAATACGTATAATACCAAAAATTTCACCCATGTTGACGTCATGTTGGGAATACCGAAACTACACATTAAAATTAAAATTGTATGATAACAAATTTATGATGTAAACGAGTAAACCATTTGATTAGTCTTTGCAGAATTTATCAGGTCAGGTTCACATATTATTAGATTATTTTCACAATCATTGTATTTGTAAAAGTATATTTGTATTCGTTTTTCTATTACAAAAACGATGGATAAATGGGTAATCAGTTGACGATTTATAGTTGAAAACAAAATCGTTGTCGATCAACTATAATAGTTGATAGTTTATGTATGAACAAAACAGAAGATTGCATTTATACTGGTGCAACGTATGGAAACTACTAGTTTAGAATTAGACTAGTTGTGTTTGGATCTCCACTATATTTTCTTTGCAATTACAAAATCAATGCCATTTGTAAAATAAATGTAATTATTATATATTATATTAATTGATGGAACGATAGATATACGTAGTTTAACACATAATTACACATAGAGAAAATTGTATAAAATGTAAACACATAAATAGTAACTAAATACTTGATCATAGAACGGAAATACTTTGTATTAATCTTAATAATACACGTCTGCTATTTATAAGCAAATAAATTAATATAATTATAGGAATTTTTTTTAGACTTAAATACACTTTTGGAATTTTGAATAGCTCTTGTAGATTTAATTGAAGATTACAACAAAAACATTCACACAGGTTATTTACATCTAATCTAATATATAAGGAATACACACATTTTATCAACAAATTAGAATATCTACGTCAACAAATTGAATTTGTTCCTTTTTTTTATTTAAATAAGTTGTTATATTTCTTGTAAAGAGTCTACTCTTAATTGATTCACATATGATTGACCTAATTTTACCGTAACATTTGACTGAAAAAACATTTTTTCTATCTTGAGATTGGAAATTTCTTATTAAAATTATGTTATTTATAATATGATAACACGTTAATATTTCAAGTCAATACATATATATAAAAATAGTGATTTAAGAAAGTTTAATTCTGTTCAATTAATATATATAAAGAGACAATGAGTAAAATATTTGTACTTTGTTTATATTACATGCATGTATATGTAACAAAGAAATATAATGTAAACATAGTTGAATTTCATTATAAATGTTGATTTGCTTATCAATATAAAGGAAATTTCGAGCAAGTTAAGAAATAGGAAATATAATTATTATGTCGTGTACAAATTTGCTAATAAAAATTTTGAAAAATAACGCCCCCACATTGTACACAAAAAAAAAACAATGTGCAAAGTAATCAAATTGAGCGAGAAATATTACTTTTATTTAGACTGAAAGGAAGATAATTTTCTTTGCCACATTTATTTACGTGTTTTTTTTTTTTATTGTCTTATCAACAATAATTGATCCAATATTAATAAACTACCAAATCATGATTTTTGATTCTTAATTATTTTATAAAAGAAAAAAAAAGAATTCAAAACATTTTCAAATGTATATGGATATGAAAATGAGTCATCGATTGAGAGGGTGGTTGAAAGAAAATATTCATATGTAGAAGAGAATAAAGCGAAATTGTATTAATATTTATACGTTTCATATGGGATCATAGTATAGGCAATAGCTCATTATGACGAGTTTTTCCATTTTTTTTTTTTTTAGAAAAGGTGCGATTTCATCATCTGATATTAATTACGTAGTAAATTTTTGTCATTTCAAGGTAGCTGGATCAAATAGCGATAAAATTGTTAGTATATTACGCTACAAACTTTTGGAAATTATGAAAAAAAAAAATAAAATATTTAACGTTGATGAAAAGACCAACAAAAAAAAAAATGGAAATTGAGGTGGGGGCTCAGCTTTTTTTTTAACTTATTTTTTATTTTATTTTCTTTTATTATTAAACTTACTATTCAGGACTCATAGCTGACATTTTTTTTTATAATTTTATATTAATCTATAATAATTATTCACTAAAACAACACTTATTATTTCGATAATTTATTAGAAAATTTATTAATTTTATTTTCACCAAGAAACACTTTTTCCTTTTATATTTTTATTTGATGTGACAAGAACAATGAGCACCATACCAAATTGAAATTACCAACACCACGATTGACATATGACGTATTTTAAAATTGAGATTTTCCTAAGCCAAGTGCCACTTGGCAAACGCTAAAGTCACGGAATTCATTTAATACGGCGAATTAATTGGGGTACGTTCTGTTCCAGTTTCGATATTTATCGCATTCAATGTATACTTTAATCGTCTTTTTAAGCATTTTCATATGGGATGCTTGGAGTCACAAGTAGTTAACATAATTTATATTATAACATATTGTTATAACAATTTTGGTATTGTTTGTAAAAATACAAGTGATTTCGTCTAAAAATTTAAAGCAAATTTATCTGTTGCGGAGAAAAATCTTGCAGAACGTAAAATAATATCTCACTGTAAAATATACATTGAAAACGAAACTCACATATCGATATAGAATATATAGAAACTAGTCTTTAGTTATTAACGTTGATTTTAAATATAAAATGTAGTGATAATGACTAAAATAAAGTGAATTTAAAAAAATTCAAAAATCTTACAAACATAAATATTAAACGAATTCCTCATTGTAATTGTATTTCACCACTCAAACATATTCATCACAATGAATTAATGAATAAATGAATCATGACTCAGAAATGAACTATGCATAAAAAAAATAAATATCAAAATCAAATTAAACAATCCTATTATTGTCCTTCTCTTACATTCTACTAACTATTGTAGTCCTATTCTACTATTACCAACTACAATCATACACCCAACAAATTATTATTTTTGTAAAAGAAAATCAAAATATTTATTTGAAGAAACCGTAAATTATAATAAAATCATGATTTCTCAATATATGGAAGAACTAGAGCAGGTATTTCTATTTATTACAAATAATACATGATTTAGATTGCATTAATTTAAATTTATTTTATGTATTAACTATGTATTACAATTAAACCAACATTAAGGAACCATTTGATGTTGCGGAATTTATAGAACGACTTACTTGGCGAACCAATAATGAAATTGGTTCCGATCAATTTGATCCAGATTTATTGCATGAAACATTTACACAGACTGTAAATGATTTAAAATTATTACAAGAAAAGCAACGACGGAAATGTGAACGTTTGGAAGAAATATTAAAAGAAGAGCAATCTGTACATTCGAAGAATTTGGCGAAACTTCAAGAGCGTCACAAAATATCTGTTGATTGGTTTCATCAATTGGATGAAAAAATTATTTCAGTTGCTGGTAAAGTTATACATTTAGGAGAACAATTAGAAAATGTTAATACACCAAGAAGTCGTACCTTAGAAGCACAACGATTATTAAATCATATGATGGAATTTTTAGTACCCGGACCCATTGTTAATGATTTATTTAGCGATAAAACTAAATTATATGAAGCTGCTGATATCATACAAAAATTATATACAATTGCTCAGGATTTACCAATAGAAAAATTTAAAGAAGCTAAAATGAAGATTGAAGCAAAATATGATGATATCGAACGTAATCTTATAGAAGAATTTGCTAATGCACAAAAACATGAACATGTTGCAAAGATGAATCAAATTGCATTGATTTTATCACAATTTAAAGGGTATTCACAATGCATAGATGCTTACATAGAACAGAGTCAAATGACACCATACGGTGGTAAAGATATATTTGTGGGTATAATACCAATGTGTCGTCATCACCATGCAATAATTAAAAAAGTATTTGCTAGTCCTGATCAAGTTATGGCTAAATTCATATTAAATATTTATCAATTAAAATTAAATCAATTTGCGCAAACAAAATTAGATGATAAACGTGACCAAGATAAATATTTAAAAACATTATATGAGTTGTATATAAGAACAAAAAAATTAAGTACAGATTTACAAGAATTTACAACAAATGCTGATGATGATTTATTAACCAAATTGACAACAAGTATATTTGCTAAACATTTATCAAATTATATTGATATGGAAACGAAAAGTTTGGATAACAAATGTAGTATTGAATTACGGAAATATTATGAAAGTAAAAAACATCAAAAGAAGCAAGCTGAACGTTTTCAAGACTTACGTAGAGATGTTCAAGCATTAATTGGAACAAGGGCTAATATTAATATTGCACAAATTGACGATCATGGTGGTGAAACATTTTTATCAGAAGAATTGGCTATTAATTTATTACAAGAATCAAAAGCTGCATTTAAACGTTGTCGATTAGTAATTATTTATTAATATAATTTTATTTATTTAGATAATTATCAAATGTATTTTTCAGCTTTCAAAGGAAACTGAATTATCAAGTAATGCAATACGTTTAGCTGATATTTTATTACGATATTTAATGCATGAGCATGTTAATTATGCATTGGATTTAGGATTACAAGCAATTCCATTAGCTGAAAGTAAATCAGTACCACAAATTTATTTTTTTGAAGTTGTACAAAAAACTAATACCATTGTGCATTTATTGGAAAAGTTGTATAATGCCAGCGTTATTCCATGTGTTGTTATTCCATCAACCGGCTATGGTGATTGTATGCAAAAAAAACGTTTTATGTTGGAACAAATTGAAACGAAACTTGATGCTGGTTTAGATCGTTCAATAAATGTTCTAGTTGGTTGGGTTAAAATTTATTTACAAAGTGAGCAAAAGAAAACTGATTTTAAACCAGAAACTGATATTGATACAGTTGCGTCGGCTGCGTGTCTTTATGTAGTACAAAATATTATGCCAATATTGTTACAAATTCAAAAGTGCGTTGATGGTGATAATTTATCAGTTATTATGTCAGAAATTGGTGTACGTCTACATCGCGTTGTATTTGAACATTTACAACAGTTTCAATATAATACAGCAGGTAAAATTTTAATTTATAAAAATTTAATACTACCTTAAGCGACTTTTCATTATGGTTTTTCAGGTGCTATGTGTGCAATATGTGATGTAAATGAATATAGAAAATGTGTTCGTTTTCTCAATAGTACATTGGTAACGCAACTTTTTGATATTTTACATGCTCTATGTAATTTACTACTGGTAAAGCATGAAAATTTACAAGAAGTTTGCGGTGGAGATACCCTAGTAAGTTTATTCGTAACTCATATGTTTTTATATATTTATTAATATACCATAATTTAAAAATTTAGAATTATTTGGATAAATCGGTAGTACTAAATTTTATACAACTGCGAAGTGATTATAAAACCATAAAAATATCAAATTCATTAAAAGGTATTGTAGAACAAAAAATTTAAGTATATTTATATCTAAATTATTATGATCTTTTAAATATTATTAATTAACCCTATTAACAGAACATATATATTTCCAAGAAATAAAAATAATTTAAAACAGTTATATGCAGTTATTAATTTTATTTATATAAATCAAATACAATAAGAAATATTTAAAAAATTAATTAATTTTATTATTTAATTTGAGAAAGAATATATCTAGAAAAAAACACCACGCATTCGTCGACCCATTCCATGACGATCATAAAGTATATTAAATTTGTTAACAAAATGATTCATATCATTACAAGCTTTTGTTAATATTCCTAAATAAGTAATTAAACCAACATCATTTAATTGTGTAAAATATTCCAAACGAAATGCAGAACTTTGAACAGCTGGTAAACGATGACTTAATGAATAAGCTTCTCTTAATATTTCATGATTTGGTTTAAGTTTTTTATTTTCAACATCTTTAATATATTGTAAAACCAGTTTAACACGGGAATGTAACATTTTTATGGCACTATGTTGTACCACTAAATGTTCAGCTAAAACTGATTTTTCACCAACATCATTTGTAGACATACGTACAACATGATCCACACCAATACGTTCAGCTTCTTCCGTTGCCAATGTGTATGTTAGTGGAACAAATAACATTGTTGCTTCACCTTGAACAATATCAATAATAGTTTCGAATAAACGCACCGGTATTTGATCAACATTTCTGGATAATGGATTTAATTGAAGCATTATTGGACAGTCATTAATTTCACAGATCTGTTGGTGTACATTGATATCTTTTTCCGTAACAGTTTCACCTGTGGTATACCAACCCAAAAAATCTAAATCTTGAAAAACTTGTTTATATTGAGCTTCTTTCGTATCATAATAATGTTTATCAATTGTTATATTATTATCGGCAACACTAAATTTTAATTCAAACGAATTCATTACTTCAATATTTCTACCCTTTTGTTTACCAATGAGTGCTCCAATAACTTGTTGTTTCAAATTTTCTTGAGCACGTATACGCGTCCAATGTTCTGATATATTCATAACAACTAATGGATGAAGTGATATTGTAACAGAAGGTATAGTACCAGCATTCGCCATTACATTATTTGAAGACGTAGGTATTTTTGTTGTTGATCGATTCGCAGCTGCAGAGACGTGTGAAGATGACGCCACATTTGTAGAGGTAATAACCTTATTGCTAACATTATCGTCAACTTCCATAGTTTCATCCTTACTAGTTGAAGCCATTTTCTTTTCAAATAAAAATTAATATTTATGTTATTGTACTATCCTGTGGTATTAATATATTGATTAGATAAATTATAAATTATTTTTAGGTTCAATTACGTACATATAATCACTGTATACTAACAATGTAGATGCTATAGCACACACATATAAATGTTAATAATAAACAGGAATTGTAAATAAAATTAATAATTAAATATTAGGATTGGAACGCTTGGAACCAACATATATCAAGATAAACAATATATTTACTATTTAGTATATATTCTTACTTATTATTTTATTTTACGTTCCTTTCCATCAGTTTCGGTTTCGGTAAAGTAAAGCGAGTGAAGGTCAAGATATCGTATCTTTATATCTGTCTCTCTGTCAGTCAGACTTTGTATGCATATTTATTTATTTGACATTAGTTTATGTATATACATGAATATTTCCGTAGAAAGAAGATACATAAATAGATCGCACTCATTGAAAATATAATACCATGGCGATGAAATACCAGGCAAGTTTTGGGCAACAATAACGTAATGTCGCGTTGACAGATAAATTCGCCGGAAAACACTTTTAAGTTATATTGGGGGCATTAATTAATATTAATTAAAAGTAAAATAAATTGTAATTTAATATTAAAACAAACATAATTTTGCAAAATTATTTTGTATATATATTTATTAAACTAATTTACTACTATTAAGTACAAAAAAATATATATTTTTAACTTTTTTTTTTAATACTGAATAATTTGGAAAACTTTTCAATAATAAATTTTATAAGAAGTAAAATGTAAGACTCTTTTTAATCTGAATTTAATTTCTCAAATATTAATATAATTTTTAAGGCGCTTTTTTTCAAATATTCATATTATGGAAAGAAATTCTTTTTGTTTGTGTTAAAAAAATAAATCAAGAAAAAAATATATTATTTGCTATATGTGTTTTCTGTTTACTTTTGTCTTTAGCAATTCTAACAAAAACGCAATCTTCCTATGTTTTTTACTTTTCTTGCGATTCGCTATAGTAATTAACGTTACATGAATGGTGTGAATGGAGCTAATTGTGTTTTCTTTTCATCCACCCTCCCTGTCATTTAACGTCGTTCATGTAAGTATTTAATTTTTAATTTTTGTTTCAGAGGCACAGAAAAGAAACATGGCGAATATTTTGATTTGAGAAATTGTTGAAAAAACAAAAGTACAAAAATTTAGAATGTAATTATTTGAAATTGAAATTTAACAAAAAATAAAATATAAAAATATATGTTATTATAATTGTTATCACCATTTGCCATGCACCAATATGTCTGATGCACTCTGGAGCTGAACGGCCATCGGGATATTTTACATGCTACAGGACAGGTTTATATGACTTGATTTTGGTACGTAATAAAATTTAAAACTTAAATATTAATTTCAATCAGTTTCTCAGAAAGACAAATTATAAATAGAATATATGGATTGTATATTATATACTTATTGGATATTTAAGAAATATTTAAAAAGGTACCTTGAATTTTTAGCAAGAAAAATAGTATCTTAATGAAGTAAAACGTAAAACTAGAACAACTACGAAATATCTAAAGAACTAAAGACAATGAACACTGTTTTGATTGTCCATAAATGTACACATCTTTCGATTCAGCAGCAATTTTAACTATAGAAAATGTTCTGCACTAGTTTAGAGATCACATTACTCACCATGACCTATCTAAATTAGTATTCTACATATCTACCATTTCCAATAATCTATGTAAATATACCTATTTTATGAAATACAAAACAATGACAAATTAAATTATCTTTATCATTTATTTAAAAAATTTATAAAATTACATTTCCAACGTAATAATTATTCTCTAATATTATTAATGATCCAATCTGTAAAAGAACTAACGCGTGTATAAACACCAGGCCATCCTTGCATACCACATGGCGTTGGTCCAAATGATACAATACCGGCGCAATACCAGTATGGTCTAACGGGATTGTCTCTATCAACAACCATAAGTGGTCCGCCAGAATCGCCACGACATGAGTCATATCCTTTTTCTCCGCCTGCACATAATT
This sequence comes from Bibio marci, assembly GCA_910594885.2. Lineage (NCBI taxonomy): Eukaryota > Metazoa > Arthropoda > Insecta > Diptera > Bibionidae > Bibio > Bibio marci. Next base: position 15,177,950 of record OU343114.1, read on the forward strand.
GTGATGGTCCTAGTACTACATTATGTTTACGATATACTTGATTACAACTATCTACATTGACACCGCTTACGGTAACTTTTAATTTTATGTTGCTTGTTGCAGCTAAAATTTTTAATAATTATGAGCGTAATGGGTAACACTTAACAAAAGAATAATGAATAAATTTTTTTTTGGTTTTTTTTACTTGTTTCTGTTCTACCCCATCCGGCAACATCCATAGCTATTCCATCAAGTACTCTATTTTTAGCATATTCTGATCGTGGCAAACAAACGGGTTGAACAAAATCTATAATAAACATATAAAATTATAACAAAAAACAGGAGTTAAATTCATACTCGTTGTTAATAGTAGTATTATTGTTATTATTTTATCTATACCAATAACAGACAATATAGAACTATTCAAGAACTTAATTAATAATCACAATATGAAATAAGATTAGTTATTAAAAATATATTAAATTTACCTGTAAATGTTACTCTATCCCTTAAGCGTAATAATGCAATATCATTTTCTTGCGTCTTTGAAGCTGGATTGTAAAGTTCATGTGGTATACGTTCTTCGATTGGTACATCAATTGGAGTAAGAGAACAATCATCTCCATCACAATCTACATCTTTACTTAAATCCCATTCACCTAATCGTACACTTGATCTAATTTGTGCCGTATAATAATAAAAGTAGTTGATAATTTATTAATATTGAATTTAAAAATTTAGAATGTTTTATATATTGTTTATTTACAATTGCCATTTTAATTGTACCAAATCTTTTCCATTAACACAATGTGATGCAGTTAAAACATACCGATCACTTATTAGTACGCCACCACAATGAAAACCTTTTCTATTATTTGCTAACAAATTAAATTAAAATATAATTTTAATAATATTATTAAGAAAATACTATACACATAATGCTAACAAAATATACACTATAAAATTTACATACGCTTTGAATATTCTAAAAGTGCCATCCATGGATATTCACTTATTCCTGTAATATTACCACCATATATACGATCTGCATTTGTATTTCCACACACACCTGGTTCTGGTAAAAGATGTGCATTACCTGCTGGAGTTGGACAACAAACCTATATTTTGTGAAAAAAATAACTCCTAGTTTATTGAATTCATTTTGAATTGACTATTTATTTATAAATTTGTAATTACATAGACTTTATTATTAAAATAACCACATTGTGAATCTCTTAAGAAATTTCGTTCATTCGGATATAGCGGACTTTTCATTAATAATGTATATAATGAATTACATTGTTCTAATTTTATACAATTTCCAGTTATACGATCTGGTGTATCACATGTACCTAAAGACTCTAGAAGAATATATTAGAAATTATTATTTAAAGATGTTAAATTTTATCATGATGTAAATTTTAAAAGTAATCACAACAAATCTATAGCTAAATAATTCAATTATTTTATATTTACAAATCAACAACAATGATTAGTTTAAATATAAAAGAAAAACTTATGTTTGTTGTGAATAATCATTGGTTTTTTTTTTAATATAAATTATAAATTTTTACAGTTAAACAAAAAAAATGTTGATAATAAAGAATGATTTTTAAACCACATTATGAACGAGACACCGCTCGTGGTATTGTAAATGTTTTAAACACATTGGGTGGAAAGCTGACTTTGAGGAAATACTTTCAGAGGCCAACACAAAATATTTTAGTATTTGTTGTTCTTTTGTCACATGTGTAATACGAGGCCCTTTTGAAAATTTCGATGCTATTCACATGCGAATGACGAGGCATTCAATGTGTTTATGGAAAGTTAAAAAATCACAATATGTGATTAATTATACATTACATTAATTATATTGTATCGATTGCCACGTTATGCCATTTTTTTTTAAATATAGACTTCTTGTAGCACGCGCATATGTAAATAAAATTGTGTAAAAAAATCAAACAATAAATGGACAAAGTATATTTAGTGAATGTAATTGTATTACACACACCACAAAAATGTGACTGACAGAAAACAATGTCCATTTTAAAAACACAATTATTTCCTATCATCAACATTATTTGTTTATAGTTAATAATGTCTTTGTAAATCTGTTTACCTCATCACCATCAAATCATGTTACTCCAAGTGGAGCTGAAGATATCTATCAAACATTTATATACAGTCAATTTTGTAAATAATTCTGCATGTGAGTATATAACAATTCACCAATTAGTCTGCAATTATAGATGTTTCCTTAATTCCATTACTTTTATATTAATGATTGATTGTTTAACGACAATACATTAAATACTTTTATAACACAATTTTTTCTATTCTATAAATTATATTTGCATTTTTTCGGGAATATAGAATCAAACAACCAGTCGGGTCCCGTTTCGTCCCACTATCAAATAGAATATACGGGTTGTTTATTTAGATGACAAGCCATATCTCCACAATAGTACCATTGAAATCTTGTGGGTAAATTACTCCGTATGAATATATAAAAATTCACCTTTATGATTTATTAATTCATTTATTTTTATGAGTCAATCGTTTGGTCATAGCATTGTGTGTGTGAAAACATAATTAATTGCTGAATGCAACATGATTTCTGATTCTAAATAAACAAATTAATGATAATCCAATTATGTAATTTTTATATATGAAATTTTTTTTGAAGATATTCCCGTGTCAGTAACGAAAATTAAACTCGCAACCTCCAGATTGAATAACATACATTTTAATCACTGCTCCATTGAATGAATAAAAAAAAATTAACAAAACATTGAGGAAGGTTACTAGTTAATATAGTTATATAGGACCATCGGTAGATGTTAATAGTATGGTATTGTTAATCACATTTTCAAAAGGCAATATGGTTTTATTGATTGTATAAAATAGTGTCAAAGAGTTAAATCAAGGAAATGGAGAAATGATATTATTTTATATTTTATAAGAAATCTATAAATCTAGGTAAAACTTTTTCATTCATTTTATTGTCAGTGACATTGTTTGTTTTTTTACTTTGCTGCCATTAAATTGTATTGCATTGTAATTTTCATTTAACACTACATTTTAATTCATTGCAGAAGAAAACATTGATATATTATTGTATTGTAAACTATGAAGCAAAATCCTGGAAATAATGCTCATCATCATCAAATCATGTCAAAATCCAATTGAAGCTTATGGTATGGTATGGTATGTACCGAAACATTCATTACAGTCAAGTTATCAGTAATTTACTCCACATATATAACATTTCACTATTTAGTCTGCAATTATTGATTAAGCTTGATTCACTTTTTTCAACGATATTCAAATTTTCTTATGGAATAATAGGATTGAGGTATGCCCACTCAGGTGTGCAAAATATGAATTTATTGCGTTGATAACTTTCGAATTTGATATCGATAATTTCCGGTTTTTTCATGTTTGAACAGAGGAATAAGTGGATTAGTGAATTACTGCCAAATCCGTATGGAATTCGGTGTATGACGAAGCAATGCATAACATCATACATATAATTTCTTAATGGGAATTGTTGATGTGTGAGCTGTAAATTGTGAAACAGAATTTATTTTTCCAACAAATGTATTCGATTTTTCTTTATTTCTTCGATCCAAATTATGCACATCGGTTATTATTTTAACTTTTTTCATATTATCGATAAATAGTACAGCATGTGCATCACAATTGACATATTTGATTGTAAGTTCTTTTTACATTATAAAACTAACTGTATGTTACAATAAATGACTAAATACTATTTCGAAGTCACTCACCTAAAAAATATGTAATTTTTTCTACAGAATTCGGATCCTGCAGTGTATACCGATGAATCCATGTGTCGTAGAAAGTAATGAATTGTAAAACGTGAAAATGCATCTGGATTGCACAAGTTCAAAGGATGTTGATCGATTGTAAGCAAAAGTCGATGACACTCAACCAAACTTTTTGATAGCTTTTTCATATACAAATGTTCGTGTAATAAGTTATTTGTATACAAACAAACATTAATTTCAGGTGTTTACTATGTCAGTTATTTCTTGTTCTGCGAACATTTTAATTGACGTATATCGGAGTCCGGATGCAAATTATCAAGGTTTGATTTATTGCCGTCATAGTTTTTTTTTTACACAAAATTTGTGTTTAGTTCTTTAAATAAACTTCCAAAACTTATAACTTATGTATCTGTGCAATAAATTTTGAATGTATCCCTTTCTAAAAATAAATGCCCGATGTGAAAATTAACATCACTTTAGTAAGCACAGCATCTTTTTTTTTATTAGAATTTCTACCTTCATTATAAAGTGCATCGTATATTATATTAAGTTTATATATTTATTTATATAAGTTAAGATAAATAGTCTGATTTTCGGATAATATTGATAGCTTTAGATTTGTAATCTATATATACGTAAATATAATGAATATTTAATCGATTTAGTATATATATATATATAGAGAGAGTAACAAAACTTGATGAGATAAGAATATATTATTTCTTATGAGACTTTAATTTTGTTAATAAAATATATTAATATATTATATAAAATCACTGAACATATTTTTCTTATTTTTCTATATAGATAATATGTTATCATCTTGTTTTAAAAAGTTTTTAAAATAATATATTAAATTATATGTGGCGTCGTGTGTGTATCGATATATGTGAGTATAAATGTATGTGTAACAAGTGACATAGGCAAAGAAACATTTTTGACAGAAAAAAAATTGCATATTATTATTATTAATTTACGATGATACCGGTTCTTTTTACTAGCAGTTAACCTTCAATAATTAAAATTGACCGAAAACAAGGTAGAATAAAATGTATGTAAAATATATATATATAAAAATTATCATATAAATAACGACATATATTATATTATTATTTAGTATTTAATACTTTCGTATTGTAATAATCGTATATTATATTAATAAACTGTGAATGTAAATGTATTTACAATAAAATAGGTATCTTATAAAACAAAAAAAAAAACTAAATAATTTAATATCTCTATCTTTGTGTGCATTCTCATTGAAAATATATATATATTCAATAAATATTTAATTATTTATGTTTTTCTTAATCACTTTTTTTTTTTTTTATACAAATCTATTAATTTCTTCTTTTAATTAAATGTTGTGTTGTGTGAAAGTTTTTCAACCTTTTTTTTTAAATTAATTTAAAAATATTGGGGATACATACATAAAATATGTATATGTGGTGTAATATAGTAGAAATAATTTAACATAAATAGATGAATTTTGTATGTAAATTTTTATTATAATAATATTTAATAAAATTTTTACTTTATTATTCTCGTTATAGTACAGTACTGTTTTGTTAATGTCATCCCAAGCAAGAGTGCTACTACCCCCATGCGGTGGTTGTGCTTTCGTTGCGTAAATAACATAAATTTTATAATTTTTATATATATACACATTTTGTTTTTAACGCATTTTATTATTAATTCATAAAAAAAATTTAAATAAAATTATTTTAAATTATAAACATTTTCAAGGTAAAAGTAATTGCCATCCTTTTTTTTTTTTTTTTAAATTATACATACAATTTTTTTTTATTTTTCCGTACAAAAAACTAGTCTTTTGTGTACATTTTAAATGTCACAGCATTTGTATATATATAGTGATATGTATAATGTTACGATATAAATAAATGTTTTGAATGTTATGATGTTATCATCATTTTTATATACGTTCGCGATCTTTATTTTAATATTATTATTTCTTTTGTTTTGTTTTATTAGAAGCAAAAAAAAATAAAAATTATTAAATTTGTAAATTTTTAAAATTATAATTACTACATACACACACACACATAAACACAGACACACACTCATCACACACACACAAATCACACACTCCATTCCAAACAATTCACGGGAAATCATTAAATTTTCTATTCTAAACTTACGAGATACTGTTTGATCTATGAAAATAAATGATAACATTATTAAAATTTTCATAAGTAATTCCATAATTATACAATAGGCACACACAAATAAAAAATATAATAAAATAAAATAAAATAAAAAAAAAAAAAAAAACACTGCGTAAATACAAAGAAAAAAAATATAAAAATATCACTAAAACATAAAAATATATACTAAAAAAAAACACTAAAAGATTTTGAAAAAAAAAAAAACAATTTTTTTTTTAGCAAAAATTATAAAATATAAATATTTGTGTTTATTTATGCAACAATAATTATAATTATAATAGATACAATACAATAAACGTATTTACGTCTGAGCTATTTGAATATTCCTCAATAACTGACTAGTTTTTTTTACATATAATATTTTATACTTTTGTATATAAAATGTGTTGTGGCTTGTGTGCGGAGGAGCGAGAGTGAAATGATCTTTTCCGTGCCCACCACATATACAACGTGTGTGCACACACATACACCACGTATTTATACGTAAAGTTAATAAATTTACATAAATTATATGTATATAAAAATTGAAAAAAATATTATATAAATAAATATATTGTAATTATATAGAAAATAAAATAAAAGTATATTTAATAAACTTGACCATAACATTTACAATATATTAATATATTTATTTATGTGTGTTTATATTTGATCATTCATTTTTTTTTTGATTCCCTATATACTTAAGTAAGCTTGTGACAATTACAATATAATATATAATTAACAAAACAATAACTGTTTTGATATTAGTCGTATAATTTAAACTTTTTTTTTTTTTTTACAAAAACCTATAGGAAAGTACTTTACACGCAGACAGACACCAGATCGGTTTTGATTTGATTGATAGTAATCGAAAAAGATACGTGAGTGCATACAACCACGGAACAATGGAAACATTAATTATATAATTTCCATAAATTGTAAAGAATTTTTATTATTAACGGCGGCCGCGGCGGTACTGATATGACGACCGAACGACCGTATACAGAAATTTTTTTAAATAAAACAATATTAAAAATTTAAAAAAAATTAATTAACTTAAAACAGGCAAAGACAATTATTTCTTAAATTTATCGATATTTTAAAACTTGATTTTTCATCTATAAATTTTATTGTATAATATGTAAATAAATCAGTGGAGTATTATTATTATATATTTATGTGTGTGTGTAACTGTATATACATATGTATTTATTAACAAATATATACAAGTAATTAATTAAAAATAAAATATTAATAATATTGATAATATATTATCCTCCACATGAGTAATATCATATAATATATGTTAATATGTATATATTTACACATACATTTAATATCATACAATAAAATATATTGTATAGATTTTGGTTTTTTTTATCTTTTTACGAATGATCATTTTTTTTTTCTTATTTGGATTTATTCTGTCTGAATGAATTAGGTGTGCTAATAAATTCACAACCGCCAGAATTAATTCTACCGAGGGGTACAAAGCGTGATAAAATGTTTTCAGATTAAAATATTACTATATATTATTCTAGTAGTCGAACTAAAAGTAGACTAAATTATGAAATAAAATTACTAAATTTGTTAGGTAAATTGACTTTCTATTAAGGGCCACAATTTTAACGGATTTCTATAGTCTATTGTATACATAATTGAAAATTAATATAATCAATTTCCAATCTTTCACATAGAAGAAATTTTTAAAATCGATTCAGACGTTCAAAATATATGACCGATTTTCCATTTGATTTCAGTGAAATTTTGTATGAAATAATGATACTGTATAAATTTTTTGTACAATTTGGATGTTCAACACATGTTATACAGTATCACACATTTCTTTAAATTTTCTCTGCCATCGATTAGAAAATCGCTTATAGCTTTTGAACGTGTGAATCAATTTTAAAAATCTCGATTCCATGAAACTTTGAAATTTGTTTATTAATTTTCAATTCTGCGTACACAAAAATGGAAATAGGTTAAAGCTATGACTTGTAATTAAAAAAATTGATAATGTGTAAAGACCGATTTTCCGGTGAATTTAAAGAATGCTGTACACCCAAATTTTTTTTTCCATTATTTAGTCTAATTTTACCCGAAAACTGAATGCTATTTGTATGGCTTGATCACTGAATTTCTCACCAATATTTACAAGATGATATATGGATAAAGATTTACAAGAGAAATGTATAGAAAAAATTATCAAATCAAAAATGCTTTAAAAGTGAACAGAAACAAGAACTACAAATATTTTATTAGATTTTAATTGAAGTGTATTATTAATATGTAACTTTCCTGTTTTAGCGTGAATTTTTACTATTTTTTACATACACAATTTTGTGGCACTATACACTCTACCACTCAAAAGTACACAAGTGGAAACATAGTTTTTGCATATGTCTGGACAATTAAACAGTATAGTTCACTCAATAGCTCTGGTAATGGAAAATAAGCGAATTCATATATTCATCGGTTCGTAAAAAACATAAATACGTTCCAGTATGGTCCACATAAGAAAATAATTAAATTAAATTTTATCTATCGTATAGATTTTATTGAAAATTAGTTGATGCCTTTACACATCTCTATGAATTTCAACATATTTTAGACTTAGACTGGGTATCTATAGCATGGGTTAAATTGAATATTTTCCATTATAAATGATCGATACCCGATAGTTAATTTTCAATAATAATGTTGTGTGATTTATGTACTGCGAGAAATGCATTGAATACTATTAGCTATGGTGCATTCGAATGAAATAAAACTAACAACTAATACGTTTAGCGTCCCATTTATATTGACAGATGATGATCAGCGTCTGCATGTAAAATTGTTAGATGCGATAATTCTAAAACACAATTTATTCAAGATGTTGTTCGGAACAAACACTGAGTGAGAAGATGTGATCGATTATACTCGAAATTAATATAGATAATATCCACATAACCATTCAAATTTAGATTGCGTATAGTGCAAATAATTATTTGCACGCCTATCTCTATAATGTTATGTACTGCGTTACTGCGTTTACTTAAAAATATGGTTTTCTAAATTATATATTTTATATTATAAGTTTATATTATATTACAATATATTACTCGTGTTATGTACACTGAACATTGAAAATGAAATATTATTATATTATAAATGCAATATAAATATTTGTAATCGGAAAATCCAATGCATAATACAACTCATCATGTTTAATAATAAATAATAATTATTACATTTTATTAACATTTGCAATAAATATTTCGAACTTATTCATAGATTGTAAAATTTTTTCTATTTTTGATCATTATAAAATTTACGCATATAAAATATTATTTCTTTATCGTTGCGTGATAACAATCAATTTGAATGAAAATGCATTTTAAAATAGACAAAACATTTTTTTATTTATTGTATAAACATTACTAACGCATAATAGCTTCTGCACACATTATATATTGATGTTGGTTAATTTTTATTTAATCTATTGAATATTTATAAATATTTTTGTTATTGAATATAATTATCATCGTCCGCTACAACTTTTTCCTAATTTATGAATGGATACCATAACAAATGCTATCCAAAAATCGAACCATTTTCGACGCTTTCATTGGTGTGGAAATGATGTTCAGAAAGTTTATGTGGTATCGATCTAAATATGTGGTAATCGGATGTAGCAGCAGCTGGTAGTGGCTATATAGCAATATTTGTTCAAGAATTGTCGTGTTGAAAAATCACTTTTTTATGCCTTTGACATATTCTGGTCGATTTTCTTGTAATGATCAATCAATCTCTCTGCACATGGTTGACAAGTCATATTTGCACGCCTTATTATACATGCAATATATTACATGTATTGGAAAGTTTCTGCCGTTCACAAATAGATCGATTTAGATTTTTGAATCTCATCCGCCATATTATAGCCTCATGCATTTTTCCATCATATTATACCACTTGTTTCTATCGATAACACATCCGCCTTATTGTAATATCATATTATTAGTATAATTTATTGTTTTTAAATATACTCAGTTTTGGTGACTTTTTGAAATGTCATCAACATTTTCTTTCTTATGTTTATTGCAACACTCAAGAATTATAAATTTGCATTTTTAAACACAAATTAACTTAAGAATATCCCATATATAATATGCGATTTGGATATGAGTAATTTTTATAAAATGTGCGCATTAAAATTAAATAAATATCATTTATAATTATGTATATAATATATGTATATCTGTGTAATCATACAACTCATTTTTAAGAACAAATAGAGTGTTAAATATAGAGTTGATCAAACTGGTAAATTATTATCTGTATATAACTATTTATCAATTGGACTACAAATATCGAGAGATTCCTTAATTCCATGATTGTGCAGAGCAGATAATGTTAATAGCGTTCAACACAATATTTTCAATGATATGTTTGTTTTTTCTAACATTTTGTATATCGAAAATGACTGCTTTTTTTGTAAAAGGACCTGAATTGTAATGCGTTTCGATATCGCCCTATATATTTAAAAAAAATATGTACAAAATAATTTAATTATATATTTTATGTTTTAAAAAAATAAAACATTTCTCATCAGTGACGTTTCGTGAGTTTTTCAATTTCCTACAAAAAAAAATAAATGGATTTCATTAAAATGAAAATTTTTAAAATGCATATTATTAAAAAAAAATATTAAATAATAATGGTAGAAAATTGGGAAACTCATGAAATGACACTAATTATAAGATTAAACTAATACCAATATTTTCTGTAAATTTTAGGAATTGCTATGAAAATGATATAATAACAAATTTTTGGAATTGATAGTATTAAAATAAGAGTATAAAAAAGAAAAGCTGTTATTAAAATAATTATGAAAAGGAAAATGATGTCAAATAATAATATGCATAAAAAATTTTATAAATTATTGCACGAATTGGATGATATGATGAACTTCTTTTTAATTGCTATAAAAATGATGCAAAACCAAAATTTTGCCATTGATATTAAGAAAATAAGAGTATAAAAATGAAAAGTTGTTATAAAATAATTATGAAAAGGAAAATGATGTCAAATAATAATATGCATTAAAATTTTATAAATTCTCCTCGGATATGAGGAACTTCTTTTTAATTGGGTAAGCCTAAATAATTTTATTCTTAATAAAATTTTAACTTATATATTTAAGTTGTATCAATAACTTACTGACTTCTATGAAAATTATATATATTTTAATATAAACTAATTTAACTGAATATATTTTACATAGCGAAAACGATAAGTTAAGCTACTTATATAAAAAACACAATTCTCTTTGTTTAGAGTGTCTGTAGCTGCACAGAAGGTCTATCATCTACTATAACTTCTTGCATGTAAAGTTATACGTAAGTGTAAATTTACCGATTTTGATGAAATTTTGCACACTATGAAAACAAAGATATTATATATAAAAATATTTATTATTATATCGACCGAGGCCCACTTTGAATTGTACACACAATCATTCGAATACTATAGAACTATTATTCGTATATTAACTCGCGAACAACAAGAATCTGGTTAATTTTATAAAGTTCAAAGAATAGAATAGAAAAAAGAAATAGAGAATTGTGTGACGAGAAGTATAAATAATATATAAATCAATAGCACGAGATATTTGGGAATCAACTGCTGCGGGACGTTTCCTTTTTGTTACTTCTATAGTAAGGGTTAATAAATTTTTGATTATGAGTTATTTGACAATCTACAAGTTATGTTCCATAACATGTAAAAACAGCAACTTCTTCGATACTCTGCTATATACAGTGACTATTTGTTGGTGTCGTATGTAAAATGTGATCTTGACAATAAAAGGTTTTTGTAAGAAGTGATAAAAATACATCAAATAAATGTGAATATGTTTTTTTAAATATAGTCATATAAAAATTTATTCTTTATTAATTTTATATAAAATTTAAATAAATCATAAAATTTTTTTCTTAATCAATTACGGACGTATATTTTCTACAATCCAATCCATGTGCGAACTTACACGTGTATAAACGCCTGGCCAATCCTCTTCACCACATGGTGTACGACCAAAAGATACAATACCAACACAATACCAGCTAGGTCGACTACGATCACTTTTGTCCCAAACCATAAGCGGACCACCAGAATCACCTAAACAAGAATCAAAACCTTTTTGACCACCAGCACATATTTGTGTATCACCTACAACAATGTTACGTTGATTGTATGATTCATTGCATTGATCGGTAGAAACACCATCTAATTTAACTTTAAGTTTTATAGTACTAGTTCTACCTAATTAAAAAAAATTTGATATAAAATACTATATGATAATAATTAGATTTATTTACAAAGTGTTAGTAACTTACCACTTTCGGTTTTTCCCCAACCTGCTGTTTGCATCGATATACCAACCAGATTTCTATCTCTAACCGAAACTGTTTTCGGTAAACAAATGGGTTTGATAAAATCTATTTTTTTTTTAAATAAAAGCAAATTCTTATTATATTCAATTACTATTAATTATAGTGATAATAAATTTGTTTTGAAAATATACCCGTATAAGTAACAGGTCTTGCTAAACGTAATAAAGCAATATCATATTCTTGATTTCTCGAAGTCGGCACATAATTTTCATGCGGTATAGCCTCTGCAATTTTTATATTTACTGGTGTATCGGTGCAATCTCCTAAATCACAATCCACATCCGAAGAAAGATCCCATTCACCAAGTCGAACGGCAGATCTTTATTAGAAGAAAATGAAGAAGAAGAAGAAACAAACACAAAATTATATAATTCTATTACTATTTTTTTATACATTCATTTTAATTAGTTAATATTTACACTCTCCAATTTAATTGTGAAACACCTAATCCATTTACGCAATGAGCAGCTGTTAAAATATATTTTTCGTTAATTAATGCACCACCACAATGAAATCCTGGTCTTATATTTGCTAAAAATATTATTGAGATATATATAAATGAATTATAAATCAAATATATAATATAAATTAGGTGTGCAAATTGAAAGTAGTCGTTTTATAATAGACAGTTTAACTCATAATGTAAGTAGTTTCTTCAGAACGTAGTATTTTACATTTGGTTAAAGTTTAAACAGCTTGGTTATTTAATCGCAGTAAAATGCAAAGTGTTGTATCAAATAAACGACATTTGCGAGAAGTATTATTATTTTGTGTTCATTTAAAAAAATCTTCTGCTGTAAGTTGTTACTGGATTTAAAAAATGAGAAGCCAAAGTTAAATATTCATGGTGATAAGGTTATGCTCTGTAGTTTGTGGAATCAAAAAGTTGTTGTATACTTACTGTTATTAATTGCTGAAATCTGCTGTACTTATCACTGGTGATAAATCTATAGACGACAACTAATGCGGTTGAAAACAACCAGAATGGGTGATTAGATATAACAAATTAATTTTTCAATTAGGCAATGACGTTAAAAACTATTTTCAACTGAGAAGTTCTATCCAACACTTCCACTTATTCAGGTTAATGCAGTTAGCCCTTCTAGACGTACGATTCTTTTCTTATGAAAGCATCAGAAATTGGCTCGATGAATGGATCGCCTCAAAAGAGGAAAAATTCTTGCGACAAGGAATATAACAATAAAGATGGATGAAGGTGGTATGGCTTTCAATGGATCATATTTTCATTGAATTATTAATTTTTGATGGTAATAGTTTTCGTATAAAAACAAGTATTTTCAATTTACACACACGAACACAATTTGAATATAATTTTTTTTTTTACGTTTTGAATATTCTATTAATGCCATCCATGGAAAATCCAATATGTTTGTTAAATTACCCCCAATGATACGGTCATCACCACCTTTACCACATACGTTTGTATCTGGCAAAAGATCCGGTTTATTTTGCGAAAATTGAGGTGGACAACATACCTAAAAAAAACAAAGAAAACCATTCTAATTGTTATACATTTAAGTACAACGCCTTGTTCAGGATTTCATTGTATTTTATAACCCACCAATTGTTGACGATTAAATCGTCCACATGCTGAATCTCTTAAATATTGTTTTTCACTATCAGTTATAGATGTTTTTAATAGTAATGTATATAAACTTCCACATTCTATTATATTAATGCAATTGCCGAGGTATCCATTTGGTGTGTTACAATTACTGCCACCACCAAAAAATTCTAAATAAAAAGTTAAATTAACAATTAATTTATTAGATTTTATATTAATCGATGTTTGTGTAAAATCATAGTAACAACGAATACGAATTTTTGTAATTTCAATTGTATAATTTTTCAAAAATAATTACAAGTTATTTATCATTATGTGGTCAATGAATGCATTTTTAATTCAAGATCGTTTTTCAATAATCATTTATTATACATGTTAATATAAAAAGATCATAAATATGCGTACATTATGTTCAATGTGGTTTATGTGTGAAAAACCAATAATATACACGTTAATGTAATTAAATTGATAGAATGTAATTGTGTGTAAATTATTTAAATTTATTATAAATTTTAAAATAAATTGTCAATGTACTCTTACGAGTATATTTATAATAACATCACACAAACAAACACACACATATTATGATATTAAATTTAATGATTTTAATTTCTTTTATATAATATTCATCATAAACACTTACGTGCACTAACTGTAAGTACAAAAATCACTATTATTGTTAATGTTTGTATAAAAAATATCATTTTTCTGTCACTAGAAATATTTTGATCATTTACGTTTACGTATAAATGTAAAGTTAGTTCACTCCTCTTAACGAACAAAAACTAAATAAACAATATATGCAATATTTATTTATAAAAACTTCCTTTATATTAACAAAATTTGATCATTATTTTTGTAATATTAATTATTGAAATTTCTTATATGTATTTTTTCGTTTTTGTTTTTTAATTTTTTTAATATAATAAAAATATATACATTTAAATTTGTTTTGCGATCAAATATGTACAAATTTAAAGAGAACAATATACGCAGAGGGTGCTCTTGAATATATTAAAATTTATTACTACAAATACCTACAATAAATTAATAATACAAAAAACAGAGACATGTAAAAAAGTATATTTTGAAACAGGTTTTTCCTCAATTTCTGTATTTACGATTAAATTTATTTAAATAAATAAATATAACTACACATATCTTATAATTAAATTTTTAAATTGTTAATCTACAACTCTATATTGGCAATAATAAGTTTAGTTAAAGTTAAAATTAATAAAAATATATAGTTGTATAATGACAAATTTTCATTGGCAATCAATTGTAATAAATTGTACCATATATAATATGTATTATTTTTGTTAGAAGTGTGCAGGATGATTCTGATTTGGGCGAACAACATGCAGAAGACGTCGGTGATAGTGCATAGATACAAATTTGTATGGACTCGTGGTTAGGAAGGGTTGGAGGATGTTAACAAATAATATAAATTAATATTTGCATATTCGTTCCATAGAGAATTCTTAGGATTTACTTTACTGACTATGGAAGGGTTGTTTTTTCACAATCCGTACTAGGCATCCGTACAATAATTTTGAAAAATGATAGTGTAATTTTTGTTATCAACAAAGTAACATCTAAAAGTGACGCAAATCTTTTTGTGAATGTATGAAATTAAATCTGAATCTTGCAGGTAGACTAATAACGTTGTAATATTTTAAATTTAATTAAATAAACTTTTCTGCCATATAGGTGTAAAATACATGCCTGAAATAATTTAAGTATAATTCGCTGTAAATATGTATATAGTCCAAAATATTAGATTGCAAAATTTATATTGTCTTTCCTATTCAAGAAAATTTGAAGTAACCATTTAATATTTTGGAACCTTTATATATATTTACCACGAATTATGTACATAATATTTTTTGATAGCAAAAAAATTATACATAATCCATATTTTTGTATTTCAGTTTTCTAATAACTAAAGGGTCTGTCTTCTATGTATACTTTTTCTATTGTTTATAACTAATAGTGGATCTGATTTAGGTTATTCAGATGCAACAAAAATAGCATGATGATTTTGAGTTGAATAATTTTGAGCATATCTTTGCATCATTATTATTTGATAAGATTTTGTTTTTGCCACATCCAACTAAATTATAATGAATGATATTGATTGTATTTGGCTTATGTGAGACAATGCCTTAAGATATCTTGTGTGTTGATGTTCACTGAGTGTTTTTTTGTTTTTACCATTTTGAAAAACCCTGTACAAAATTAATCTAGCAAATATTTAAAAAAAAAATCTATATTTATCACACATATATATGTTTATTTAAGATTATTTACTAAAATCTATATGTAATATGTCGGAATACTAATGTGTTAGTAGATATATGTGTATTTTAAATGAAATTGGACAAGTTTTTGTTGATTTGAACTTTTTCTGTTGAACTGAAAATATATTTGTCAATTATTTACGATTTTTTTTTGTCTTATACTATTTCTGTTAATTATAATTGTTCTCTGTGGAATAAGGTGTATGCTTTTGTTTCTTTTATTTTTCTATGTTAAGGTCAATACATATTTTGTGGTTATTTTTTTATGGATTATAGAATCGTGCGTGCAATTGCAAATTTTGTATGTAAATGTAAAATTTTAACATTGATAAAAATTACTTTAAAGCCATCATATATCGAACTTATATTAATTGGATTTAAATTTAAACATGACATATAGTGCATATATTTTCAACCATAAATATATAGGATTGCAGTTGACCCATACGATTATATGAGATAACGAAACGAATAACATTCGTACAATTCATCTGTTTTAGATTAACAAGTTTATGCGATTTTTGTTTTGTTGATAATTTGTTTAGTTTGTATACGTTCAAGAATATTTTATTCTCATAATAAATTATATACTATTTATAAAAAGTTACCGTGAATGAGTCATTTTAACAGCTTAATGTTCGGGGGGTTTTTTTTTTTTTAGGACCATTCATTTTAAATACATTTTAAATTCTGATTTAATTAACTAAATATCATCATATGTTCACAAAAGATAGGAGTATACTTTTAAAAGTCGCGCCTCTTCAATTGCAATGTAAAAATTTGATCTATTGTAATTTGGTGGAGAAATGGATAAATTTCATATCACTTAGAAAATACAAAATTGTCAAGAAAAATAATTGGATTAGATACCAATATAATTGCATATAAATAATTTAATTTAATTGCAATCCTCAAATTATAACTTATACATCTACTAATATGATTGGAAACAGTCATAAGAATAGGTAGTAACAAAATATGTACATTAATACCTATTTTAATGCATTCATTAATGGCGCTATTTTAAATGGGCCGGGCAGGTGCGGCTTTGAAAATAAATATCTATATATGAACGTATTGTTTGCTAATCTATTGATACTAATTCAAAGGGTCTAAGATTAATTTGCTGATGTGTATATTTTATAAATTTACAACGACAGCAGCTTGACAATGTCTTTTGGTGTAACATATGTGTTGAAAACCATGCTGATAATCATTATAGATAATTAATATTAGAAAAATATAAATAGTAATTTGTACTGGGAACTTTATTAACAAATGAGTTATTATTAATTTAAATTAATAAGATATGACGATATAATTCAGTAGTTATAATAATCATTGTAATTGATATTATAAATAATTTCATAAAATTCTATAAATAATACCTGGAAATATTTTGTTGTCAACTTATTTTTATTAAAAATGTTAATGTATGAATATTTATTGTGATCGAAAAGTATCGGGATTGATGATTTCGTTCAATTACAACAATACACATATGTGGCAACGATATTTTTCAGTTTAACTGTTATTTATTTTACCTGATTGAAAACAATTTTCTCGTATTTAACTATCCAGTTTTAGACAGATCAGTAATAAACATGGAAGTATGTACTGAACTGCTGACTCTGATGTATTATCGTTATTTGTTACTACAAAATATAACTGTAATAGTTTTAAATAATATTCTTGAAAGAACTTTAACACTCTCCCATACCAACGGTCGCTGCTTGATAGATGCCATCTCGTACGTGTTTGACAAAAACAACTACTTCTTTTCATTTTTAGATTTTTACAAATTAATAAATAAAGAGTATATGTTTGATTTAATAATCGGATTAAATGTATTTTATCAAATACAGATAACTATTTGAATAAGACACAATAAATAATTTGTATTTTATTCCCACCAGTTTGGATAATTTTTGATCATAGCACAGTATACAACGTACATATGTAGAAAGAAGTTCAGATGTCTCATTTAAAGGCTAATGAATTATATTTTTCTGATTGAATAAATATTCATAAGTGCGTTAGTCTTCCTCAATCCTTATGAATTTTATTATTGTTTTGGTTTATGAACTTATAGCGCGTAATTAAAAAAAAAAATGACATTGCG
This sequence comes from Bibio marci, assembly GCA_910594885.2. Lineage (NCBI taxonomy): Eukaryota > Metazoa > Arthropoda > Insecta > Diptera > Bibionidae > Bibio > Bibio marci. Next base: position 15,196,338 of record OU343114.1, read on the forward strand.
TATTTTATTATTTACATTTTCTTTCATATTTATCGTACATTATTTTTTCAATATTTATATGAATTTATGAATCAAATTGTGTATAATGAAATTTTTGTTTTGTTTATATTTATATTTGTTTTTATTGTGCTTACATTTATTTATTTTGTTATTTAAAAACATGTACAAAGTATGAGTATTTGGTATATGAGTAGAAAATAAAACACTTTAATTTAATAATAATAATGTCTTTATTTATAAAATTAAAGCACGTGTTGAGATTTTGTATATGGTATATGAAAAAGAAACAATTAAGAATTTCAACAAGTTTTACGTTCATTTTTTGATGTGTGCGTAAACATTTCACTGTGATCAAATAAATAAGTTTATGTTTGAGATGTTGTCAATTTCAAAATTAACTCTTTTGATATATTTTACTTAAATATATATACCCAGAATTGTGCTTAACTAATAATAACAATAACTATATATAAAATATTGTTAATATATTTATGTAGCAAACTAGAAACTTAAGAAATCCATTTATTGAGAATCTTTTTATTTTTTAATGTATGCGAAACCTTAAACTTGACCTTTTTTTTTATATTTATTTTAGTTTCCATCTGTGTCAGTTAATATTTTCATATCATTCATAAGTCAGATTTACATATGAATAATTAATTTGACCAATTATTTACATATATATAGCCAATTATAAATGTTAAACAGTTCAACATCATCTTGGCAATCATAAAGTCAAAAATTCTAAAGTATTGTATATATTTCTGTGTCACTCTATTCTGTATACAATTGTTTTTATTTACTTAACATATGTAATTTTTTATATAAACTTTTAAACATGTTATTATCCGATATTAAATTCATGTATAATAAAACAATGAATCAATTTCAAATAGAATTAAAATATGTACATATCTAAACCAAACATACAAAAAATAGATTTTCCAATTTTCTACTATTCATTTTTATATAACTATACAAAATCATACTTATCCATTAACAAAACATTAATCGGTCTGACAATATCGACTATGTATTACTTATTACGTATATTAATATTACATATACTATTGTTTTTAAACTATATGCGGTTTAAGTATATTAACAAATTGCGGGTAATTCAGCTTAAATATACACGTTCATGCACACGCACACACATGTATAATATAACAGCGAGTTATCAACAAGGTAGTTATTGGTATTCACGTTATTATACACACGTTATAAAACGTTAGAAAATATTTCTTTTTATAATTAACTTCAAGTAACTAATTGGATATAGTCAAAAAAGAAAAGTATAGCTAGATAAGATGAAGATAACCATCTATTAGATAATATTTTTCTAGATAATTTGAATGCTATTGGGGTAAGAAATATAAAAAAAAAATATAGATCGTTTCTAAGGTTCCTTTATTTTGAGGTTACAAATTATTTATTTTAGATATTTTAAGAAAATTATGTACAGGTTGTTTGATAGTTAGCAACTGATACGTAAACTACAAAACTAGGTTTTATATAATTCTACAGTAATTGTAAGCGTAACATGCCTTTGAGGCCGGTCGCGTTCATAATCCGAAATTACATTTTACAAAAATTATTATTTATACTCGGTATATTATAGTGACAGCAAAATTTGAATTATAATTGTGTATTAGCTAAATAAATAAATGATACTTTTCTAAAATAAGAACGGATAATCATTGAACCTACTAAACTGATAGACTACAAAAATATTCCCGGTAATTTCTACTTAAAATACTATATAACCTATAGTTTGAGTTCAGTAATATAAAAAAAATAAATAAATATTTAGTTATTTATTTTAAATTCTCTAAAATCCATGTCATATAATGTTTAATATTTGTATAAATTCCTGGTGTAGGTGTTTCACCACAACGTTTACTACCAAATGATACAATTCCATAAAGAAAATAACGTGGACCTTCTTCGCTACTCATTACCTATATTTATTTTATTTCTTTTCAATTACTAAATATATATTAACGCAAAATTATTAAAAAGTAAATTTGATATACTTTAACTAATGGACCGCCACTATCACCAGCACATGAATCCTTTCCAATAAGACCACCAACACATAGTTGTTCATCGTCTAATTTAATTGATGAACCATAGATAGCAATACATTGTTTAATATCCAATATTGGTAACTATATTGAAATTTAATATAATTATTTGTCATTACATTGAAAATTTAAATACAAAAAATCACAATACATTTACCTTGACTGTTTGTAAAATTGGTGTACCCTCTGTATCATCACTATCGGTCAATCCCCATCCAGCAACCTCACCAATTTCACCATTTAAGTTACATTTTAAATTATCGCCATATGGTAGGCAAACTGGTAAAACCCATTCTGGAAATTAAATACCATAAATATTTTCTATATTAACCATGTGACGCCGGAATTATTATCCGTGGTCATTGTATTCAATTTCATAATTTAGGATTAACAGCGCTTATAATATATAAAATATGTTTCTATTTAATAAAATGATTTTTAGTATTAAAATCCAAATGTTAAATATTAATTTTAAATCGAATTTTCGTTACAACCAGGCACTACTTTTTTTTATCAACTGTAAGAAACATTAGTTTGATTGTTGTTTCATGGATTCTTGCTAAATATCAATTCTTTACAGGTTCCTACCAGATTTTGACTCAGAGCAGCTCTACTAAATTAAATTGCAGTTCTGCGGATGACATTCCAACCAATTTGGATGAATAAAGCGGGTATGAGAAATTTCTTCAAAATAGACTCTCAAATTTGGTTAATCAGGTTACTGAACTGTGGTGGATATACTTAAGGTGATAGGCGCCTTATGAATTAAATTTTGTATGACAGTGAAAATTTGGATTATACATGTAGTTTCTGTTGATCAACTTACAGAACTGGTTGTAACAGCTGATCAATATAGATGAGATTTGGTACGGAAGTTTAAAATGCCATTATACAGGAAGTTCCGAAACAAATTTCATTAAAATTGATTATATGGAAAAGCCTGTTGATTGCTAATCATCTGTCCTGTTTGTAAGATCTTAGTATTTTTACTTTAAAATGGATTATGTATTATATATTTGAAATTAAAATTAATTTCGCTTAATTGTTCTTTTTAAATATACACAGCTATATTTTATTTTAATTATATAAATCCCGCATTCAAATTATTTCTACTTACCAGATATTGTTACAGGTTTATTTAATTTTATTAATGCAATGTCATGTTTAAACATTGGTTTATTATAATTCGATGGATATATTATTTGTCCTGGGTGAAAATATTGAATTGGATCAGCACAATTATTATTTTCACAATCAATTTCAGTTAATGCATTATTTTCACCAAGTGCTATCGATTGTCTACAATATTAATTTGTTAAATACAATTTTAATTAATTGTTATTTATTATTAAATAATCACATTTTCGTATGCGTATCTAGATTTGTAACACAATGTGCTGCAGTTATTACATAAATTTTACTGATAAGAGTTCCTCCACATTCATACACAATGGTAGAATTTCCTAAAAAGAAATAAAGGTTTACTTGATGGCCAATTTATAGAAGTTAATCGATACTCTATTATTTATCTATTTTTTTTTTATATAACTTATATTGGTAAAGTTTCTGTCGATCACAAATATATGATTGTTGCCACTTTTATGATACTGTATATTTAGCTGATAATAATAATTAAATTTCATGCGAAAGAATTATCACAACTAAAAAAAATTTGTATGGTAACAGAGCTAAGTTGAAAAGTCTAGTTTTGTACCAGATAAATGTGATTTTTCGAAAGAAAATGATTGTTGTACCTTAATTGGTGCACACGTTTTATCATCATTTGCATATATATATATAGTGCTGAATTTAATTTGAATGACAAATCACTGTGAAGTGGTAGCCATCGAAATCAACCAAAACGAAGTATCTATGGTCATAAAGAACTGTATCAAAAGGTATTGATTTATCATGAACTTCTGAAATCTGGTAAAAACTATTATTAATGAACGCGATCGACAACAAATATTGGATTAAAATGATGCTTTGAAACTAAAACAGCCAGAATATGCAAAAAGATATGAACAATTCATTTTTTTTCATGCCCACGTAAGAAAACATTTTGGAAAGATTGTGAAACAAACAATGGATCAACTGACATTACTTTATGAGATTAACACTTATTTCCATCACATTCACTTACCGACAAAAACAATTAGATTCTTATAAAAAAGAAGAAGAAACTTTCCAATACAAAAGTAATAATAATATAATAGAATTTCTGGTATTCCTTTATAAACATTTCTGTTAAAATTTTAATTGGATTTCATAAACCAAGTGTACATTGGGAATTACATAATTCTATTTATAAAACCACAAGTTATTCGTCGTCATTATATTTAAATGATTTAAACATTTTATAACGTCATGAATAATAATTGAACGCGTCATTAAATTAATATGTTATTGAATGATGTTTAAAAATTTATTATTACAATATATTTATTTTTTCTTAGATATTATATATTTGTGCTTTGTGCATGCATTCAAAATATACAACTTTTACATAAATACCATTGAAAATCAATTTTCTTTGATCGGTACTATTGAAATTTTAAAATAATATGCGATACGTATATGTAGTCATTTCTTTTATTATCGTATTTACCATACAATGACTAAAATTAATGTTTCGATAAAAAAAATGTAACTTTAAAAATAAAAAAAATTATTAAATATATAAATTCGTAAAAATAAACAATACTATTATATCCGATTCTCGCTAGCCATGGATATTGTCCTAAAGATGCATTTGTGCCACCAATTATACGATCTGCATAACTTATACCACACTCATTATGAGTATCCTTTGGCCAATTTGGATGATTTAAAACACTATTAATATTTGCAATTTTCAAAATTAATAAAACTAAAAATATTATTATAAAATCACTCATAGTTTTTCTATTTTTATTTTTTCATTTATAAAATCTAACTAATCTCAGAATACACTTCTTTTATAACTAAATATTATTTTATTATATTAAAAATATTATTAACATTGATTCTTATCGATAAATGTTTTTATACTAATTTTTTTATATATATATATATATATATGGTATATATTAATTGAACTTATTATTGAAATGGATGGCATAAAAAATGAACGTTTTTAAAATTAAATTTATTGAAATAATCCGGGTAATTCAGGGAAGAACACACAAGTTAAATGCAAATCTATTTAACAGCATATGCAAATGCTTTGTTTTGCATTGTAAAATACTTTGATGAAGCATAAATTGTAAAACAAAACCTTAATAAATTATACAATATTTGTGTCGTCTTCAAAGTATTTTACAATGGCATTAAATAAATTTGTGTTTTTATTACGCTTTATCTGAATTATCCCAAATATTATAGTTAAATTTTTATTACACATATAATTATTATTATAACTAACGTACAAATTGTGTTTCTATATTTCTTATAGAGTAAAATTATTAATATCACATACAAAATACATATATGTTCAATATGTCAATTTTGAACATACATAAGTGGATAAAAATTTCTTATAATTACTTTAAAATTATATTTTATATATGTAACCCTTCCATCAAGTGAAAATATAAGTATGATTCAGTTAAACAATCATATGCATTTTATATATTTTAATTATGTGTTTTTCAAAAAGTTCCAGATTCACAAAATTCAATATTAAAATTACTACATATTTATTATTATATTATTTTATCTAACTCGTAAATAATATTTTAAAAACATTTCGCACAAAAAAATGTGCTCTTAAAATATACGCTATTCGTCAAATAGTTTGTCATATATATATATATGATATCTAATGATAATAATTAGGATCAGTATATGTCATCAGCATAACACCAGTTAATCTCATGCAGGAATCAAATATGGGCTGATCTTTAAATGTCAGTGTTAAAAATGTGATATATCGGAAATAGAATAGAGGAATAAAAGCGTATCTATATAAATGCAATTTCAAATGTTATTACCAAATTTAATATTAGGTCTATCCGTTCATTTCCTCCTTCTGTTGGTAAAAAAAAAACGTTTATTTTGTGAAAATTGTAATTTTTAATTCAATTAAATTATTTTCCATCATTTGTTATAACTTTTATCCATCACATTTACACAGCACGGTAAGGCAAGATCTTTCGCTTTGAGGCTATCCAATGTTTAGCTACTGCATGTATTTTGAAGTGCTCATTCACTAAGTCACAAGTGATAATTAGAAGGAGAGCTTTCCAACCAAGTTACAATAACGTATATATATATATTTAAGAGCTTCTGCTACATGTGGTCGAGCGTTGATATGGTGGAAAATTACTTTACGTCATTTATTGGAAATAGTATGGTCGAAAGCACGGTACAAAAATCGATTAATTGATAAAGTTTAACATCAAAATCACCGTTCCATTCCTACCAATAAAATCAAATGGAGCACGTTCACCATAGATTTCCTTTTTTTTTTCCACGAAAACATCGTTAATAGGTAATGTTGTTTGCTACACACCATTTTTAACGTGTTGAATGAATTGATCTATGCCAAACGTCATGCGTAACCAACATTTTCAGTTTTAATATTTCATTTTATTATGCGACTAGAGTCACATCAATAGGTTAATAGAGCATATCAATTGAATCGATAAGTTTTAAATACTAATAATTCATATTATTTAACATCGAACTATCCGGAAAATTTTTTATTCTTGTTTATGCACTACATGTCTGTATACGTTAATTATCCTTTATATATTATTCATTAGCATAGTAATGAAATTCAAATGTATTCATGACACAATATACATTTACAAATATTTCGGCGTTGTTAAAACTAAAATGATTTTCTAAAAATCATATAATAAAAATATCTATTTTGTAAAAATTTATGTTGAGGTAGTAGGAAGGAAATCTTATTTTGTAAACACATAACAAAAAAAAAATAATAATAAAATAAACTTAAAATTTTATACAATAAACACATCACATTTCAATATTATCAAGAATCCAATTCATGTAAGCTGCTAATCTTGTGTATACGCCAGGAAAATTTGATACACCACATGTTCTAGGTCCAAATGATACTAAACCTAAAAGTGTATATCTATCGGCTCCCGTTACACCTTCACTCATTAATGGACCACCGCTATCACCTTCAAAATTTAAATTATTATTATTAAATTTTTGTTTAAAATTATTAAAATTATTTGTATAAATATTCATAAATTTATTTATTTATATAATTGATATATTTAATGAATTATTATAATATTATATACTCGTATTACCTTGACAAGCATCCGCATTTTCTCTTCCTTGAACACAAATTTGACCGTTTCCGACAATTATTGGTGTTCTGGAATTTGCACTAAAACGTGCATATGATGAAGCACAAGAAGTTGTGTCTACAATAGGCAAACGTAACCATTGCAGTAATGGACTTGATGCCGTACTGCCTATATAAAATTAAATTTGATTAATAATTATGTATTTGTTGTTGCGATTATCGTTTTTAATCAAACAAATATTTTATGTATAAATTTATGATTTTAAATATTAATTGAAATTAATTTATTTAATTTCGATATCACACGTATTACTAATAATGTTATGCAATTTATAAATTACCAGGATTCATTGCACCCCATCCAGCTATTATACCATTTGTGCCAATTGAATTTTGATCAAGTACGGCATATTGATCTATTGGTAAACATAATGGACTTATAAAGCCTATATATTTAATAGAACAGAAAGTATGTTTATAATTAATAAATATTTATACCATAGTTCATATAGTATTTTAATAACATATTGATATTTATTTACTTGAATTTGCAAGTCTTTGTAAACGTATTAATGCTATATCATTTGAATATTTTGGTTGATCATAATTTTGATGATAAACAATTGTTTCAATTTGATAATCTTGTGGTTCAGAACATACGGCCTGACCATCACTACATATATTTGTACGTGTATCTAATTCACCTAAACGAACCAATACTCTAAATAAAACAAAAAATGAAATTAATTAATTTTTCGTTTTCTCATTATTTTGCTATAAAAATTTAAATAAAATATCTTACACTTCAAGTTCTTCAATCAAATTTGTTACACAATGGGCTGCTGTTACAATATATCGATCACTTATAACAGCTCCAGCACAACGATATGTTACACGATCAGATGCTAAAAAAAATATAGAAATAAACAAGAATTAGTACTGTGATGTGTAATAAAATAACATAGATTGAATAGTATGTTATAGCGGCAGTCAAGAATTAGAGTACAAAAACATTTTTAATAATCCATTCTAATCTTTTTAATACAATTATTAATTAAAATTAAAATTAAGATTAAATTTTGCGTATTTTGAAGTAATTCAACCCAAAATATCTATTATACTGCGATACAATTACTATTTGTAAAGGTGCGTTACCTTCCTTAGAGTGGTAACAGTCTAGTCGCGCTGTTTTAATTAATTTTAAGGGTATGAAGTGGGATTAATGGTGATTCTTTGCCGTCACCTATGCAAAAAGAGTCCTCTTTTTTTTTTCACTAACACAATTTTTAGGTAGATTTTCAGGAGTTTCTTCTGCAGATTCGCAAAATCTGTATTCATTATTTTTTTTGATGTTTCCTTAGTCAGATGTCTAACGACTCCACAAAAAGAGCACTATGAAGTGAAGTAGGAATTCTACTTTTCTTTTGAAACTTTTACCTTAATACTATTGTTTTGTTCTGAATACACTATAGAATATAGACTGTAATATATAAATTCTATTTATTGTGTACAGATAGGCCTTGCTAAATTGTTTTCTATTAAATCAGTATAACTTTGTATTTTAGTCGAATTCAATCAATTATTATTTAATATAAAATTTTTATATAAAAAAATATTTAAAATTTTTATCGATATATTTTTGTGAGTTATGGATATATTATCTTCTAATGAAAAAAATCACATGTTTACGGACAAATTTTCAAACAAAGATTGTATTGGATCATATGACGGATACATTGCACAACCAATGGAACATTTTAATGAATATTTTGTTAGATTTAAACGAAATTTTGTACAATTTGGACGTCCAATATATGAAGATCCGATGAAATGGTCAACAATTAAAAGTATAGCTATATTCTTTCTTGGAATTTATATAACTGGTAAACTTCAACAATATTGTGTACGGCCGAAATAAATATTTAAAAAAAAAAGAAAATAATAAATAATAAAAGTAAAAAAATAATCTAAATCTTACATTTATTACGGTATGCAATTCGGGCCATCCATGGAAATTGACCAGGTCCAGCATCTTCACCACCTATAATTCTTGTATTAACAGATAATCCACATAATGGGGTATTTATTAATGATTTTTTATCGCCAATATTGCCAACAACTTCTGTACTACTAATAATTTGTACACCATCCGGTTGATTTTCTTCAACTACAGTAAAATCTGTTGTCACATCCACCGTATTGATTGAATTTATTTCTGGATTATTAATTGGATCTTTACTTTTAATTGGCTTAACATTTTTAAATTCATCGGATAACTCAAATTCTGAGGAAAAACTAGGCGGACAATTTTTTTGTGTTTTTGGATCTTCAAAATCAAAAAAGTAATTATCTTTATTTGAATTATGATGTTTATTATTATAATAATTATTATGATGATTATTATGATGCACTTCATAACTATGTGAGAATTTATATGGTCTATGATGATAATTATAATTATTATCATAATTCGAATTATCATCACTATTTCTACTTGGCAAGGGATTGTCATCTTTATTGTACGTTGGATTTTCTACAACATCCCAAATCCAAGGCGTTTGATCAGCTTCCGTTGTAAAACTGGCACGTCTATATCGTGGATCCGGACAACATACTAACGGTTCATTGCCATCATATCCACAATTTGTTTTTCTCAATGTTTTTATGAATTTCGGTGATAATGGTTTTTCAGCATTATATATTATATCAATCATTATTTGGCAATGTTTTAATAATTTACAATTACATTTTAATTTAAAATAATTATTCATATTATTATAATTATTATCATTGTAATTGTTATAATAATTTTGTTGGCGTTCATCACGCATTGGAATTTGTGTATATTCATTATTGTATTCATAGTTGTTCCATGATTTGACAAATGAATCTGAAAATAAATATAAAAATTGCAATTATAATTTGCATTTGAGTAATTCTTTTTAAAACACGCAACACATACGACCCGACGAGCTCCGAAAATCTCGGAATTCTTCTGAATACTTTAAATTTTTATTTGCCTCTTTATATAATGTATGTGTAACATTTCTATATTATTTTCGAATTGTACCACATTAACTATAATGATATCATCAACAAAATTATGCTTATATACGTATATTTATGATAACCACAAACTGATCATAACCGCATAAATTGTGTCAATATAAAAAGTCCCCAGATGTACTAGTTAATAGTATACCGAAAAATAAGTGATTAATTAATTAATATAAGTAATGAATTGTTACATAAAATTTAATTGTTAAAGTATGGGTGTTTTTTCCCTAACTTAGATCGTATAATCATCATTTAAAATATACATAAATATTTTGCTATTGTATATTTTTATATAATATTTAGAAAGAAACTAACGGGCAAGACAGCACCTATATAATATAGGTTCTACTAGCCCACTATTTTGTGAGAAAATACTATGGTCATTTACCATACACAATAGAATATTGATATACTATAAAACATTGCATCTATGCAGCACTCTTTTGGAAATAATTTAACAGTCTTTTATATTAAACGCAATATAAAGTATATTATTTTGATATTTAAGGAACAACTGGTTTGTTTTTTTTTTATTATCAAATTATAGATAAATTAATATATATTGCCTTTATTTATTTTCAAATTAAAAATATCATATGTGATTTTATTTAAATTTATTCTGCTGTGGATACAATTATTATATTATACTACGCGATGTTAAATTATTACTTATCGATTAGTTATCGAATATGTTAATAAATATATCATTGATACAGAACAGTTTAGAAGAAAATATAATTATAAATTATCCATCATTGCTTAACGAATAAGGCTGTACAATGTGGCGACGAGTGTTGGGAGTCCATTAAATCTTGGTTGAGAAATATGTTAAATTGTTCTTGAATAAGAATTTGCACATAATAATCATTGTGCCATACAAATTTTTTAGATTAAGACAAACAACTTATTAATACTATTCGAGACTCAATCTATTTGTGAACAGCTCCGCCAAACCGTAACCGAAGCTGAGTTCAACATTTAAACATAATTTATCGTTTAATCTTCTAATTTTTTTTTTATTGTTATTTGAGTTGTTGGATAATTTCAGACCCTATAATTTTCACTTTACATGTAAATAGACGTAAGACACTGTGTTATATACATAATTAAACAAATGTACATATATACGTTAATTTCTGCTACAGCGTAGTATAAACATTTAAACATATTAAAATATATTGCATACACGTTTAACGCATTAATTAATTTAAATTTTTACTAATTAATAAACCGCTTAGTCGATCATTATTTGATATTAAAATTAATAATCATCATTATCATGAAGTAGAGTCACGTTACTTCAAGTGGAGTATAAATGGAATCTATATCAACGATTAATTATTGTTCAAATGTTCTGCAATAATCAAAAGATTCATATATTTCCAAAATTTCATTATTTTCATATGAGTGATTAGGTCATAAATGATACTTACATTATGTATTATTTATAATTACTAATAATATTATAAAATGTCGATCAAAACAAGTGATACTTATTGTATGTACAATAAAAAAATGTAAGACAAAATTCGAACCATGCGCTCATGCGGTGGTACGTCATACTAATTGATCAAATTTTAAAACATACAAATAAATAAATTGAAAAGAAAATACTAAGAATTTACTTGTAAATTTTGCGAATTATTGTAAATTTTACGTACGTAAATTGGCGTTATATGTATTATGCATTTGTGGCTGCGTAAAAATAAAAATTTCATGCAATAATTATATTATCGAAAGGAATCAAAACTTCTATAATAAATTATATTAATTTATTAGAATAAAAATGAAAATAACTTTGTAATAAAACAAAAATCCGGTTTAATGTAAACATAAATATAGAAATTATTTGATTTTTCGGTGATTTTTTTTTTTTTAATAAATAAATAAACCAAAATAAAGGAGAGACTTAGGTTGTTTGTAACTTCTAACAAATATATATCTGGGACATATAATTTGTAAAAAATTACCACATTTTTAACTATTGATCGTTCCGCATTGTTAATAAGGAAAATTCGAACAATACTTTTGAGTGTCTTCTATATATACTAATATATTGTTATATAAACTAATGGTTTCTTAATTACAGCTGAACAACGTGCATTATTTGCGAACGAAGTATTTATTATATTTAAAGAATTTGTTGGTATAGAAAGTAAAATTCATTAGTTAGTTTATTTTCTCTACTTTTATTTAGTGATTTATTAAGATGCGATCGGATTATAATACTTTTTGGCAGGGAATTTATTACCATTGGTATTTTCTTTTCAATAAGTATTCTTGCTATTTTCTATTTGGTGATGATGAAGATCCATGGCGTTATAAGCCAGGTGCTTTCTCCAACACGCTTCTCCAACTTGACCTATACGCAATAAATGTCTTCCAATCCCAAATTTTAAGGATCTTTAAATCACAGTTTTAATGCATCTAGCCATCTCGCCTTATGTCTTCCGGCTCTTCTTCTACCTTCTGGATTACCATTCAACAGTTTTTTGGCATACGTTTCTCCTTCATGCGTAATACGTATCCAATCCATCTTAATCTATTGATTTTGATTGTTTTGACAATATTTGGTTGACCCTACAACTTGTCTAAATCAAAATTGTATCTTCGCCTCCAAAAACCATTATGTTCTTTGACAGGATCAAATATGCCACCGAGTAACTGTCGTTCAAAATTCTATTAAAATCTATTTTCTATTTAATGAATCGATAACGGAAAAATATTAATCCATTGTGTAAGCTGCTGGATGGAGTTCGTAAGAAAAACGAAATCATATATACTAACGCAGTAAAATTATATTTCAACTCGACCCTAACATTACACAAAATGTATTTATTCATTATTGTAATTTAACTTTGCGTATCTTGTTAAACAATTAAAAAACGTAATACTAAGTTTTACACTTTAAAGCATATTTGTAAACATTCGAATAGTTAATGTTGGTAATATATGTACTAACTTGGCTGTGGCGAATTTATTTAATTAATTTAATATTGTACTTTTAACTACACTATACTTTATACTTATAAAAATGTATAGTTTTGTAATTGCTTCATACGACCTAAAAATAGTTGGTTTTATTTTCGTTTTATAAATTTTTTTTGAGGTACTGTTAAAAAACAAAAAAAACACAAATTTTTGAAACGTTTTTTCCATTCGCTCCTAACCTTTCCCTTAACATCCAAACCGATCGGTTGATAAAATTCAGCTATATCGTTATATGAAATTATGTAATTTGGCATCTATGTATGGACCAAGAACCGGCTAAGTTTGAAGATAAGTAAAATCCCAAATCGGTAGAGTATCTTTTATCCAATTATCTTCAAATTTTCATCATTTAATGACAAATTCCATAGATTTAAATGTAAATTGGTGAAATTATGGATAGAGAATTGATAATAATAGATGATTTTTAATCAATTCGAAAAACTAACTATCTTTATTATATAATGTTCAATTAACAATTATAAAATTTCATAAACACTTTGTTACAACTAATGTTTTATAACACCGAATGTCATCATAACTTAAGTTAATAATATTAAAAAAACTAATAACGTATATAGATTGATGCTCAATGATAAGTTACAAAATTTTGTGGAAGTGTTTAGATGATATAATAATCTTATCGCAACGTTTCTATTATTCAATAATAAAGATGAATTATGTTAAGTATTCAATTATTAAATCGGAAAAGTTTCCTAGTAAACTGGAAGCGTTTTTTACTTATTATAATTTTAGGTGTGATTATTTTCTTCCCATATAACATCGAAAAAATTGCTATAACCTATTTCTCCTAATTTTTGTCCAAAATTGAACAAATAAAATATATTGACATGCATTTATAATTTTGTTTGTAATCAAATAACATAACAATTCTGTTGTTTTTTTTTTACTTACATGTATTTAAAAATATTGTTGTTATTAAACACAATTTAGATTGTAAATTTTTCATTTTTATTTAAACACAATTAAATTAAAATAATAAAAAAAAAATATATTTATATTTACAAAAATTATACTAATAATTTAATAAATAAATAACACAACGAAATTATTATTATTTTCCAAATTTATTTTAATATTTGTTAATATTATGATGTTCTTATATTACTATAATTATAATAATTGTAAATTATAAAATAATAAATATAATCTTCTGTAACTTCTTTGGGGGTCATTGAAATAAATTTCATTGATTCATCCGTCGTTTTTTTTTTTTTTCTTTTTCTATATGTATTTATTATAATTTTTTGTAACAATTAAAATATTATAAATAATAATAATATTTATAATAATATTATTATATATTTTAATATTTTCAAGGCATTTATAATAATTACAACACACACACACACACACTTTCGTTTAATAAAATACAGAATATTAAAGATAACGTTTTATTTATATTATTCAATCTTTAATAATATGATATTATTATTTAAAAATTAACGAAATAATATTATTTAAATCAATTTTAATTAATGTGTATATATTTATTAATTAAAAAAAAAATAAAAAAATACCATGTTATTTATATTAACCTTTAAATTAAATATTTATTAAAAAATACACCTTAAATATTTATTGTGTTATGAATTATATATTTTATAATTCATTTAATTGTTTTTTTTTATTTTTTTTCTCACAGCACAAATTTATTATAAATTATTTTGAAAAAAAAAACCAAATAAAATAAATAAATAAAAGGTTAATGTTAAATTTAATTATTTCTTACAAAAAAAAACCAAAAAAGTTAGTTAAATACCGATTTGATTGCATGCTAAACTTTAACTGTTGAAATATTTGTTATTGTGTACACATATAAAGTAAAAAGTGATCAGTTTCATACACAGGCAGCAGAGATTATAAATTCAATGATACAACATAACTTTATATAATATATAGGATTGCGTATATTATTCTATGTAACCACTCGTATCACAACACAACAGAACCGGAAAATTATTTAAAAAATAAATGGTAAAGAAGGAAAGAGGTTTTTTAGTTTACTTCTTTTTCGGTTTTCTTAACATTTTATTATATTAAAATCAAGAACCACTACGAATATTAACATAAATTTACTATGCAAAACAAAAACAATCTGCAATAATTTTAATATCAACATTATTTATGGAAAAATTTCTGGTATTTTTTTTTATTATAGTATTTGATGATTGTTTTTCTTAGATAAATGTATGTGTTAAAATGGAAATACATCCCACACAAAATGTATGAACTTATGTTATTAATATTATTATATGTGAGTCATTTTCAACAATTATATAAATTTCATTTCTTTCAATATATATAAAATATGAAAAAAATTGGGTTAATTGGAAGCCCCTTTAACGTAGGAACGGAAACTAGGTTTTGTTTTACTAAATGTATACGAGTATAATGTATCATTAAATACAATACATTCATATAGCTGGATTATATGTACGTAAGTGCGGTAAAAGTAGTGAGTTTTGATAACAATTTTTCAAGTTAGTAAATTACTCCTGAACCGGAATATATATATATAGGTAATATGATTATTATGTTATATCTTCATATTTTTGTAGTGCCGATCGATAAGAGATGGTATTGTGTCGACGCAAACAAAACAAATGATAATCTGATATTGATTTGTCTATGGTAAATAGATATTTAATATTGTGTGTCTGATTTAGTATTTTAGCATATATACTGCAAAATCAATTGACTATTTCGTCTAATTTTCGTAGTTTATTTTTCTTATTAAATGATCTATTTAAAAATTAGTAATTCCCTGTCGATTGCAGACAGTTAACAATAAGATTTTAAGATCAATTTCTAATAAGTTACTTCAAAACACATACAGTTTAGTTGTGCGGATGAGATTTTATATGACACATACTGTCTCATTCGAATACAATTGATTATATAGAAGTTGAGAATAGGATTACGAGATTATTTTCTATCAAGTTTGTTAAAAGGTTGTACGTCTGGAAGCTATTTTAGATACCAGAACTTGATCATATCTTTACAAAATTTATTTAAAATGTTTATGAATGAATGTGTGTTAATTTTTATTCAATAATTGAAAAGGTGATCCTCAATTTATGCAGTTCGGCTTAAAAGATAGATAGAGATTTCTTTGGTATGTCAAAAGCAAAGATGATTCATCCATATATATCCATTCGTATGGACCTGAAGAAATACAAATATTTAATATAATCCAAACCGTGACTTAGATTCTTTATATTAATTAAATATTCTTTTATATATATGGACGACCATACGTAGTTTATTTATGTGTGTTGCTGTAGTAACTACAACTGTGATTTTAATGATATCCGGTTTTGTTTTATTCCATACACAAATTCAATTAAGACTGCGTTTAGTTGAAAATACGTGTTTAAGATGGAAACATATAACATACGTATGGCTAGTCGACATATGACGCATATATAATATAATATATATTTTTATCTAATCATGTCTCATTAATTGTTTGAGAAGTATTTTCATTCCATATTTGGATATTTTGTTTATTTACTTAGCTATTTGGCACAGTTTTTTTTAAAATTAAATCCCTTAAACTTCTAATTGCTTTTGAATTGTTAATCTAATTCCATATGATGATTTGTCAAAGTATGTATAATGAAAAGAAATGATAAAAAGAAAAATTAAGTATGATTTGGACCGTCATCACATCATTATTGAAAAGTGTAGCACTCGTAAAAAGACATCCTATTTTAAAAGCACAAGAGAAAATACCACATAGATTAAGAATATAACAATTTCATATGTTTATAAATGAATCTTCACATATATAACATAGGCATAAAATTGAAGTAATGTGTAAAGAAAAATATTTTATAATTAATTTTAAACCGGTTCCAATTATTTTTTATAATATTTAAATATATATCAATTACTTTATTTTAATTTTAATGTCATACTTTCACAAACTGTTTAATATTAGAGTGTGATTATAATTTATATATTGATTTACAAATATTGCATATAAAGCGTGTATGCTATAATTTTATATATCGCACGTTGTTCAGCATTTATAATTTATTCTTCAACATAAACTTCTTTTAAGTCGATGCACTTAATTCTACCTTTATCTAATATAAAATGTTTAAATTTTCTGATTTTTATGATTCTCTCTGACTGTGTCGTACTAAAAGACATATTCAAATTATACGAGTTGTTCATATGAATGACGCATTTATCTTTAATTTTAATGAATAAAAGATTTAAAAAAAATTGCATAAAATTATACAGATGTATTTTGTTTATAACAACTATAAATATTTGTTAAATTATTATACCTAAACTATGCCCCGTTGAATACGATGTTTATTCCAAATTATTATAATATTTACACGGTAATGTCCCTCTTTATAATAGTTTGACTTTATATGTGATTTCAAATTTTTGAATCCTGATTTTTAGAAAATCAGTATGCTATTAAAGTTAGTCATTAATTTGTCATTTTTCTAAATAATATACATTGAATAATCTATTAATAGTGTCGGTGCTACATGTGGCGCAAATGAGTCTTTGTTCCCAATCGGAAAGAAAAAAATAAAATAATTTCTGAAACAATTCGTTCACTCACTTTCGTGTCCTGCAAACATTCTGTTGCAAGAGTTTTGCTATTATAGTTATTAAATTTTGGAATTTAGCTTCTGCAGAAACGTCTGAGTTCGAAGATAAGCTAAATTGGTGAAAGTACTTCGGAACTATCTGGTGGTTTTATAAAATTAAAATATTTGCAATGAAATTATTGTAGTATCATTTTTTTACCTTTAAATTTTGAACTTTTGTGGTGGCACTACCTCCAATATTTCCAGTTTTTCACATAGTACCCAAATATTCCCAATATATAGTTGCAGTCTCTTTTAACAGATTATCTATAATATTTTTGAAATTAAATATTTCTATCGTACATCCTATTATTCCCATCCCTCTCTTAATATTCCCGATTTAATAGTTCTGGAACAGTAAACTTATTAGTTCAACTTAATTATTTTATGATAAATTATTACGATCTGAAGTGGATGGAAAACCGACCGCCTCCTATCTTAGAGAATTAGACTTTCAGACATGTGGCACGCCAAATATACTTAAATTTTTTTCGCAAATCAATGGGTTTCGGTTTCGCAATAATCGATCGTTACTCAAAAAATATGTTGTATATAAATACATTCAAAGTAAAACCGCATTAATTTGGATGATCTTTCAAAAAAAAATAAAATATAGACATGTTCACTAAGCGCCACTGGTCCTGTTCCGTAAATAACACCTATACAAGCCTGAAATTTTATATATTATGTATTATTTATGATTATATGACTTATTAAACGTAAAACAATTTATTATCGATTTTTTTTGACGTAATACACATATTAAAAACTTAATAAATCTCATATTTTCACTATATTTAACAAAATTTATTTTGGCATAACCATAAAAATAAATTTTAATAAATTATAAAGTTATAAAATGCAAATTTTAAAATAAACACATTTATTCATATCACTTCTATGTATACCATACATTTTTATACCGATGCTATGGTACATAATTATAAATGTTAAATATCTTGCTGTTAACGAATTAAAAATGATTCAGAAGTTATATGTTAATTTTTTAAAAAATTTTATTTTTAATTACTAATTTTTATATTCTATAAATATAGAATTCAAAGAAATCGATAGTAATAAAATAATAATAATATAATGCGATACAAATGTAAATTGATAACATGATAAAACATATTTTAATAAATTATTATACACACAAACAATTATTATATGGATTCTAAATGAATACTATATGAATTATAAGTATATGCATACGGTACAGTAAACAGCTCAAAATTACAAATCATATAAATACATGAATATTAAATGATTATGTATTTTATTTTCAAAATAATTATTTTTTATAAGATGACTCTATTTTTTTTCTTCTTTTTTTGGGATTCACCTTCTCTCACGACGAATACGATTCTATAATGAATTTTTATTACATTCATAGAAAAATGTTTAAACAGAGAATTGCTTTTTTTTTCGTATTTAATAATATTTATTTATCTTAACATCTGCCTACTTAAAAAAAATAACAAAGTTATACCTTTACTAATAATTAACTGCAACATATACCAGTTTTTATTTATTACATATAAAATGTAAAATAGAGTGAATGATCCAATGAGAGGTATATAATTCGAATTTAGCGCCATTTTCATTATGTTAAACTAATAATTTCCTTTTAATTACAGATTGGATACCCGAATGGTACACAAGACGTACTCGTAATTACTTGTCATAAAAATATTGTGCAATTTATAAAATTAGATGATTCTGATTAGTTATAAATGGATTTGTTACAAAATTTTTTGTCACCAAGCGCATTACATTCAATCATGCGATGGAGTAAGTTTGATTGTCGGTATTAACTTAATTGAATTATGATTTATTTGTTTATGAAATCAGAAAGTCATCTTTGAAAATATGCTCTTCGATTTGGACTTTATTCAAAGATTAACAATACTAAGATAGCTATTTTCATCTATGTTGAATTAATCAAATAAATATAAGGCATATATAAAAACATAATTACAGATCAATTGGAGAATTGTTTAATATTCATTAACAGAGTAATTTACCAAATTGACTGTAATGTTGAGTGTCACTTTTGTGTAAGGCAATCAACAAACATGTTCACTCACCATTTCAACGTAGACAGGGCAAACATAATAAAACAATATTCCATTGATTTTAAATACAAGAATATGCAGTATATGCCCTTATTATACCATATACCATTCATCTGCAATGAACACAACTTTTGAAATTTCAAGATCAATACATTCATAAATAGTCAAGTTGCGGTACTATTTTGCAGCTATATATATGATTAAAAGTGTGGAATGGAATTTATAGTTACTTTAATTTACTTACTTACTTACTCCATGGCGTTACAACCCGGGTACGGTTTTAGCCTTCTCCAACACGCTTTTCCAACCTGACCTAGCCGCAGTCAATGTTTTCCAATCCCGAAAATTTTTACTTTAATTTAACACCTTTTTAATTTTATTTTTAACGTTAAACGCTACGATCCACAAACGTATCACGCATTTCTGTGTATGAATGCTATGAAAAACTATTCCAAAATAAATTGTAGCAAACCAAAGAAATATATATGACCGAACAATATACTTATATCATAGTATATTAATAAGCTGTTTATAGACATTTCCCATTTTGATACAACAACCTGACATTGGTTCACCCTTTTTTGCATATAGATACAGATATAAATTAATTATTGTTAGTATGTTTACAACTATAACAGATATATAATATGAATCAAAATTTTATAATTTAATATTTGTGGTCAATGAATGCAAGGACATAAACCATTAAATTCTAAGAAGATGTAATCTATGTATTTTGTTGTTGTTGTTATTGTGTATAAATTTCATTAAACCTTATTATTTGAAGATATACAAGCAATATACCTGTTTATATGAAGGCTATCATAAAACTTTAACTTTTGTGTATACCACAGAACATTTAGAAAATAAATAATTAAATAAATAAAGTAATTAATATTTTAACAATACCATTACACTGTATGGTGGAATGTGGATACGCAGTGGCAGTGATGATTTAATCATTGAACTCAACACACACATCTATCGGTATTAAAAATAATTCGACATGAAAATCTTATGCTTTATTTTTAATGCACTTAATGGAATATATTGACAAGCTTGGAAAGTTCAAATCTTTTACAAATCCCTATCTCTTATTCTTTTAATTAGAATTCCTATACCAACTGATCATTTATTATAATGATAAATTATATCACAATTAATATTTGTATTTTAATTATTTTTAATACTTTTAATACTTTATCTTTAAATTATGCGATTATGGTTAAAAAATGACAATGAAATGACTGTCAAAATGAAAGGTAATAATAAATGTTATAATATGATAAAAATACAAAACTTTTAACAAAATATTTAAGATTTTAAAATAATAACCTCGATTTCTTTTCTGTGTTTTTATTTATATATATGCAATACCGTACAACGGGGGCAATAAACTTAATTAATTTCAAAATGGGGTAGTTGCATTTAAAATAAAAAATGAAATGGGTTTGCACGTTTGTTTCGTTTAACGGATTTGAAAGCAATAATTGTTTCCCTTTGCTGCATTCACCGGAGATCAACTGTTCTGCAAATATTGTTTGGTTTTGTCTTTTTTTTCTGAGTTGTCATAATAAAATGTAATAATATGTTTTATAATGACAATTTATAAATTACACAACTTATTACTGCATTTTATTACAAAAGCAGGGAAAAATAAAAAAATACCCCAGATTCAGGAAATTTGTTTTAACGGAAATATTTGCAAAACGATTGACCTCCAGTCCACGGTTCATAAATATTAATTCGTACGTTTTTTTTGTGTAATTTTATGAAAAATTTAATTAATTAAGTTTGTTGACCAATTCACCTCTTGGTACGGTAACGATAATACATGACTTTATTATTTCTATTTCTAGTTAAATACATGTATGTTTATATTTATTATTTTTATAATATTAATGGCAATAAAATATATTTATAAAATCAACTTACTTTCATTCTGTCATATAATTCTAAAATTTTCTAAGATCAATATCATTTTATAAAAGAAAACAAAAAATTGTTGTTACTTGTTATTTGTATGTGTGAAATAACTTTCGTTTAAACTATGTTTATCTTAAATCCATTATGATAAGCAAATTAGTGTAATGAAATAGCAGCATCCCGTATATACATATTTAATATTGGTGCTACCACCAAGTGTTCGTAGATCGATTTAGGAATTCAAGAAACTCGTACATATACTGTATAATGGGATTATATGATCCATTTTTATAAAGTATTATGATTCCACAATCATATGGGAATTTATTTATTCACATTTCATTTCAATTAAATTTAGATCGTGTAAAAGGAATTTGGTAATTTGTCAGATTTATGAGTAAATACTTTTTTTATTTCAAGAAATTTTTGCATTTTTTAAATGCAGAAATATTAAATTATTTCAAAATAACATTAAAAATACAAATGTTTTTTTTAAAAAAACTTATACAATTTACATACCAGAAGAATATCGTCCGTTAACACATGCAAATTGCGCCTACACAATCACACACACACACACTACTTTTTCTTTTTTTTTTCCTTTTTAATTTTGTGTGTATGGTGTTATTTGAAGAAATTTATAATTTTGGTTCTAGTGTTAAAAATTGTTTTAATTTTCTTCGTAATAATTTTCCACTTGGATTCTTTGGTATTTCATCGATAAATATAACACCACCATGCAAACGTTTAACATAAGAAACCTTAGCTATAATATAAATAATTTTGCATGTGTTATTCAAAGTCAATAAAATAAATATTTGATTTATTAATTATTAATTAATTACCTTACCTGCTACAAAATCAATAACATTTTGTTTTGTTAAATTCGAATCCAATTTGCGAACAACAAATGCAAGTGGTAATTCACCTGCTAATTCATCTGGTAAGCCTACAACGGCTGCATCGATTATTTCTTCATGAGATAATAGAATTCCTTCAATTTCGGCCGGCGCAACTTGAAAGCCTTTATATTTTATTAGTTCTTTTAAACGATCAACAATAAAAAATTCACCATCATTATCATAATAACCAATGTCGCCGGTGTGTAACCAATTATCTTTATCTATTGTCTGTTTTGTTGCTGCAACATCACCAATATAACCTTTCATTATACCGTCACCTTTAAATAAAAGTTCACCTTGTTGATTTGGACCAAGTGCTTTTCCTGTTTCAATACATATAACTTTAGCGCAAATGCCATTGCGTACAACACCTACGCTACCCGATTTATGTTTAAAATCTGTTTGTATGGTGAGTGTGCCTTCTGTCATTGCGTATCCTTGACGTATAAGTATACCAGCAAATCGATTTTTTACAGCATATTCAATTTCTTTCTGCAATGTAGCTCCTCCACAATATATTATTTTTAATGTTGATAAATTGTAATTCTTAAGTAATGGAGTTTTTGCTAAAATTACCATTAATGTTGGAACTAAAAATGTTGTATTCACTTTATATTTCTATAATATAGTTTTCATACTTGTATCAATATATTGTTATTAATTAATTTTTTATATAATTTAACTTAATTTTAAAATACCTCTATACTCATTAAAAATAGCTTTTCTTCAAATCTTGGTAAAAAAATAACCTTATTATGCTGTGCTATCATTCCAATTAATACAGCACATCCAAAAATATGAAACCATGGTGCTACAGACAGGACAATTGGTTCTGGACATAATTTATCTTCTATTGGTTTATATCGATCGCTTAAATTTTTTTTTTTTAAATTTGAATATATAAAATTCTATAAATATCTATCTTAAATTTATACTGCAGCTACAGATATTATATGGGATGGTATATAGCTATATGTATTATCATAAGCTAAATAATTATAAGACTATTCATTTCTAACTTAAATGTTTGTTGTGGCGGCAACTAATGCTTTATTTTAAATCCAAACTTTCAATTTATTGTATTATGGATTACGCCAAAGATACAACTTTTATATAATGTTTTATTTATAATTGTTTCTTATCGTGTTTCTTGTCTTATCCTACAAGTTAAAATCGATACACCGTAAACGAAATATAAAATGCACGGGTTTGAATGAAACCAGTTTAAATTGGCCAACATTGAATTCGTCTCTGCTATTTCGCCGTTGAACGGTCGTCATATGTCATTCCATGGTTTTTCTTTACATTAAAACGGTGTTAACCAAAAAACCAACTTATTATAAATTGGCATCAAAGAGCGATCTATTGTGTGTGACTATACCAGTGAGAAAATATTTGAATTTAATTGTGTGGCTATATAATATTCTGATGGGCAAGTGTAAAAATAAGAAAATTAAAAAAAAAAATTAGGGCCCACTTATGTCAGCACCGAAATTAAACTCGCAACCTTCGGATCGGAATGAATGACATGTGCTATAACCACTGTACCATTAAATCACTATTTCTTGTATAACATCGATGTAAATGCTATAACTAATTTTAATTACTGTTTGTACGTTCTTATATACTAATAATTAAATAAAATTCGTAACAAAATAATTTCGATATGAATTTTATTTTTATCGAATGTGAATGACCGACCGCAATAATCAAGAAATAAAAGAATGATATCAACCGTAAATGAAATTATTATTGTGTATGGTGATTTTTTAAAAGCGATACAACATTGAAAAATTTACTAAAATGCAGTAAAATTAATGAAATGCTAATTTTTTTCATATAAAAAATTAATGGATGGCATTAGTTAGTTCACAATCGATTAGTCCAATTTTTAAGACGTCAATTCACTCAATTCTCGAAATGATTGAATCTTGTATCACTCTTAGGAAAACACACTTTATACCTATGTATAATAAATAACAATATAAATGAATATTGCCATAATTATGATTATACTAAAGATGTTGATATGATAACAATATCAGTAATAATAGTAATATTCATTTATAATCCAAATATGATTCGCTTACTAAATGTATTGTATATGTCATGTCTTATATGTGTATACGGGTTGTTGAACTTATAAAATTGATAAATATGTGCTCTATATAAAATTATTATCGATTTCATTTCTAAAAATTGTTACAAAAGTTTATGTAACGATGCTTATTATGTTATGCATATAAAACTAGCAATACTCATTCATTGTTGACAAACAAATTTAAAAAAAAAACTATAAACACAGTACTTACAACTGTTGAGAAATTGATATTAATGTATTTAATTGTGTAATTTGAACGCCCTTCGGAAGACCTGTTGTTCCCGATGAACATAAAATGAAACATACATTTTCCTGAATATTTTCAGGATTACACACAAAATCTTCATCATTTGAATTTCCAATAAATGTATTTGCATTCATTATATTTAAATTTTCATCTATTTGATCAAAAACAATTAGTTTTTCTATGAATGAATTAATTTCAAATATTTTAGTAGCAATATTAATAGTTTGTGATGATACAAATACAATTTTCGGACGTGATAAATTTACTACATGATTAAGTTCATCTGTTTAAAAATTGTTAAATATTATTTATAAAAAATACAAAATTAAATGTTATCACCAATACGCCATATAAAAACTATTAAACTTACTCTCTGTATAGCTTGTACCATAAGGTGCTATAGTTGCACCTACAAAAATGGTACTACATAATATAAAATAATATTCGAAACGATTTTCACTACATATACCAACAACATCACCACGTTTTATTCCATAATTACGAAGTGCAACCGCATATCTAATACATTGTTTTAAAATGTCCGCTGAAGTTAATCCAATTGAAGTTTTCCCATTAACTAATAACACTTTTTGTTCATTCATTTTTAATTGATTTATCAAATATTCACCAAAAGATTTACAACCATTAAATAAATTTAATCGTTCCGGATCTCCACATATTATAAATTTTTCATCCACGTCACTTGATGTCATTTTAATAATTTATATAATAATTTATATAATAATTTTATAACTATATTTTTTATTAATTTTTAATTTAATTTTTAATATTTTTAAATTAAATTTTTGACATATAATTATCTATATGTCATTTATGTTACCAATACACAAGTTATAAAATATTGCTTTAATTTAATACAATAATAAATAATATCAACTAAAATTATGGTGGCGATCGGTCAATATGCTATCTTGTAATGTAAAATAAATGCTTGAATTTAAGAATTCAAAATTATGTTATATTGTACATTTTAAATAAATGATAAGATAATATATAGTTTCATTTAAAATTTATCAACTCAATGTTACTATATAAATTATACAAATATGTATTCCAATTTAGTTCTGCATCAAATATCTATCGCTATAATTCAATATATTTGGACTCAATTTAAGGAAATTTTTGGTGAACATATGTTTAGAAGTACAGATAGGCCTCAAAATAGAACAAGATTGCACTGTTTTAGTTTACACACTATGCTACATCGACGTGTAACCGAAATTTACCCAGCCAAACGGGAATTTATGTGTCATCGACGCCTCATAGGTGATTGTCCACCGTAGGATCGCGATGACAACGTTGGTGAATGTGGTGGAGTTGGTCTCTTTTTAAGCATTTACATTTGTTTTTAATTGAACTTAGATACCAAAATTCGATTTAAAATCGTAGACTGTAGAGTAGTAGATTCAGAATAAATTAGAATGAACTCAATGAGTAAAAATAGCGTTAGATCGTATAGTTTTTTTTGTTTGTAAATTATGCAATTTAATTTACTGTAAATCAATATATTGTGCAAGAAATCTGATAAAACAATATTTAAAAAATTATTTATTAATAAATTGAATGACCGACTTCTGACCAGCCAGTTCACCATTGACACAATAATCTGTAATTGTACATTTCGTTTTAAAATCCTAAAATCTAAAATCTTTAGAGTTTCAGTGGTATTAAAGTTATTCTAATAGAAATATTTTAATAAAATGTTCTATATGTAGGAGAGGTGCGTGTATTTGAAAGAACATGCGGATGTTGAATTATATTATTAAATGGTTATAGCTTTATACTCTTTCTCTAGTTATCGCAACCGACGACAGACAAGTATTAACACAATCAGCTTTACTCTTTATTAGTTTTAGGCCGTCTTTAGACGACTGATGCATTTAGCCAATGATATTTTTACATTCATTTAAAATGAAATACACATATCTAATCGCGGTCTTACGAACGGGTATACTCACCTTTTTATATTTTGTATGCATATAATGATTACATTTTGTATCCTCATTAAAATGTGTACATATTCGTATGTGTCCACTGGATATGACCAGCACATTCATACACGTATGTTTAGTTAAAAATACGTATTTTAGTTATGGAAACATCTAACATATGGTATGATTAGTCGAAGTCATATGTGTCTTACTTTAACTATCCAAATGTATGTTAAATGTTTCCATCTAAAATAATCTGGTATATTAATTTAAAATATTGATTTAAATTTTATTTGTGTTATAAATTATTTTAATAATTAATTATTGATTATTTTTATTTATGTTATTGAAAAGAAAAACTTACAAATTCTGTTTAAATACTAAATTTACTTATTTAATATTGTAAAATTTTTTAAACAAAAGCTGCAAATAGTTGCTACTGTACATTTTAATTATATAATCCGCATTTAATAATTTATAATTATTTTAATTATTAATTAAATTTTAGAAACAGTTTTTCTGCTTTTTTTTTTTTTTTTTAAATTTATAATTTAATTTAAAAGTTTAATTTTTCAAACGTATTATTTTTCTCTTAATACATTAAAATTTAATAAATTTTCTAAAATCAATAAAATAAAATATTTAATAATTTGTAAATAATGAAAGTCTATTCGTCACATTAAAAGGAAATTCATTTTAATTTTATTAAATTTATATTATAATTATATGCTTAAAAAATATTATTATTGTGAATAGTCACCCTGACATGTATTCGAAAAAAAAAAAAATAGTAATCCCTGTGACCCCAGATAGAGATTAGATTACAAATATATATATATATATATTTAGAAATGGAATGTGTTTCTATTAATATAAATATAATTTCATATATTAAATATATTTTTTGTTAAATTTTATGCCTTTTATTAATTAATTAAATTTTAAATATGAGTATAATAAAATTGTCATGTTTGTCAATTATTTTATGCCAACAAAAGTGAATAGTTTGCCCCAAAAGTAATTGGTATTGATTGATATAATTTTAATAATTTTAAGCTTATAACAAAATTAATTTTATTATTATATAATTTAATTATTGTAAATTT
Source organism: Bibio marci (assembly GCA_910594885.2). Taxonomy (NCBI): domain Eukaryota; kingdom Metazoa; phylum Arthropoda; class Insecta; order Diptera; family Bibionidae; genus Bibio; species Bibio marci. The sequence continues at coordinate 15,224,688 of OU343114.1, forward strand.
GAGATATTCAGCAGTCTTATATTTATTGCTTTGTTTATTTTAATTTCTTAAAAGATTAACAACTATAAACAAGAAAAATTTATAATACTATAATCATTGAAAAATAATAAAATATGGAATGTCGGTATAAAATATTAATTCTATTGAGTTTTGTGAATGAAAAGTGTTGATATTTTATTTATATTATTATTATTTTCAAGCTAATAATGGTTCATTTTGAATATTTTGTTCTGGTAGTGGTTGTTGTTGTTGTTCCACAATTAATGGTAATGTAATCCCATTAGTTAAATGTGTTGTTAACTCAACTTGTAATTTTTCACTCCATTCGGGATCGATTTCTTTAAGATCATCTTTTAGTTTTTCTTTAATATTTTCGGGCCATTTAGCTGACCATTCACGAAACAATTTTGCCTACAAAATAAGATATATAAATTTTGTTAAAATTTGTAAATGTGTTACAATTGTTTGTCGGTGGATGTAATAAAAAATATATAAAATATATAAAAAATATAAAAAAATAAATTATCGGAGTTAAGAACAAAGCCAATACTTTTGTTATATTGTATAATTTGATGTTTCAATTCAATATTAAGTTATGTATAATAAATAATATTGTTAACCCCGGTGTTTGACTTTCTAAAATCTGCATTTAAAATCATTCAATCATTTACATATACACAACCTTTGTCCGAAAAATATTATGATAACTTTCTAATATATGGGTGTCACACTTTGATTTCTTGCTGATTTCCTACGAACAGTAACCATAATTGATAATCGAAACAGTAAAAAAAATGTCTTAAGCATTACTTGGGTATTTTTTTTACACAGTTTTAAAAAATTACACACTATACTTTAGCCAAAATACAATGCATCGGACTATTTTCTATTTCCTTAATTTGGTGGGTTTGCACCAATTGAAGACATTATAACATAACATAAAAGTCAATGGCACCCATCCACATCAACGACATATTTCGAATAAATAAAATAATTTTAGTAAAATTAAATTTATGGTTTTACTTTATTCGTGATCGCCATTGCGGTTATTATTCGGACAGAGGGTGGTATGTGTATATTAATGAAATAATTACATTGTATGTTGTAATATTTTTCAATTGTTATTATAATTTTTTATTTTTTTCTATAACGTTTATTTTGTGTTGGTGTGGTCTGAGCGACAAATCAATGTCATTTAAAGTGAATTTTATTGTATTTTAATAGATTACTAAAATGAATTGATAAATATCTTAATCCATTCCGGTTAATTTGTGTCCGAACGATAACCGGAATGAGAATGACCTTACTATTTTCTTTCGATTTTTTTTCTTTATCAATTCATGTTATTTTACCCAAAGATTATGATGTAATATTAACTTTTTAAATATAGATTTACTTTAAATATAATAATAATTACAAATTAACAAAAAAAGAAAAAAAAATACTCACTCTACATTGAAATAAACTCATCGGTTTATCATCACAAGTTGTTGATGTTAATCCACTAACAATTCCATTCATATAAACTCCATTAGAACCATTTTGTAAAAGATATTCAGTAATTATGGGTAAAAAATCATCACGTTGTAATTCACTCCATTCTGTAAACCATTGATTTATATATCGTAATTCAGCTTCAATTGTTAAATTATGTCCAGCCATTATTATTATTATGTTATAATTATTTATATTATGAAAATTATTAATAATAATTTTTTCTGTTTTATTTAAATTACAAATTTAATCAATTTCAGAGTAAAGAAACAAAAAAAAATATAAAAACATGGAAGCAAAAAAAAATAATCTATTTATTTTACAATTGCATTTTTAATAAATAAATAAAATGATCAATGTTATATATTAGAATATTAGATACACTTTCTATATAATATTTAAATAGTATTTATTTTTGTATTTAATCGTAAATTTATATTCCTCCTATATTTTGTTTGACTTCTTATGATGTTATTTTGTTATGATCACTGCGTTTGTAGTATAATATAATTAAAAAAAAAAAAAAATAGCACAATAATTTAAGATTAAATTAAAATATTGATGATGATATTATAGAAGAAAAATAATTGGATAACGGATAGTTTCTATTTAATTCTAATTTTATACAATAATATTATTTTATTTGTATCGTTTTGACACAATAACATTCTCTTCTAGTTTATTAACATTTTTTTTTGTATCTATTATATACACACATTTACACTGGAAATAACATCTTAATTCGATAGGTTTTACGAGTCGAATGATTTCTTGGTCTGGTTTCGAATTTTGTTGATATAAACGGAAGAAATATCAATATTTTTTTGTTTATTTTACGATTAAAAAGACTTAACACAAAATATTAATATGTTAAATATTGAATATATTTTCTTAAGTAAATTATATTTATTGTTTTTATATCGAATCTATTTAAAACAATATTATTTTGTTCTTATCAATCTTAAGTATCAAAACAGCAGAGGCGATGTAAAAGCATACATTTATGAACGAGAGTAGTACATTAATTCCTCGGCTTATTGTAAGTGTGTACAAGTTAAAAATTATATACATTAATTTACATATTCATAATAATGTATCATTGATAATTGATGATAAGGTAGAATCCCGTTTCAGTGCCTCCGCATGATGCGATGACCAAATCAAAATAATAAATGATTCGAGTTGTCCTATTACCACTATACACGCGAGATTGCATTGAAACTTAATGTAATACACGTGTAAAGCGTGTAATACAACTTAGATATGTTAAAACAACACGATATGTTTAGATTTCTCATCAGGTTAAAGATATTCACTTTAACACAATCAGACTCTATCTTATAATTGCTGTTATTTTGTTGCCTAAGGTAATAAATTGTTATAACCGCATATTTCAGTCAAAATACTATCTCAGCTTTGTGGCTGTATAATTTAGTGGTTACATATTTATTTACCTTAAAATTGATACAATTTTGATTGTCAGTTGCATTTTGGTTAATAATATTAATAGCAAATAATAATTCCATTTCGGTGCAACGCAACTCATGTTACTCCAAGTGGAGCTTATGGCATCTACCAAATACTCATTATAATCAAGTTGGTATAAATTACTGTGCCTCGGAGTATATAACAATTCACCAATTGGTTTGCGATTATCGAAAGGTCAAATTTTAACTCAAATTTTGTTTAATTTGACCAGTAATTTCATTTAAACACTAAAGTTTTTTTTTTTATATTTTATAGAAAATTACAGATTAAAATGACATTTAAAATTTAAATTACAAATTTATTTTATCCAACAAATTAACTATCAATAAATAATTAAAATTAATTTTATTTTATAATTTAATATAGATCATTAATTTCAACATTACACATTTTGGGTACTGCAGAATATATGGTTTTTTGTTAATAGTATTGTACAGCATATGTTGGGTAAATTTGAGGACGCATCTATATCAAAATCCAGAATATTGTCTTAAATAATAGATCAAAAAAATTCAAATTAAGGCACCAGCACTGGCTAAATATTTAATTATCAAAAATAATGAAACTAATATTGGTTAAAATAACTACCATTATTTTGGCTAAATCTATTCTCTACTATTTTCCAGCAAAGAAATGGTGTTTGCTGTGGGAAAAGTGGTTTACAGCAAAATATCAGATTATGTTACTTTTGACACGGGATTTATTCAATTGATTTAAAAACGGCTGTTAACAATGCCTGGTTTTACATGTGGCACAACACAGTAAAATACAAATATGATATTAAAAGATGGTTAATTTGGTACAATTGTTTATTTAGAAATTTTACCATGCAAAAAAAAATCAATTCAGATTTGTGTAGGCATTTAACAAGTAATCAAACTGAATATTGTAATTCAAATCGTATAGTTGTTGGTAATGTCGTGTTTCGCTTCGACAACATCAAGACCGCATGTAACTCGCTTTGTTGGGATACTTCACGATCTTCGCAACATTTTTTGAATGTATAAATATAATTTAAATAATTGTTATGATGTACCAAATCGCATTTCGTTATTTCGTTCTATTCATTTTATTTTTTAAATGAATGTATTACTTTAGATTTAAGCCAATATAATTTACTTATTTTTGTAATTGCTTTGCATTTTGCATCAATTTCACGCACAGAGAAAATATTTTTTTCCAAGAAGATATTGATGATTTTTTGTGTTTCGGGTATGATATTTATAATATCTTTACCCATATACCATTCCATAATTGTATAATCAATTATAATCATATACATCTGCGTGTACTGTTAGATTATTGCAAATATTATAAAGATACATTTGAATCTTTGTTATATAGAGAATATTTTTGTTATTCCAAAGTGTTAAGTAAATTGGAATAAAAAAAAGTTGTGAGGTAAGAAATTTCATGAACGACTACCGCATATTTTTTTTAATTTATAGTAAATACATAACATATAATAACTAGTTTGACATTCCGGTTAAATTGGTGTTTTGGTATATACAGTTGTAGAGAAAGAATCACATGGTATTAAAATATAAAATATGGATAAAACATTTTCATATTTTTTTGTAACTTTAAAAGATATTTCTTATAAAATTTTAATTTTACAAACTCAAAACTAACGAATTATTGCTCTATATAAAATGTAAATAAATAATAAATATTTTATAATTAATACAATAATGTTTACACAGGCATAAATTAATTTTTCTCTGGCTTTGTAATTTTTATTAATTAATTATTTTTTTTTTGCACCTCACTGTTGAACAGATGGGGAACGTAGCAAAACATTTGCAAAATTTACTACATAAGCTGTTTTTTTTTTAATTTTTTCTCAACAAATACTCCAACCCAATAAACACATGCTCTTTTTGAATTTTTCATTTGTCAAAGAAGAAAACATTCAACAAATCAGCATTATATTTTATAATACATAGAGATTCATTGATTGATATAGTGTCATCATCAATAAATAATAGATAGTAAAAAGTTAAACAAATAATAATTGTTATTAAATAAATAAATTATATTGCTAATTTATTATTTTGTTTATTTTAAATAAGTATCTAACTTTAAATAAGAAAAAGAAAAGAAACGTATTTTTTATCGGTATTAAAATCGTATTACATTATAAGTTTTGTGTGGTGTGTCGCCGGTGCTGTAATCAATAAAATAATAAAGTTCATTTTTGCATAGATTTTATGTAAGTCAAATCATTTTATTGCATGTATAAATTCCCTGATTAATATTATTATTATTATTATAATATTAAATATAAATTTTTATGCAAATATAGATATTGCGTATTATTATTATTATAAATTTAATACAAAAATTTAAGTTTAAATAACTTTAATAAATTTATGCGTACTAACAATAATCAAATACATATATCAAATAATATCATCCGAAAAATTTTAATAAATTCCGATAAATCAATAAAAATAATAAGAAAAAAAAAATTAAAAAAGAATCAAATTATTTAAATTTCACTTGCGTTAAAATTTATTAATAAAAAAATTATATAATTTATAATGTTAAATTAAATAATATTGTTTAAACATTTGGTCTCTTGTTTACTATTTATTGTACTTTGATCTTGACATAAGGTATATAAATTTATTGTTTATTATTATAATACAATATTTATACAATTACGCAAAACAAAAAAATAAAATAGAAACCGCAAATATACTCCATCAATATATTATAACTACGACAATACATTGCCTTTTATATCTTTCAAGAGAGAGTAGATACATCATTTTTTTTTATCTACATACATGATTTATCTAAATATGAATATATAAATATTTACTTATTTTAGATACGTTGGTTACTACTAAAAGTATCGGGATCTGATTGGAATACATTCAAATTAAAAATAGTGTATTTGAACGATTTTACACGTGTGGTCACAGTCAATCTAAAGTGCTTATTATTATTATTATTTAGTGTGTAGATTTAGTGGAACAAACCGGGAAAAAATAGTGTATTATAAAATGTGGTTCTTTAATACCAAAGTTGGTTTTTCTAATTTACCGCCGCGCCGTTTACTCTGAAGTATTATTTTTAAGTGTTTATTAACAATTCTAATATTATAATATTTATGTGTGTATAGAAACTATTAAATTACGATATATAAAATTATAAACGATTCATCACAATATAAATGCCAAGGTTTTTCATCATATATTGTGTAAAATTGAGATTACTTTGTCCCAAGTATTATTTTTTTTAAAGTACACGAAGAGTAAAATTTTAGATGTAAATGAAGTGTAAAAATGGTTAAATTATTTAAATAATGAAATTATATATATAATAACAACTTATTAACGCCGATTATATTTATCCTGGAAGATTTTTACTAATACATTTAAATAAAATTATATTTATTCATTGCAAAATTTATATGGAAGTGTGTCCAATGATTAATTAATATATTAAGTTAATAAATGCTATAGTAAATATCCATCCATACATTGTAGATAGTAAAACTGTCGAGTTTTGTCGTAAGTAAAACTATTGAAAAATTGTTTACACAAGCCATGCTAGTCCTAGTGGAGCTTATGCCCTCTAACAAGTATTCATAATACAGTCAAGTATACAGGTATATAAGAATTGGTTTGCATTTATCGAAAGGTAAATGTTTCCTATATATTCTATTATTTTTATATGAGTGATTAGCCCATAATTTATTTAAAAAATTGTATGTTTGATAATTTTTGGTCGAACATATGGTTTTTTTTTTATTTTCGTTATCGTAAAAGTATACTCAAAGACTTTGGAATATAATGTTGGTTGATTGAAAATGTTTATAATCGTGATTTTACCAAAAAGAAAAAGAATGTACATTACAGTGCAATAGTTAAAAGATTGCGACACACACAAATTTCTTATATTTAAATTACTATGAATATAATATATTTAGTTATCATTAGTTATTTAGTCACAAAGTATATTCAGATAAATTTTTAATATACTTATGTTAAAGTGTTTCCTTTCAATTGTTTGGCTGACTGAAATCCTGAAATCCTTTCAAATGTCATTATTTTTTTGTGAATAATCTTGCGAAGATTAAATCCTAAAAATTCGTAATTTTCAAAAACTCTTTCAGCTCATATTATATAATTGTCTGGTCCCGGCTATACATTGCTCTGAAAATTACATATGTTTCATATTACCCGTAATATAACAAATAATCAATTGTCAATGCCTTCAAAACTGTTCCTAAAAATTATATGAATTTTTATTGCAATTATAATTATATTTATAAATTAGTTTTTTTCTTACTTTTTAAATTCAGTTTCAGTCTAAACAACCTTTTAAAAAAGAAAACTTTTAGTAGGTGGTATAGAGGACATATTACATATAGACGATGATTATGTTTAATTATTATTATTAATATAATTTTCTTTGTTTACATATTTAATTTTTTATTTTAATAAAAATCTTGTTTTTTTTTAAAATTCATTAATGATTTAAGTAGATATAATTAAATGCTATAATTTTATCCATAAAAATATTAATTATATAATGGATAAAATCAGTGATAAAAATGTTAATAAAAAAATAGATCACTATCAAATAACATGCGTCAACATGAAGGTGAAATGTTCTTTGAATATTATGTTGGACATGTTATTGTAATTTATTATATAACTATACGTGAAAAATAATAGATTTGATTTCATGTTTTTTCAAACATCGCTTTTATAATGTCCAAATAAAAGAAAATTAGCATTACAAATAGGTGACAATTATATTGTTATAATATTATTTATTAAAATTAAATTATATCTTGTTCTTTTCATTTTATAGTAACCACCCCGCTCTATAGCACATAATGGTAAGGTACTTTCCGTTGTAATGTGTTCCGCAGGTATTTAGATAGGAAGATGCAAACCACTACAAATTTAAATCTTACTAAGGCAATTTGGAATGCATGTATGATAGAACGCCTTACATTTTATGTATTTGCTATCGTCGTTATTCAATTGTTTATGTAACCCCTGTATGTATACGCAGAAAAATAGAAACCATCAAAAAATAAAAATTCATTTACAAAACTTTATTTAACAAATACCAAAGAAAATATGATTATAAATATTTTTAAATATAATAATTGAATTGTATTGATTTAAAATAATACAGTAACTAAATCATGCATTGAAAAAATAAATATTATTATATTATTGGAGGAATAAAGTTAACCTACACCTAAATAGATAAATATGAATATATTATTTAATATTAAAATTATATATTATCAGTTAGTTCTATTAATGCAAACACAACAATAAATGATCATAAAATATAAATATAAATAAAAAAGAAATTAAATAATAATAAAAGAAAAAAATGTATTTAAATAATGTTCAATCTATTAATATTGTTAATGATAATATCGTCATATTACTATAGTCGGACAAGTGTAGAGTATTTAAACTATAAATATTTTTTATGAATATATCGTGATAACCTTATATATGAGGTGCCGTCTATTTAAAATAATAATATAATTTTAAAAGCAATAGCTTGTTTGTTTATACGCTACACACTATTGATCTGCAGTATGTAGATATCAATATTGATAGATTGAACGGCAGAGTAATTTTAATTGATTTTTAAATTTTTATTTATTTAAATTAATTTTCGTAAATTTTTACGAATTACTTTACCTATAGCAGTTTTAGGTAAATCGTCAACAAAACGTACACCACCATATAAACGTTTTGTATAGGAAATTTTGCTTGCCACAAAATCAATAATATCTTTTTCACTGATTAATGCATTTGGTCGTTTAACTACAAAAGCACATGGTAATTCACCGGCCATTTCATCGGGTATACCAATTACACCTGCATTTATTATCGATGGATGTGTTAATAATATATTTTCAATTTCGGCTGGTGGTACTTGAAAACCTTTGTATTTTATTAAATCTTTTAAACGATCGACAATAAAAAATTCGCCATCAATGTCGTAATAACCAATGTCGCCGGTGCTAAGCCATCCATCCGCATCAATTGTTTCTTTTGTAGCCACATCATCTCTTACATAACCTTTCATAATCGAACGGCTTTTAAATAATAATTCACCTTCTTTATTCGGACCCAAACATTGATTGGTTTTCAAACAACGTACTTTACACATAACACCCGGTAACAATTCACCAACACTGCCTAATTTATGTTTAACATCATTTTGTGCTGTTGTCGCCAATGTGCTTTCTGTTAAACCATAACCTTGACGTATTGTTTCTATTTGTGTACGTGTTTCTAATATTTTCAATATTTCTTCGGTCAATGGTGCCGAACCACACCAAATAATTTTCAAACTAGATAAATCATAATTTGTAACTAATGGACTTTTAGCTAAAAATACCATTAGAGATGGTACCAAATATGCAGTATTTATTTTATATAACTAGTTATATATGTAAAGAAATAGTATAATATATAGAAATATAAATAAATTCATAAGAAAAATTCAAAAAAAAATTTATATTTACATACTTCAATACATTTTAGAAATAAATCTGGTTTAAATTTGTTTAAAAATATTAATGTATTGCCTAAAAAAATAGTCGTTGCCATTGATATATTGGATCCATATATATGATACCATGGTAATACACTAAGCACAGTTGTATTCGGAAATGATATATTTTCCAATTTTTTTCCACTAAATATAATTGAAAATTATAAATGTATTTAATTTATTAAATGTAGGCACGCGTAGTGTGTATTTATTATAAATTATAGTATTATGAAAGAATTGAATTTTACAAGAGGTCAAAGAAAATATATATAGAGGAAGTTTAAAAGATAATAATTCTAAATCCTTATCAATAATATAATTATTGCTTATTTGTTTTTTTATTTTATTATATTCTTTCTAATTTGCTTTATTATATTATTTTATGGTAATTGTGGATCATAGTTTTATTGAATTTTCATTTTTGTTTACATAATTAATAAATTTAAGCAATTACTAACCTTCTTTAGAAGAAATTTGTAAAATCGATTTAAGCGTTTAAAACATATATTCGATTTTCCATACCATACGAACTCGATGCAAATCCAAAGAAATTTGTGATACTGTATTTAGTGAATTCACTCAATTGTTAAAAACAATTTATACAGTTTCATTATTTGACAGTATCAAATGGAAAATCATATCTTTTGAACGCGTGTGATGCGATTTTAAAAATCTCTGCCTTATGAAAGATTAGAAATTGATTATAATTTGACAGTTTACCTTATGATTTTGATTATAATTTTGATTTTACTTGCCTACTACTTTACCTACTGTAAATTAATTTATAATTTATTGTAAAATTAAATTTAAAATAATGAATGTTATATAAATTTGCCGATTTAATTAATTGTTTTATATTTTTAATTTATTTATGAAAGTCTGAACAGACAGTTTTAATTTTTGTTATATAGCTGATCCGTTATGTAGTAAATTTTTATACATATATAGAATCCAGTAGCGTTTTGTGTAAAAATCGGATCAATATAAAATATTTATGTTTTAGTAAATAATTTAAGTAAAAATAATTTTAGTTTACACCGAATTAAAATTTTCCGGATCATTGACTTTTATCCCTTTATGTATAATGATTTTTTTGTCGGATAATATGGGTCATATTTTTAACGAAATTATAATTTTATAATAATAAATTTTTCAAATTTTCCATTTTTTAAAGTCGAGTTACGCGTTCCAAAGATACATATATAGACGATTTTCCAATCGATGCCAATGAATATAAGTGTACATCCAAATGATACAATAAATGTATATTGACACAGTTTCATTATTATCACATACAAAATTTCATTGAAATCGAACGAAATCGATCATCTATATGTGTTTTTCGAAAATTAATTATATTTTGAAAATCAGTATTTGAAATAAAATTCATAACAAATGCGTATAAATAAATAATAATAAATTGATTTGTTTTGTGAAATATATTAACAATACTTACAAAAATTGTGTAATACCAGAAAATAAATTTAATTGTGTAATTTCGACACCCTTTGATAAACCAGTTGTTCCCGACGAACACATAATACATGCAACTGTATTTTCCATATCTACTGGATGACAATGAAAATCATCGATATATTGAATTTCTTGATTATTTATGAAATCATCAAATATTTCCAGAAATTTATTTTCACATAAAATATCTTTTTCTATACATATGATTTTTTCAATGTATGTAACATTTTGTGTTACCTTTACTATTTGTTCTACGCATTTCATTGATGCAAATATTATTTTCGGTTGGGACAAATTAAATATGTGAAGAAATTCATCTATAAAAATCAAATTAAATATAAATTATATACACGCACAGAGAAAGTTAAAAAAAAAAAAAATAATATCAATTACCTTCAGTATAACTGACATTAATAGGATTAATTACTGCTCCGCAAAGAATAGTGCCGTACATAATATAAAGATATTCAAATGAATTTTCACAACATATCGAAATCACATCACCCGTTTTAATGCCATAAAATCGAAGCGAATGTGCTACTCGAATAATTTGTTTTAGTAACTCCGAAGCAGTTAAAATTGCATTTGTATTTCCATTAATCTTTAAATTTTTTTTATTCACAATAATTTTTTCTTATAAATTAATACAAAATTAAAAAAAATGTTATAAATACACTTACCAACAAAACATTGTCATTATATTGTTTTAATTTTTTAATTAAAAATTCACCCAATGATTTAGAGTTTTCATTATAAATTGGTAAATCTGGTCCACCACTTAATATGAAATTATTCTTATTACATTCATTCGTATTCATTTTATTGTAGAAGAAATATTATTGTAAAACAATTATTATAATAAAAGAATAAATTAAATGTTTTTATATTCAATTTCACTGTGTCACCACACACACAAACAACATAAATGTGAAAGATATTATTATAATTTTATTATTTTATATAAATACAACGTTCAAAAAATAGAACCGAAATCGTTATTTCCTATATAGTCGGTAACCTAACTATTATCAGTAAACGAATGATAATAAAATAATGAAACAAATAAAAAAAAAAAAGAAGAAAGTTACTGGATAAGAACCAATAATTATTAGTATTCATAAAAGAGTATATATGACTGCTGTAATTAGTACTATTTAGAGATAATAATTTAAAATGCATTAAAAATATAAAATGTATAATTTTTTTTTACTGGTTGATATATATCATATAATACAGATGAGCTATTGAGCTATTGTGTTATATAATCCATTTGAATACAATACAAGTGACGAGAAGAGAAATAAAACCCAGAGAACCTTTTGTTTTTCCATCTCATAATTAATTATATTCTTTTATTTATAAAAACCCATGACAGAGTATCTAACCACTTTGTACTTAAATGAATATATATATACATTTCGAAACATAATCATATCAAACGGGGACACAACAATTATATTAAAATATTATACAAAATATTATACACATAATATTACAAGTATGGTACAGTTTTTGTGTTCACTAAAGTATTATTTAAACTAATTTTTATACTGGACATAATGGTAATACACATTTAAATTCGGATCGTTCTCAATGAAACAGATTTTTTACTTTGTCCATTGTTCTAACAATAAATTCAAACATTTTTTTATATTTTTTATGCAATACAACTTCAATTAATGAATTTCATTAATAATTCAATTACTGGCTATAAATAATTAATTTCGGTTTGTTTGTTTTGAATTTATAACACCCGTATTTCCATTAGCCCATTTAACAAACTTACATCATTTTCATATTTCTGTCTTGACTTTCACAAAAAAAATCCTAAAAATAAATAAAATTTGACGTTAAAAAATATTATGAATGAATACGAAGCACACCGTGATAAAAACTATTGCATACCTTTATCACTGATCCCTTTATTTTAAAATATTGTAGTTCAAATTAAAGGTGAAGACTTACTCTATCGATCTTATAAAAATTAATTTTTAAAAATCTATTCCGTACAAATTTATTTCCTTAAATATTTTTACACATTTTTTCAAAATTTTTCACAAATTTTTTTATTTGTTTTTATTCGCTTTGATTCAGTTTTTTACCGATGGACCAGAAGTTCTATGAGTGCGGTATGAAGATGCTGAACGATGGCAAAAATTAATCGATTGTGCATTTTTTTTTTGTAATCTTTATAACTTCGCAGGATTTTGTTTGCGAATACGATATAAGTACAACATTTTTATTGGCATGTACAGGCATGAATGAAAAAGTATTTCAATAGATTTTTTATTTTAATTATGCACAATTTTTTAATATTCCCCATTTTCGGCTCTATTTTAAACAAATAAATATAAAATTAGATTATGAAAAGAATTATAACAATACACAATTAATATAATTAGGTAATAAAATGTCAACAACATGTCTCGATAAACTTTTAATAATTTTTTTATTTGTGTTTAATAGTTTTTTTTTTATATGGGTATAGAGATTATGAAGTGGTTTTCATGACCCTGATATTAAATTTTGATATTTTTGTAAGCCAAGTTCAGCTATGTGGTTTAATTCCCCTAAATTACATGAGAAATTTTTTCGGTATTTATTTTATTACTAAAATTTTTCAACTGAATTACCATTAATTTGTTTATGCAATAAAAGGAAAATGAAAATCGGTGAACACACGACAATATGGACTCATATAAAAATAATGGAATTAAGAATACGTCTATCTTTCGATAATTACACAATAGGGCGGTGAATTGTTATATATCACATGTTTGGTATAGATTCCATATGGTCCATATGGTTAGTGACGCAAAGTGGTTACGTTTACCGTGAAAATGAAAGATTGTTTAAATATTTTCAACCATGCCACAAATTATAATGACATCATTATATCTCAATCGATAAAATTAATTACTACACCTTTTGGAATAGTTGACTGAAACTTGAATAAACAATTAATTTACTTCATTCATTTCATTTCGTGGTTTTGAGTACGAAGAATCTAAAAATGATGTCACTTGGTCAATTGGGCTAATCAAAAGGGCGGAAGTACGGGGTGGCTCCAAAAATTCAACACATGTAAAAATTAAGATAGAATGAGTGCATGTTGTTGTCATTGTTTGAGTAGGAAAAAAAATTAAGAATACGTGTTACATAAATACTACGATCTGCCAAAATTTCATTGAAATCGGAGTACAATACTTCAAAAGGTGCGCTTGTAGGTTGTATATTTTATAATTATTGGTATAGAATTGTATTTTATTCATTGTTATTAGAAAATTTGATCTAATTTATGGATATTACAATATACGATCACATTTTAAATTTTTTTTTTTTTTTTTGGAGGACAACTAACTATGTTTAATATTATATAAAGTGATAAGATAATGTCTAATAATCATATAAATTATAGTTATCATATAGATTTTATTTTAAATGATAAATATACGCTTATATACAAAACACACTGTACTTACTTACTGCATGTCATTAAAATCCAGGTGCGATTTTAGTTTTCTCCAAAACGATTCTCTTACCGGACCCATCTGCAGCTAACGTCTTCCAATCCCAAATGTTAAGGATCTTAATGTATCAGTTTACTGTATCTAGCCGAAACTCTATAGCTATGCATAAGCAAGATATATAATTAAACAATTATAACTATACAAGCGGTGTGGTATGACGAACGATATTATACTCAGTTTACAAAGAGATATATCAAAATCGCCATTTTAGTTTCATTTACTCCGCGTTTGACACTTAACTATTCCATTATTTACTTTTCTGTCAAAAGAAGTTTCTAGATATTCCTTTGGCACCAAATAATATGAATGCTAAAAAAAATGGCAATGAATTTTTTCAGGAATTTGTTTCAACTGTGAACTAAAATTAATTTTCTAATTTTTATTTCAATGGCACAAAAAATAATTCGCAACACACTCGCATTACCACACCCTGTATACAAATTTCAAATACAAAACTATTATTATAAAGATTCATAAAAATTTATTTGCTTATTTTACAAAGAAATGTACTCGCGTAAGCATTAAATTTATAGTATTTTTCATTACCTTAATTGCTACAACAAACACTAATAAAATGGTTACAGAAAAATATAATAATTTTATATTGAATGGAGGTCCAGTTCCATCAAATTTTCTCGATGGTTATGAATCATTGGGTGAATATTTAATCCAAAAATATAAAAATAATAGAAATAAAGTTATTTTAGTGAGTTTATAATAATAAAAAAGAAAATTTTAATGAGTGATAATTAATTAGAAATCTTTCCACTAAAGATAAATGGTATAACATCAGAGGAAGTGACAGCATCACAATTATTAGAAAGAAGTATTCGTGTTGCCGAATGTTTACGTAATTATGGTATAAAACGTGGAGATAAAATTGGTATATGTTGTGAAAATCGTTTTGAATTTGCGTATGTGCTTTATGGTACAATTTTATTAGGCGCCACATTGACACCATTTAATACCAGTTATACAGAAAGTAAATATTATTACTATAACTTTAAATTCTTATTTATGAAAATTTACATTGAAAAAAATATATATTATTAGGAGAACTTCGTCATGCAATAACTTTATCAAAACCACGTATTATATTTATTTCATCAGCAATTGAAAAGGTTGCTAAAAATTTAATTGTTGAAAATTCATTTATTGAAAAAATTATAGTTTTTAATGATTATGATATCGCTGGCACTGCTATTGAAAGCATATCAACTTCTGAAGCATTTAATAATTTCCTAAATAATTCAAATGCTGTTTCATCAGACAGTAATAATTTTATATGCAATCCTGAAAATATTCGTGATAATGTTTGTTTAATTTTATGTTCATCGGGAACAACTGGTTTACCAAAAGGTGTACAAATAACACAATATAATGTTTTAATGTCCATAGCCTCGCAATTGTAAGTATAATATATTGAATCTAATTAAGGTGTTGAGAGGGGGGGGGGGTGGGTTTACATTAAAAGTATTGTTGTATTTAGATAGAAAAGTGTATGATTATTCAAAGATTATAATAATCAAAATTTAATATGTGATTTTTCTATTGTTTGAATTTCACACTGATAAAACATTTAATTTTCTTTCTCATCAGTTCATAGTTATTAAAACGATAACTTGTACGTTTTGCAATCACATTAATTTTCTATATATATACAATGTAAATAATTTATAGACTTTTCGAAAGACATAACTCTCATAGATTAATATCATACAATAGATTAATACAATATTATTTTATTTTATTTAAACTAAACCGTAGTAAAATTAAATTTTTATCAGTGCAATAATTTAATAGTATAAATATCACATTTTAATGGTAAACAAATTCTTGTTTGAGGATAAATTAAAATATAGAACTTGACATATGACCATAACGAAGTTATTTTATTGAATATTTATACTGAATTTAAATACAAATAATGCTAATAATAAAGTTAATATATTTTATATTAAATTTAATCATATGTACGCGAATGCATATGGTACATATTCATACACGGGGTTATTTCTATTATAATAAATCCTGTCAGTAAATAGAAAAAATAAATTACAAGTTTATTGCTGCAATAATATTAACAAAGATATCAATTTACATATTTTAATTAAATAAAAATAAATAATAAATTTCTATTTGTCCTTCTTTTGTGGCCTGTATCTTAATTAAAACTAAATCAATGCATGATTCTTGATTGAAAAAACATATAAAGATATTATTATTTATTATTTGTTATTTGTATTCATATTTTCACGTCCAGAATTAATTACATAAAATGTGACGGAGTGATAATATATAATGTATTCTAATCTTAAGTAGTTTTTCACTAGCATTTAAATTTGGTCTAAAATTTTCTTATTCAGTATCAAATGTGATACTAAAATAGACTGTAATTTTATGTCTTACATTGCAGTGAGACTATCATTTAGTTTGACGAAATTTCAGCATGAGGCTAACACATACTACTATAACTGATGTCTCTTTAAGTTTAATATATAGCAATAATGTGGCTTCAAATGTAAAGTCTCAACCTAAATTGGAATATCCTCTTAATAATATATTGTTTGAATAATCGATTTTGGGAAAGCTAATTCTTTCTTCGAACTTCTTTCGCATACTCCTTTAATTTCTTAATCTTTATCTTCTATTGTTTCCGGTTCTTTTAAGCTGTCTATAGTATATGAAAAACAAAAACATTCCCGGCAAATTGCGCGATTTTTTGGTTTTTTTTTTAAAAACAACGAAATAACAGTCTTTTCGCTAAAACATTTCTTTTCAGCAATATATCCATATCGAACTTACCGTAACGTTAAATTGAATTAAAAACCGACATTTGAATGTCTGGTTATAGTAAATAGTATGTAATATAATGTCTGCTTATTTGATTATTGCCTTAATAATTTATTATATTCGTATCGTATCATACAATTATAACATACTTTTCATTTTAATTAAAAACACACGCGATATACACGCAAACTAAAATTAGATTATTATTTTAATTCTGTTGTATCGACTTTATTATAGTGAACGAAATGTACCAATGGAAAATATGTTATGTCCATCGCCAATTGTTTTAAGTGTTATTCCATGGTTTCATGCGTATGGTTGTCTTATGTCTATGGCAATGGGAGCTTATTATAATACTACTGTTTTTCTTCCAAAATTTGAAGAAAAATTATTTTTACAATGTATTGAGGTATAAAATATTGTATAATAGTACTTTAATTGATGTGATAAAATATAAATATTGTATTTTAATTGTTTTACTGACACAAACAAATACTCGTGGCTATATAATATGTAGAAATACAAAGTAGATACTGCATTATTAGTGCCACCATTAATGATATTTCTAGCAAAAAATCCGCTAATTGATAATCACAATTTGTCAACATTGAAAATTGTATGGTGTGGTGCGGCACCACTTAAACAAGAAATTGAAAATATTGTTAAAGAACGAATTGGTGTAAAAATTATACGTCAAGGATATGGTATGAGTGAAGGATCAATGGCATTTACATCGCAAACGGATTATAATCAAAAACCTGGTAGTGTTGGTGTTTTACGTTTAGGTGTTTCATGTAAAGTTATTGACACAGAAACGGGTAAAATTCTTGGTCCAAATGAACCAGGTGAATTATTATTTAAAGGTAATGTTATAATGAAAGGTTATATTGGTGATATCGAAGCAACTAATACAACAATTGATAAAGATGGTTGGTTACACACCGGCGATGTTGGTTATTACGATAATGATGGTGAATTTTATATTGTTGAACGTTTAAAGGAATTGATAAAATATAAAGGATTTCAAGTTGCACCAGCCGAAATTGAAGGATTATTATTAACACATTCGAAAATTAATGATGCAGCTGTTTTAGGCTTACCAGATGACATGGCTGGTGAATTACCTCTTGCTTTTATTGTGCGTAAACCAAATGTAATATTAACCGAATCAGAAATTATTGATTTTGTTGCCGGTAACTATATAATTAAATGTTTTAGAATAATTATTAATTTATTCCTTAATTAAATATTTGTTTTTGGCAATTATAGCAAATGTTTCATATGCTAAACGATTACATGGTGGTGTTATATTTCTAAATGAAATTCCAAAAAATGCAAGTGGTAAAATATTACGCCGTAAATTACGAGAATTGTTAAAGAATTTTAAGTCAAAATTGTAAAGGATTAATGTTTTTGTTTTGTGTAAAATAAATTTTATATTCATTTCAAAAGTTATTGTAAACAATTAATTAAGGTACTTTTAGACGAAAAGATTTCGTACACAGATGATAACAAACGAAAACTCATGCAAAGACTGATAGCGATATAATCTTTACGTGATAAGGATTTTAATTTCCAATTTTTTTTTTAAATTTAACTATTTGATATTGAATCAAATATTTCTGTATAGTTATCCAATAGGCAACAACAGTAAATATACATTTCAAAACATCAACAGTAACACATGATTATACAATAACGAAGTAGTTATGTTATCCAAACGTTACTTCAATAGTATATTTTTGTCGCTTATGTTAATACAATTTGATAAACATTTCGTGCGCATATTAAATTTTAACTTTACCATTTTTTAATGTCAACATTTCGGGTACATAGAAGAAATGCAAGTTAAGTTGTGCACCATAACTCGGCAGATACTCTTCAGCAACGTTTATGGATGGTACTTTTACAAACCTTTTATTTTAACAATAACCATGTTTTAAAATGTGCTAATAGGGATAATATTATATTTATTACGCTATATACAATTATGAATTTTGAATTGTGAATTGATACTACATATAACAGCAATAATAAAATTTTGTAAACATACATTTCTCTAATTATATCACAAATTATTTAATGTCATTCTTATTCTATAGATAACCTTTTATTTATATTTAACTTATACTGATAACTGATAGCATGAATTTTATTGTTGTATTATATAGTAGAAAAGTAAAGAGTGGTTGTGAAATATATGCGTTTTAAATAAGTAATATAAAATATATAGTATTTGTGACTGTATTGATGATGATGATGAATATTTTGATATGATTTTGTAATTCCCCTAGAAACTCATATTATAAATGTCCACTAAACTAAAATATCTGTTGAAGATTTATTATTATTTTAATTATTATTAATATTATTATTATTATTTTATATTATTATATTAGTAAAATTGAAATGGTCATAACTAAATGATGGTCAGTTACATTAAAATCACCATTTCGAAATACACTGCTTTCTTCGTGTTTGAAGGGCAGAATCCGGATTCAAATAATAGACTGAATGCTTTTTCTGTGCAGTCAACCCAATACTATGGGTTCAAAAAGATGCACGCTTCGACCTTAACTTTCGAATTTCGTATAACATGAGAAGATGAAAATGCATTCTTTCGTTCTCTATTTAGAAATATTTTCTTAAACACAAGTGCAGGTATCAGAACAACGTTTAATGGAATATTAATCTGTCATCCATTTCCTGTATACAACATCACAAAATAAAATGGAACAAACCGCTTTGCGGTGAATTTTCTGCTATCTATGAAATTCGGGCACAATGTTATGCAATCATCCAAAATAATAATTTGATGAATCAGTTCATTGCAATTTGATACAATTTATTTCACATGTAGATGATTATGATCGCGAAATCATTTATAATATGTTAGAATGGAGTAACATTTTTTATATAAATATATGTAAATATCACCCTGTAAAAATATATAACAAAAATATATTCAGATTTTATAAAATCATTTTGAAATATACGTCCAGTATATTTTGTTTTAACATAATCAAAATCTCACAAAATGTTGACGGAAACACATAATAATTTTATATTAAATGGAAGTCCAGTTCCACCAAATTTTCTCGATGGTTATGAATCATTGGGTGAATATTTAATCCAACGCTATAAAGTTAATGGAAATAAAGTTATTTTGGTGAGTTTATAATAATAATAAAAAAAAATTAATTAGTGTTAATTAATTAAAACTTTTTCAACTAAAGATAAATGGTATAACATCAGAGGAAGTGACAGCATCACAATTATTAGAAAGAAGTATTCGTGTTGCTGAATGCTTACGTAATTATGGTATTAAACGTGGAGATAAAATTAGTATATGCTGTGAAAATCGTTTTGAATTTTTTTATGTATTTTATGGTACAATATTTTTGGGCGCCACATTATCGCCTGTCAATACAAGTTATACAGAAAGTAAATATTATTACTATAACTTTAAATTCTTATTTTTGAAAATTTACATTGAAAAAAGTATATATTATTAGGAGAACTTCGTCATGCAATAAATTTATCGAAACCACGTATTATATTTATTTCATCAGCAATTGAAAAAGTTGCTAAAAATTTAATTGCTGAAAATTCATTTATTGAAAAAATTATAGTTTTTAATGATTACGATAGCGCTGGAAATGCAATCGAAAACATATCAACTTCTGAAACATTTAATAATTTCCTAAATAATTCAAATGTTGTTTCATCAGATAGTAATAATTTTATATGTAGTCCCGAAAACATACGTGATAATGTATGTTTAATTGTATGTTCATCCGGAACAACTGGTTTACCAAAAGGTGTACAAATAACACAATATAATATTTTGATGACAATAGCCTCACAATTGTAAGTATTTTTATACATAGAAATATTGTAATGGATATATTATAAATAATGCTGTTGTTTTGAATCGCAATTTTCAATTATTATACATATTCAGATTAAATACTCCGGAAATGGTTTAATGACTGTTCATTTTGTAATATTTAATTTATTTAAGTATGTTTTATAGTATTTTCTTAATTAAAATTCTTAAACACTTAAATTTTTATAACAACTATAATGTACGTATTACATAATATATATATTTTCAATAATTATTCGTATTGTCACGTCAAGTGCTTAATAATATCTGCTTTTATTTTTTCTAAATATATAATTACTGATAAAACGTTATCCTATTGGATACCGTTTTATAAAAAAGGTTATTTTATATTTAGCCAATAACTATTACAATTAATACAATTAATTTATGAATACAAAATAACTACTACAACTCGGCCATCCTACAAAATAATCGTCCCGATTATAAAAAAAAAAATCTTATATAATAACACATGCGTACATAAATTCTTAATTATTATAATGTTTACATATAGATATATATATATAGTCTAACAATAATCATTCATTTGATAAAATTTCGTTAATAATTTTTTCTTTAACTAAACTAAACATATATTTATGCAATCTAGTGTCTTTAATATCCAGTTTCAATTTAATTTTTTTTTCTCTAGATTTAAATATGGTTTCATGTTATGTGGCGCACAAATTCCATTATATGGTATTCTTGATATTTGCATATCATCTACTTCTTTCAACAAATATCTGTCGTTTTCAAATACCTTTGCCACTTCATATGGACCCTTATATTTCGGTAAAAACTTTTTGTTTACACCACTAATAGTTATATGATTTTTGATTAACACATAATCACCAATCTTATATCTATGTGCTGGCTTGTGTCTTTTGTCAAAGTATTGTTTATTCTTGTTTTGGTTTTTTATAATATTTTCGGATGCATTTTCCCTTACTTCGGATAAGTCACGATCAACATTACCTATTATATTTTTTTCCAGAAATTCCATAATTCCATCACAAAACTCACCCCTTTGTTTAACGCCAAAGATCAAAACGCTAGGTTCGATTCCCGTAGTGCGATTAATTGAATTATTAATAGCATATTCGACTTTTGGAATGTTTTCATGCCAATTACCAGTAGTATTATTATCGCATAGTTTGGAAAACATTGGTGTAAGATCCCGATTAATTCGTTCAATCTGACCATTGGATTGTGGAGAGGCAGTTGCGATCTTAATATGTTGAATACCGTTATTTCGTAAGTAATTTGAAAATTCTTCCGACGTAAAGGATGTTCCACGATCTGAAATAATTATATTTGGTCGATTATATGATTGAAAATAATCATTCAGGCAAACGATAAGCTCACACGTTTTTGTACTTTTCACCGCATAAAGCTTCGTGAATTTAGAAAAACTGTCTATGATTTCAAAAATATGTCTTTTTCCCCCAGATGGTGGTAAAGGACCATAATGGTCAATATGCGCTATGTTGAATGGCACATTGCCTTTAGGAATACTATGTAACGTTCCCTCTACCTTGCCCGATGGCGGAGTATAATATAGACATTTCAGACAATTTTCTATGTATGATTTTATTTTTAACTTCATGTGGGGAAACCAATATATTTTCTTAATATATTCGTAACATTTTGAAACACCTAAATGACACATGTTTTCATGATGTGTAGCTATTACGCGTTGTTCCATATCCGACGGTACATAAAAAATTGTATTCTCACCAAATTTCTTATAAACGAGACCGTTTATCAAAACATATGACTTACTTTCACCATTTTCCAGATTAGACGCAATATTTGAAATAATCGGATCACGATGTTGAGAGGCAGATAGCATTAATTCCATTGGATCATCGTCCAGCAATAAAATTGCAGTGGAACGACTTAATGCATCCACGTGTAACATTTTGCTTGACACACGATGTTCGACAGAGTAATCAAAAGTTTGAAGCTCCAAAACCCACCGTGAAATTCTTGGATTAATAATCTTTTTATTTAGTGTTAGGGTAAGTGCTTGACAATCCGTAACAATTTTAAACTTTATACCAAGCAGGTATACACGAAAACGTCTTAATGCATAAATGATTGCTAAAGTTTCCAACTCATAACTATGATATTTTGATTCAGTGTCAGCAACTCTCTTAGAAAAATAAAATATCGGATGGAATTTACCATCATCTTGCCGCTGAAGCAATATAGCACCATAACCTATACTACTTGCATCGCAGTGCAATTCCGTTTCATTGTATGGAGAGTAAATAGACAATATTGGATTTTCCATAAGTTTTGATTTTAAATTTTCAAAGGATTGTAATTCGTCACGACCGAAACTAAACGGAACATCTTTTTTTAATAGATTGTAAAGTGGTCCAGCGACAATTGAAAAATCCTTTACAAATCTACGAAAATAGGAACATAAACCGACAAAACTATGAACATTTCTGGCACACACCGGTATCGGAAATTCAGATATCGCCCTTAAATTCATTCGATTTGGCCGTATGCCCTCGGAATTAATTACGTATCCTAAATATGTAATTTCTTCAGATAAAAATTTACATTTGTTGTATCTCAACTCAAGAGAATTCTCTGCCACTAATTGCATAACCGACTTCAGCATTTTAAAATGTTCATGAATATCCTTAGTTGCGATTAAAAGATCATCCATATAAATAAATAAATTATCAGATTTTAACAAATCCTTAAAAATATTATTAATGAACCTTTGAAATACGGATGGCGCATTCTTTAAACCAAAAGGCATTCTTAAATATTCGTATTGACCCATTGGAGTTACAAATGACGTATATTTTATCGATTCCTCACTCATGACTACGTGATGAAAACCACCCCGCAAATCAAAAATTGAGAAATATTTCTTTTGATATAAACGATCCAATAAATCATCAATCAAAGGAATTGGATAATTGTCACGAACCGTGTTTTTATTTAAAGTTCGGTAATCGACACATAGACGCATTTCATGATTTTTTTTTTTTACTAATACTATTGGTGATGCATAAGGGGACGTACTTTCACGAATAATATTTCTTTGGATTAAGTCATTTAATATGCTTTCTAAACCGATCTTTTGGGAATATGACAACCGTCTTGGGGCACAATAAAATATTTCGTCTTTATTTAATTTTATGTTCATCTCAATTGAACTATTTTTCTTTTCACCAGAATGAGAAAATGATTCCGAAATTATTTCCTCGATTTTCTGTTTATTTTCAATAGACACGTTTTCACCTAAATTCAAGGATTCATACTTGTTTTCTTTTTCACCAAATAAATCTATTTTTAATATTTGATTTTCAAAATTTTCGTCTAAAATTTTGAAATTATTTGCCGTATCAAATTCAACCGGATTGCATGAATATTTAACATAACTATTTAAAAAATCGCGTCCTAACACGACTGGATATTTTGAACTACTATTATTAACAACACAAACATTTAAATTAACAACATTATTTTTAAAATCTACCCTACAATTAACAATACCAAAAATTTTTAATTGACTATTATTTAATCCATAGAATTTATAATTATCTGTATTAATATTTTCTACAAAACAAGCAGGAACATATTGTTGCTGTATAAAGCTGATTGGACTACCAGAATCCAGCAATGACATCAATTCACAATAAAATGATGGCATGTTGTTATTGCTCCTGGTAAAGTTGTATCTAATTGCGCTTTCGAATTCATTATTATTTAAATTTAAAATAAAATTCAATACCTTTTTTTCTTGTTCTTTACCCTTTGTCATTGATGAATTTTCCAAAATTAAAACTGAAGTTGAAGAACAATTTTGATATTTATGACCAAATTTTCCACACTTGAAACAGGAACCTTTATCTCGTTTCAACTCTGAACAATTTTTACTTATATGGCCAATTTTGTTGCAATTAAAACATTTAAATTTATTTGCACTATTATATTCTGGTACATTTTTAATTTCGATTTGCTGATGTTTTATTGATGGAATATTTTGATTATTATTTATAATTGAATTGTTTAAATAATTGCTTGATGCATTTTTAAATTTTTCATATTTTATTAAAGCTAATTTTAATTCAAATAAATTATTAGCGGTATACAAAAGCATTTTGTTAACATTACTGTCTAATATGCCGCTAATAATATATTGTATTATATCCCGTTCTTCAATATTTGCAAGGGCTGCAATTTCCTGCATTTTTAAAATGTACTGATGGAACGTTTCATCGCGCTGTTTTTTCGTATTTCGTAACTTATTGTGTATGTCTGCACCAGAAACTTTTTTATCAAATTCTCTCAGTAAAACATCTTTCAGCTCTTCATAAGAATTTACGGATATCGTACGTAGAAATAGTTTTGCAGTACCGGACATTAATCTTTTTGCGTAGACAAATTTTGTTCTGTTATCGCAAAATGAAATTTCAGTGGATTCTTCAAAATGTTCTATCCATTTCTGGATGGAATAATTGTCATCACCGGTAAAAATATTTAAAAATTCTTCGATGTCTCTAAAATTTAATGGTGTTCTAGAAATTTTTTCATCTGTACCGTTAAGTTCAGCTAATTGTTTTTTTAATGAGGCAATTTCTTTTTTCTTTTTAACGATTTCTCTAAGACGTGTTAACTCTTCATCAACGCTCTCTAGAGGATCGTCTTCAATTTCAATATTAGTCTCATTATTTATATTAAATAGATGCACTTGAACTTCTTCCACAGATAAAGAAGACCAAGCATCTTGTAAACGTACCTTTAATGCAGATTTAGTTCCAGATGAGTTTAAATTAAGAGTTGATAATTGTTGCTTTAACTCCCTTACTGTTGCACGTTCAAAAAATTCCACTATACACTGATCCATTACACAATTAAACCAAATTCTATTTTTTTTTTTTTTTTATTATTTATTTATTTATTTATTTTTTTTTTTTTTTTTTTTTTTTAAAAGAAATTCTATTAAACTGTAGGTAATTATCTCACTTCTGATAAATTATAGTATTTTCTTAATTAAAATTCTTAAACACTTAAATTTTTATAACAACTATAATGTACGTATTACATAATATATATATTTTCAATAATTATTCGTATTGTCACGTCAAGTGCTTAATAATATCTGCTTTTATTTTTTCTAAATATATAATTACTGATAAAACGTTATCCTATTGGATACCGTTTTATAAAAAAGGTTATTTTATATTTAGCCAATAACTATTACAATTAATACAATTAATTTATGAATACAAAATAACTACTACAGTTTATATATATGTTAATCTCTGAATTGCGTATTTTTAAAAGGTTGTATTCTTTTTTTTTATGCCGCCTGCATAAACTAAACAAACACATTCTATCTCAGCTGAAAAATTTTGCAATATACAAATATTTCGATAAATTTTCCTATGTAAATTTCTGGCATTGAGTTAACGTACACTGTTATCGCTTGCCACAACTGCAACAATTAATTGTTGTATTTTACATATGATTAAATTCTAATTATATTTTAATTGTTGCTTCAGTGTGAGACGTTCAGACCGAACGACCGTGTAAAACCTGAGATATGACGATATACCTTCGCATATGATAGTTTTCTGATTCACAATTCCAGAAACCTTGGTAATTATGGTCAATTCTCCCATCAATGTTGATAAAATTTTGAAAGAAATTGACTTATTATGAGATTATAAGAATATTTTCTATGAGATGGATAATTTTCTATGAATCTTCCAAGATGTTTCCTTATCCAGTTTCTGAATAGTCTGGAAATTATGGTCAAGTCTTATTAAATTTTAATAAAATTTTGTATAAATGGCATATAATAATAAGATTTAAGAATAGTTATCTTATGGAAGTTCTGGAAAATTGTTACCCAATTATATTTTCATTTTCAAGAAGACTTGGTTGATTTTCATGAAATTATAAGCAATTTAATTAGATTTAAAGTAATTTAATTTTTTAATTCTGAATTGTAATTTTCCCAATTTTGCCCAACTTTTGATTTTTGACAAAATAAACATAGTTTTTGATAATTTCTCTGAAAATACAAATATAATTAGCAAAACATTTGTTTGTGCAATGTATGGTTTTATTAGGTTTTGTTATCACATTATATATTTTATACTAATAATGTTACAGCCTATACTCACTCTATCTGTACATAAAAAATTATTTACTATTTTAATCAAATAATAGTGGTAGAAAACCCAAATAATTTTGCGTATCTCTTTTACTAAATGTAATTGTTTTAAAAATATAATTTAAGTGGACCGTCAGATAACATACACTCAGAAACCACTTTTATCTTTTCTGTGTTCACATACTTATATTATTCAGCTGTCCTGTCAACGTTCCACTCTTATACACCAAGCGAGGAATAATCGTTAATCGACACCAAATTATACATTTTACTTTGCGAGTGTGTTGTTCAAGATAAGACAGATACTTGAATATTCTTTATTAAAAATATTTTTTATACTTTATTTTCAAAAATAGATTTGGTATTTTAGTAACAATAAAACAAATTTTTAATATTTCTCTTTGTATTTATATAATAATCAAAAAAATATAGTGAACGAGTAAAACCAATAGAAAATATATTATGTCCATCGCCAATTGTTTTAAGTGTTCTACCATGGTTTCATGTATATGGTTTTGGTATGGCTATTTCGATGGGAGCTTATTATAATACTACTGTTTTTCTTCCAAAATTTGAAGAAAAATTATTTTTACAATGTATTGAGGTATAAAATATTGTATAATAATAATAATACTTTAATTAATGTGATAAAATAATATATTGTATTATAATTGTTTTATTAACACAATATAATACTCATGGCTATATAATATGAAGAAATACAAAGTAGATACTGCATTATTAGTGCCTCCGTTAATGATATTTCTAGCAAAAAATCCGCTAATTGATAATTACAATTTGTCAACATTGAAAATTGTATGGTGTGGTGCGGCACCACTTAAACGAGAAATTGAAAGTATTGTTAAAGAAAGAATTGGTGTAAAAATTATACGTCAAGGATATGGTATGAGTGAAGGATCAATGGCATTTATATCACAAACGGATTATAATCAAAAACCTGGTAGTGTTGGTGTTTTACGTTTAGGTGTTTCATGTAAAGTTATTGACACAGAAACGGGTAAAATTCTTGGTCCAAATGAACCAGGTGAATTATTATTTAAAGGTAATATAATAATGAAAGGTTATATTGGTGATATTGAAGCAACTAATACAACAATTGATAAAGATGGTTGGTTGCACAGTGGCGATGTTGGTTATTACGATAATGATGGTGAATTTTATATTATTGAACGTTTAAAGGAATTGATAAAATATAAAGGATTTCAAGTTGCACCAGCCGAAATTGAAGGATTATTATTAACACATTCGAAAATAAATGATGCAGCTGTTGTTGGTTTACCAGATGAAATGGCTGGTGAATTACCTCTTGCATTTATTGTGCGTAAACCAAATGTAACATTAACCGAATCAGAAATTATTGATTTTGTTGCTGGTAATTATATAATTCTGTTATTAATTGTTACCTTAATTAATTTTAATTTTATTTGGGTATTATAGCAAATGTTTCATATGCTAAACGATTACATGGTGGTGTTGTATTTCTAAATGAAATTCCAAAAAATGCAAGTGGTAAAATATTACGCCGTAAATTACGAGAATTGTTAAAGAATTTTAAGTCAAAATTGTAAAGGATGTTTTTTTTTCCTTAAAATAAATTATATGTTCATTTCAAAAGTTATTGTATACAATCAATTATTTAGGTATTTTTAGACGGAATGAGTTCGTACACAGATGATAACAAACGAAAACTCATTAAAAGACTGATAGCAACGGTGAGATTTTACATCTAACTTTATATTTTTTATCATTACGTGATAAGGATTTTAAATTCCAAATTTTCGATTGTGAAGATGTGTGTGAAATCTTATCGTGTAAAAGTAAACTACCATTTGTATTTTGCGCAAGCTTTATTGGTATAGTTTAATTGTTTAACTGTTTATATCGTTAATTTTTAAGTAACGTCCATTTCTATATTTTCAATATTCATTATTTTGATTATTTATTGGTTAACAAATAGGTAGGGTTAACCACCAATTTATTATATCCCAAAAGTTTTTATTCTATTATTTTATTCTATTGAACATTACAATCGATTTAAAATTATTTTAAGATTTAGTGTAACCGTTAATAATGTTAAGCAAATATTATTGACTTTGGAAATTGACAGGTGAGGCTTGGATGCATTGATCCAATCCCCATTTACTCTTAATCTAGTAGTTATTATGTTATATTCAATCATGAATTTTGAATTCTGATTGATGCTGGAACAACAATAAAATAAAATTTGGCAAACATATTACATTTCTCTAATTATATCACAAATAATTTAATTTATTGTCAACATTACTCTATTCTATAGATAACCTTTAATTTATATTTATCTTAAAATGATAACTGATGATAACATGGTTTATTACATAGCAAAAAAGTAAAGAGTGGTTAAGAAATATATGCATTTTATATAATTAATATAAAATATATTATTTATATGAAATAAACGAAATACCATATTTATTAATACTTTGACATCAAAATTTAATAATATTTCCATTATATTGTAGTTTCTAATAATTTTATAATTTTATCTATACATGAATAAGAAGAGTAATAGTTTATGACTATGATTGATAATAATTTGTTATCATTCAATATAATAATTTGATGCATCATTTCATTATATTTTGATACAATTTATTTCACATGTACAATATTTTATGATTGCGAAAGAAATGGTCATTGTTTTTATATATTTTTATATGTCACCCTGTAAAATATATAACACAAAAAATAAATTCAGAAAATTTTCATTAAAAAATTTATTTGCTTATTTTATATAAACGTTAGTGTGTACGCCGTACGGCATTACATTTTGTCAAATTTTTAAATTAAAATATTTTCAATTTTTTTATTAACTTAATCAAAATCTAACAAAATGTTGACGGAAACAAATAATAATTTTATAATAAATGGAAGTCCAGTTCCACCAAATTTTCTCGATGGTTATGAATCATTGGGTGAATATTTAATCCAACGCTATAAAGTTAATGGAAATAAAGTTATTTTAGTGAGTTTATAATAAAAAGAAAAAAAAATTAATTTGTGTTAATTAATTAAAAATTTTTCAACTAAAGATAAATGGTATAACATCAGAGGAAGTAACAGCATCACAATTATTAGAAAGAAGTATTCGTGTTGCCGAATGTTTACGTAATTATGGTATTAAACGTGGAGATAAAATTAGTATATGCTGTGAAAATCGTTTTGAATTTTTTTATGTATTTTATGGTACAATATTTTTGGGCGCCACATTAACGCCAGTCAATACAAGTTATACAGAAAGTAAATATAATCATTATACCTTTAAATTCTTATTTTTGAAAATTTACATTAAAATAAATATATATTATTAGGAGAACTTCGTCATGCAATAAATTTATCGAAACCACGTATTATATTTATTTCATCAGCAATTGAAAAAGTTGCTAAAAATTTAATTGCTGAAAATTCATTTATTGAAAAAATTATAGTTTTTAATGATTATGATAGCGCTGGCAATGCAATCGAAAACATATCAACTTCTGAAACATTTAATAATTTCGTAAATAATTCAAATGTTGTTTCATCAGATAGTAATAATTTTATATGTAGTCCCGAAAATATACGTGATAATGTATGTTTAATTGTATGTTCATCGGGAACAACTGGTTTACCAAAAGGTGTACAAATAACACAATATAATCTTTTAATGACAATAGCTCAGCAATTGTAAGTATTTTCATACGTTTATGCTTGAATAGAAATATTATAATGGATATTTTATAGATGATGCTGCGTATTGAATCGCTTTTTTTTAATTATTACCATATATTTAGAATAATTACTCCGAATGATTGTGCATTTTCTAATATTTATTATATTTAAATCATATTTGCATATGTGTGCAGTGTGACATTGTTTACAGTTATGGTGACACCACAGTCATTCTTAATATTAGGACCGCCATCGTCCATTCAGACACATTTATAATTTCATATTATTTTGGTCGATTATTGAGAGTGTGTTTATGTGCGTGCTTGTATATGTTTGTGTAAGTTTGGATTATGGAACCCACAAGGTAGTACGAGGGTGGGCTGACCAAGAGGTACATGGAACAGAACTGTGATTGCCTAAACGGAAGCCCGGGACAAAATAGAATATTGAAGACTTTGACCTAAAATCGAATCAGATGGTGCATTTTCATTAATGTTCTATTCTCCACCGAGTAACAGAAATAAATGATGATGATATCATGATGTATGAGTGATTAAATATCATCTTATATATTCCGTCTAATACGGTAAAAAAATTGTCGAAGAAGGTGATGATACACAATTACACATTTATATTGTAGTTGATTGCCATTTATTATTACACTTTCGATAAACACTTAATAATTTTTTATGTCTGTCTGTTAGCATAAGTAACGTCTACATATAATAACAAATCTTCTGTAAGATTGTTATCTGCTGTGATATAAGTAAATAGTTTTCTATAAATATAGTGTCCGAAACTTATATTTATACTTTTGACAAATACATAAGCATATTTTTTGATAAAAACAAATATAATTAGCAAAACATTTGTTTGTGTAGTGTATGGTTTCATTAGTTTTTGTTATCACATTATATTTTATATACTAATAATGTTACAGCCTATACTCACTCTCTCTGTACATAAAAAATTATTTACTATTTTAATCAAATAATAGTGGTAGAAAACCCAAATAATTTTGCGTATCTCTTCTACTAAATGTAATTGTTTTAAAAATATAATTTAAGTGGACCGTCAGATAACATACACTCAGAAACCACTTTTATCTTTTCTGTGTTCACATACTTATATAATTCAGCTGTCCTGTCAACGTTCCACTCTTATACACCAAGCGAGGAATAATCGTTAATCGACACCAAATTATACATTTTACTTTGCGAGTGTGTTGTTCAAGATAAGACAGATACTTGAATATTCTTTATTAAAAATATTTTTTATACTTTATTTTCAAAAATAGATTTGGTATTTTAGTAACAATAAAACAAATTTTTAATATTTCTCTTTGTATTTATATAATAATCAAAAAAATATAGTGAACGAGTAAAACCAATAGAAAATATATTATGTCCATCGCCAATTGTTTTAAGTGTTCTACCATGGTTTCATGTATATGGTTTTGGTATGGCTGTTTCGATGGGAGCTTATTATAATACTACTGTTTTTCTTCCAAAATTTAAAGAAAATTTATTTTTACAATGCATAGAGGTACTTTTATTATTGTGATATTTTATATGAAAATTATATATTTTAATTATTTTATTGACACAAATACATACTCATGGCTATATAATATGTAGAAATACAAAGTAGATACTGCATTATTAGTGCCACCGTTAATGATATTTCTAGCAAAAAGTCCGTTAATTGATAATTATAATTTGTCATCATTGAAAATTGTATGGTGTGGTGCGGCACCACTTAAACGAGAAATTGAAAGTATTGTTAAAGAACGAATTGGTGTAAAAATTATACGTCAATCATATGGTATGAGTGAAGGATCAATGGCATTTACAAATCAATCCGATTATAATAAAAAACCTGGTAGTGTTGGTATGTTACGTTTAGGTGTTTCATGCAAAGTTATTGACACAGAAACGGGTAAAATTCTTGGTCCAAATGAACCAGGTGAACTATTATTTAAAGGTAATGGAATAATGAAAGGTTATATTGGTGATATTGAAGCAACTAATACAACAATTGATAAGGACGGTTGGTTGCACAGTGGCGACATTGGTTATTATGATAATGATGGTGAATTTTATATTATTGAACGTTTAAAGGAATTGATAAAATATAAAGGATTTCAAGTTGCACCAGCCGAAATTGAAGGATTATTATTAACACATTCGAAAATAAATGATGCAGCTGTTGTTGGTTTACCAGATGAAATGGCTGGTGAATTACCTCTTGCATTTATTGTGCGTAAACCAAATGTAACATTAACCGAATCAGAAATTATTGATTTTGTTGCTGGTAATTATATAATTCTGCTATTAATTGTTACATTAATTAATTTTAATTTTATTTGGGTATTATAGCAAATGTTTCATATGCTAAACGATTACATGGTGGTGTTGTATTTCTAAATGAAATCCCAAAAAATGCAAGTGGTAAAATATTACGCCGTAAATTACGAGAATTGTTAAAGAATTTTAAGTCAAAATTGTAAAGGATTAGTGCTTTTTTTTCGCAAAATAAATTTCATTATAATTTAAAGTTTGTTTAATGTTTGATTTTTTAATTAGAAATTACTTTGGTGTATTATGTTAATAAAAGTTACTCATGCATCATTTCGTTGTGTTTATTATGATTGTGCTAAAATTGGTAAATGTATTCATAAATGTGGTATTGTGAACTAATGTATACTGATATCGTAAAATTTCGGAATAAATTGCTTAGTGCGATACTTATATATGGTATACTTGATATTGATATTGATATTAAAAAGTACTTATAAAATAAATAGATAAATTATTTATTAGGCCAACCCTGCATTATTTTCTTTTATTTCCTTAGTGAAAGATAATAATAAGCTAATCTATTTAAGACCCATGTAATGTACATTATATTTACTTTTTATTAGTTGATAATTGTTTCTTTCGCATCTCGTTGTACTGTATTCATTTTCATTTTTCATGTGACAGTGAGAAAGAATTCTTTTAATTTTATTGTAATTTAATATAAATATTATGCAAATTGAAAATAATATAATTTACGGTGGACCAATTACACCAAATATAACTGATGATACTAGATCATTGGGTGAATATTGTTTAAAAAAATTAAGTGATAAAGGAAATGGCATAGCATTGGTGAGTTGTTTTTTATTTTTCTTTCTTTTACACTTT
The DNA here is from genome assembly GCA_910594885.2 of Bibio marci. NCBI lineage: Eukaryota > Metazoa > Arthropoda > Insecta > Diptera > Bibionidae > Bibio > Bibio marci. The sequence goes on from OU343114.1 coordinate 15,258,957, forward strand.
AATTCAATTCTTTTAAATGTTTATACTTTTTTAATCAGTATATGTTCTTAATATTAATAATACTATTATGAATTCTTTTGTAAATACTATAAACACGACACATTAAATTTTTAGTTCTATTTAAGTTTTAGATCAAATTTCTATATATTTATTGAGATATAGATGGATATACACGGTAAAAGCAAATACTAAATTTCTTCTTGTGCCACAGTGACAAACAGTTTTATTTTTCATTTCAATATTTAATTTATTTAAGTATTTTATATATACTACGAATATATATATATTATATAAATATATACCTACTACTACTTGTAAGTAATATATACATAATTTAATTTTTGAATTATCATTTTTGTTATCATCTCTTAAATTTAATTTTTGTATAATATACATGATATTGAGAATGAAAAAATTAAATAACCATATATATTAAAATATAAATAAAATTTATTAACATTATAACGCAGATAACAAATATTGTTTCTTATAATTAGTGATAATGAAGAGATTATAATGAATTGTTTAATTATAAATAGATTTTATGTTGATACATATTTTTGATTAGATTTTAAAATATGAATTAATTTATTAAATACGGTTTATTATTGATATAAATATAATGTACCACCCGCTTTCCGAAATTTAATCGTAATCGATTAGACGAAAAGAAAATAATTATTGCATAGTTTTTAATATTGTCTTGAATGAATGATCTATTCATTATAATTTTTGGTCATCAATCAATTAACGTGTAACAAACTATCAATTCACCTCTAATGTTTTCTTCAGAACACATTGTTGATGCTCGGTTGGACGTAAATAATCAACCACATCTTCTATGTCGTCTTCGATGCCATAAAAATAATTCAAGAGTTTCTGTAGCATTTTTAACAATTTTAAAACAAAATTTAATGTTGGTTGTTTGTTCTTTTATACATTTTACTAACGATGCACAAAAACTACTATCACTTTTTAATGCGAGCTATTTTTTTGGTTTACACGTTTACACTAAAGGAAATGAAACATGGAAATTTAACCGTTTTTTGCTTCACAATACATATATATTTATAATTATGTTCAACAATTCATTTGACTAAATTTTATAAGATTAATAAGTTATCCATGCCATTAACTCAAAAAATGTAAAATCTTCTTGCTGCAAAAGATAAATTTGCTATTATAATTATGTGGTTGCTCATTACGATAATAATAATAAAGTGAATGAACTGTAACTATATTTAATATAAATAAAATAAATATATTTAATATATACAAATTTATTAATTAATTATAGATTGATGGTATTACTAATGAAATTGTAACAGCTGCCGATATTTTAGCAAAATGTGTACGTATAGCTGAATGTTTACGTTATTTTGGTATTAAATCGGGTGATAAAATTGGTTTATCAAGTGAAAATGCTATTCTATTTCCATGTATTCAATATGCTACATTTTTTGTGGGTGGATGTATTGCACCTGTGAATCCAATGTATACTGAAGGTAATATTATTAAATATTAATGTAAAATTTACACCGCATATAATATTTATTGTTATAACAATTTTATGGAATTTATTCTTAATGTTTATATAGGCGAAATTGTACATGCATTTAATTTATCACGTCCAAAAATTGTATTTGCATCACAAACATCAATGAATGTTGTAATTGCAGCAATGTCACAGTGTCCATTTGTTGAAAAAGTTATTATATTTGGTCCAACAGTTGATGATATTTTAAAAAATATGAAAAATGTCAATAATAATTTTATAATATCATATAATGAATTCATTAATAATCATAATGTTAAAACATCATCACAGAAATTTATTTGTGAACCGACCGATAATGACAATCATGTTGCTGTTATTGTATGTTCATCGGGTACCACGGGTTTACCAAAAGGCGTTGAATTAACTGAAACAAATGTTATTGTAACATTATCACAATCGGCGTAAGTATAAATATTATTATGGGTGGAATTGCTTCAACGTATCATCAATAATCGAACAATTGGTTTCTTAACTATTGTATGCATTGTACATTGGCCATATACATTATTAATTACCTGTAGAATTTTTGAATACAGAATACAAATTTACCTCGTAAATAACTCATTTTAAAAATAACTAATTATTTAAGAAAATTAATTTTTTTTCAGGGATCGTGCAAAATTAATAGAAGGTAGTAAAATTAGTGTTGGCATTTTACCATGGTTTCATGTTTATGGTTGTTTTTCAACTTTATCTCTTTTACTATTACCTGATTCTGAAATGATTTTACTTCCAAAATTTGTTGATCATATATTTTTGAAATGCATTCAGGTACGTGTATAAAATAAAATGTTTTTAATTTATTTATTATTTTACACACGATCCACTACACATCGGCCACTAATTATCTTAAAATATATGTGTATTTGTGTGTAAATGTCAATTTGTTTTTTATTACAGAAATACAAAGCTACTTTTTTATTATTAGCACCACCGATAATGGTATTTTTGGCCAAAAGTCCATTGGTTGATCAATATGATTTATCTAGTCTTAAATTGATATCATCGGGTGCCGCACCGTTAGGTAAAGAAATTCAACAAGCCGTTTCTGTTCGTTTAAAAGTAGACACAGTTCAACAGGGTTATGGTATGAGTGAAGGTACATTAACATTTTTGGGACAAACATCTGATTATAACAAACCGGGCAGTGTTGGTATAGTAAGAGCCGGTTTATGGGCAAAAGTTATTGATACAGAAACTGGAAAAGCTTTGTCGGCCTTTGAACATGGTGAAATATGTTTTAAAGGTGTTGTCATTATGAAAGGTTATATTGGTGATAGTGCATCAACACGTAATGCTATAGATAAAGACGGTTGGTTACATACCGGTGACATCGGTTATTATGATGATGATGGTGAATTTTTTATTGTTGATCGAATAAAAGAATTAATTAAATATAAAGGTTTTCAAGTACCACCAGCTGAATTAGAAGCAATTTTATTAACAAATCCAATGATTAAAGATGCAGCCGTAATTGGTGTACCCGATGAAAAATCTGGTGAATTACCAATGGCATTCGTTGTTAAATATGAAAATGCTAATATAAATGAACAAATTGTTATGGATTTTGTTGCAGGTAAACTTTTTAAACTGACCACTATTTGGCTCCCTTTTGGGTTCCTCTACTGATTGAACTATATACTCTGGTTAAGTGTTTTGATAAAAACCAAGTCATTTCCAAAGCATCTGAAGGTCATACGCATCATGTTTGCTTCGAAAACTTCATTTCACTGATATAATTTCCTATACCACTAATAGAATAATGGTTTGAGAGCAATCACTGTGCCTGTAAACAATGAAATGTAAAGAGTCCACACCACACATATGTTTCACGTGCTCTTACTTGACGCTGTGCTACAACTTTTGAGTTTTCTATCATTTTATCGAAATGCACCGTCGAATCTTATCTGTATTATAAAATATTAAGGATTTATTTTTCTTTGTTTATATTATAAAATTCTATTTTTTTGTTTTTGTTTAGAGAGAACATCAAATGCAAAACGTTTACGTGGCGGTGTATTATTTATTAATGAAATTCCAAAGAATTTAAGTGGTAAAATATTACGACGGGAATTAAGGGCGGAACTGTTAAAAAATAAAAAATCTAAATTATAATTTTGGGCTTTTCGTTTATGGTTTTTTTCTTTTTTTTAAATTGTTAATAGAATAAAGTGTAAATAAAATTTTTTTTAATTTAGTTGGATTTTTATTGCTTTCTTTATACAATTCTATTTCTGATAGGAAAAATGAAAGTATATTTTTATATTTTACTTTCACAATCAACAACTTTGTCTACTAATAATTTTTGCATAACCGTTTTTACATATACGCACACTACTAATATTATTGTTTCCTATATTGTATCATTTACATTTAAATAATGTTAAGTAAAATTATAATTTAAGTCAATTGTGTGTGTGCTTGTGTGTGAATACTTTTGTATTTAATTTTTAATTTAATTTCCATATTTTTTATATATTGTCGTTTGTAGACTATAAATAAATGAAATGAATTACATTTACTATATTTTTTTGCAGTTGTGTTTTTACATTATTATTATTAGTAACTAAATGTATATTGTACAATTGGGAAGGTGAAGATATTTCTAGAATTACAATTTTATTTAATTTATTTGTATATTTTGTTTAAATAAAACTTTATTATTTATAATTAATTGCATAAGTTTTAAATATTAAAATTAGTCGTCGATTGTGAAAACTAAATTTTATATTGATTTCATAAAAAAATAAGTTATCGCGTTATTATTTAATTTAATAATTATTGAATAATTTTCTATTCTATGCATTATTTTTGAAGTGTATAAATTAAAATTAAACAATATTGTCATATTTATTATATTTTTTTAAATACTATATTACATGCGTAAATATAGTAAAGTTCAAATTCATATTCAATTGTATAACATATAATTCAAATTACGTACCTTATCGTACAGTTCAATAATCCCTATTTTAAATAATTATTATATACTTTTGGTAAGCAATTGTAAAAATTAATTTTTTTTAAATTTATAAATAAATATATTTGTTCGTAAATTTTAATAATAAGTGTGTGTGTGTGTGCAGTGAGTAGCGGCACACATTTCTTTATGTTTGTATTAACAGTTATGGAAACAATTAAGCACAATAACGCATATTTTTACAAATTATTATATAATAAGTCGATAGATAAGAATATAAAGTAATTAATCTTAGTGTTTCTGCAGTTATATTTAACATATACATATGATAAAAGTAATTAATTGTACTAAGATATCACTGAAAAGTGTGCAAACTCTCTATTATATCCATTTATGATTCGGCTTTCTTATTTAACTTGATAGCAATTGTTATTTTCCGTATAATTACTTTTTTAAAATGTAAATATTACACAAATAAGCGTAAGGTGTACCTCTTATGTTACAAAGCACGATCACACGTTGCTAGCCCTATTAACGAAACACTGATTTAGCTTATTGAATGTGAAGTTCTTCCGCATCCAAATCTACTTCCTATAGACATATCATCTTCTCATTATCATTTGTTCACATCGATGTAGTAAAACTTTACTGGTATATGGTACAAGCTTCCGAAATGTTGAAGAAATTCAAACGTGGATATATGAATGGATCGAAGTGAAACCGACATCGTTTTATCGACATGGTATCATCACCATGATGCTATATAGAAAGATGGAAGAAAATAAATGAAAATAATTTAATTAAAATAATCAACTTTTCGCAATAAATGATACTATTTAGCCGGTGGAAACTAGCCCTATTATATTAGAAAAATAAATATTTTATCATTGCAATAATAAAAGTAATTAATAATAATTGAAATTGTATAATTCAAATATTAAATTATAATTTATAATACAGACAAATAGTTTCATTCTGTGTGTGATGTTGATAAAAAATATATTACTGTATTATTATTGTTTTCGAAATGATTAGATAAGCACAATCACTTTTAATATAGCTCTAAAGGTTGATAAAATTGATATATGTATTAAATCGTATTTTTTAAAATTTATAAATAAACATCTTACTAAAAAATAAATTATTAATATTAATATTTGCAATATTTCTTATTTTATTTTCAACTTACTTTATTTTTTTTTTATAATTAAAATATATTTAAATTAATTTTTCTTTATTTTTATAATTTAATAATTAAGATTTGAATAGAATACATAAAGGAATCAATTTTTATAAATAAAAAGATAAAGACAACAAAATGGGTGAAGAAAAAAATATATTATATGGTGGTCCAGATTTACCTGATGTAGATCCAGACGCTAAATCATTTGGTGAAATGGCATTAAAACAATTAAAATTGAATGGAAAACAAGTGGTTTTTGTAAGTGGTTATTTTATAATTTTAATTTAAAAATTAACAAAAAAATAAATCTGGAAAATATTATTTATTTTTTTTTTTTTGTGATCTTTCTACTTAAAAGGTTGATGCAGTTTCTGGCAAAGAATTAACATCGTTAGAACTTCGTGTTCAATGTATTCGTTTAGCTGAATGTCTTCAAGCATTTGGTATTAAAGAAGGTGATTGTATCGGTTTATGTAGTGAAAATCGAACAGAATTTCCGGCTGTCATTTTTGCAACACTTTTACTAGGTGCTACAATAGCACCACTCAATGTTACATATACTGATCGTAAGTATTTTATTATTAAATAAATATATAATGTAAAATGTACCTCTATCTATCTATATTCGATCCATCATATAGAAAACTCGATGTTCACAATTTAACAAGCGAACTTTTCATCTCCCATCTTTAAACGTATATGGAATGCACTCAAAGATCAATTCTATATCTTCGCTTTTAAATAGGCAATCGTTGTTGATCAACTTCTAGATTATCTGACGGAAAAAAGGATGCGCTCGTTTCAATATCATTTAGAAAAAATATGACCATATACACCAATTATCCATACAGTGAATATTTCCAGATGTTTGCGGTGTTGCAAGTGTGTATATATTTTGCATGTGTGATTTTGTGCTCGTATATTCGTGTATTGCTTAATGCGTTCGTCACTGCTAAATTGAAATATAATAAGGAAAATGTGACTGATTCACCCGAATTCATTTTTTTGGTATGTTATTGAATTTTTCGTTTCAAAAAATTCACTATCGTTTAGCTAGGTACAACTTTATGCTGTCTGGATTTGCCCTTGAGAATGTTACCAGACATGATTTTTTTTAAAATTGTTTTAAATGTTCCAATTGGTTTGACCACATTCTGTCCACGTATGTTTTAAACATGGTAATTAATTGACGTATTTATTTATATGGAACAAAAGTAATTCTATCCATAGTGATCAAATTTTCTAGGGGTATAGTATATCTGCATAACAAATTTACTTGGAATGGGCATATGAAATGAACTATTGTTGATTGATAGAAAGACGGCGGTTATAATCAATATTGTCAGTGAGTCCGAACATTTTTCCATCTTTACCAATTGCATATAATATCTGTTTTGAGAAATATTGATTGATAAGTTTAACTTTAAATAAATTCTGTTGTCAGAAAATAACAATTAGTAAATACTATTAATATATACATATGTTTTAGTTTTATATTATAAACGGATATATTCTATACATAAATATAATTTGATATTTTAGGTGAACTTCATCATGCAGTTAATTTATCACGACCAAAACTTATATTTTCGTCACCGGCTGCAATAAAAAATATTTTAAAAGTATCAAAACAAAATGCATTTATTAATAAAATTATTTTATTTGATGATATTAAATCTAATCAATATGAAGATAGTGAATCTTATAAATCATTTATAAATAATAGAAATGTAAGTATATTTAGTGATTTTAAAAATTATTTTTATACATAGTGAGGAAGGAATAATACACAGTCAAAAAAAAGAATCGAATTAATCATAAATGATGATATTATTTTTTTATATAACTTGGTTCAATTACGAGTAATTTGGCAACCCGATTCTTAAATCATAGTCTTATCGATTTAGAATTATGGTTTCCACCATAATGTGCTGTTTATTTTTTCCTTCTAACAATTGCATATTTTGAATTTGAGTCTATTTAATTAATATAATATTATGTTTATAAATATTTTTTTGTTCGAAAGGTAAAAGCAAATACAGAATTTCATTGTAAACCAGTTAATATGAAAGACAATGTTGCACTTATCTTATGTTCATCAGGTACAACAGGTTTACCAAAAGGCGTTCAATTAACACAGTATAATGTTTCTGTTTCGACGGCCCACATTTTGTATAACAAAGAAAAATTAATATTTATTATATTTTCTTGTCATTTGAATAAAATTTTTATTTTTTCATATTTTTCCATAAAAATATAGTAAAGGATTCGGTGACATTAAAGATTCATTTGAAGATGGCATTGCACTTTTAAGTATTATTCCATGGTTTCATGCATATGGTATATTAACAAACATTGGAATGTGTATTTGTGGTGCAAAAACTGTATTTTTACCTAAATTTGAAGAAAATGCGTTTTTGAATGCATTACAGGTAAAAGAGCTCGTCATTACTTTAACCAAAAAATTGTATAATAATTATTAATTTTTTTCTAGAAATATAAGGTAAATCTTTTGTTTGCTGTACCGCCGTTGATGGTATTTTTAGCGAAACATCCATTAGTTGATCAATATGATTTATCTAATTTATTAGTAATATATTGTGGTGCGGCACCATTAAGTAGAGAAATTGAACAAGCTGTTATTGATCGTATTGGTGTGATGGCAGTAAGACAAGGTTTTGGTATGAGTGAAATGACATTAAGTGTATTGACACAAGATCCTGAACATGATGCACCCGGTAGTGTAGGTGTATTACGTCCGGGTATATGGGGTAAAATTGTAGATGCTGATACAGGCAAAATATTAGGAAAAAATGAAAGGGGGGAAATGTGTTTTAAAGGTAGTTCGGTTATGAAAGGTTATGTTGGCGATTTGGCAGCAACACGTAATACCATTGATAAAGATGGATGGTTACATACCGGTGACATTGGATATTATAATGATAATCTAGAATGGTTCATTGTTGATAGAATTAAAGAATTAATAAAATTTAAAGGCTATCAAGTTCCTCCAGCCGAAATTGAAACAATCTTATTAACCCATCCGAAAATATCGGATGCTGCCGTTATTGGTTTACCAGATGATTTGGCTGGTGAATTACCATTAGGATTTGTTGTTAAACAAAGTGGTATTGATTTAACAGAACAAGAAGTATTAGATTTTGTTGCAGGTAAGATGCGATCGAATTATCATATTATAAACATTTTATAATGAAATTAAATTTGTTTTTGTTAAGGTAAAACATCTTATGCCAAACGATTACATGGTGGTGTACGTTTTCTAGATGCAATTCCGAAGAATCCAAGTGGTAAAATATTACGTCGAGAATTACGTGATTTAGTTAAAAACAAGAAATCGAAATTATAAAATTTAACAACTCTTCGTTTGTTATTTAAATATTGGTAATATAATGTATTGGTTGGTTACTGATCGTTATTGTAAATATAGCTGGGAATTTTTTTTTAGAATAATTTGTAAAATTAAAAATTAATATATAAATTTGATATTTATATATTTTGTATATGTTTTTGTGTAAGGAAATCAAATAATAATTTATTAATTACTAATTTTGTTTATTAAAACTATTATTTGAAAATATTTTAATTTTATGGTTATGAATAATTTTGCATAGATTAAATTGAGGCAGTTTAAGTTTAGATAAGATACGACCATCGTAACATTTATCATCATCAAGTCATGTTACTCCAATGAGAATTTCTGACATCTACCAAACATACATTACAGTTAAATTGTTAAATTGCTAAGTATGGCTATAGACTATGGAAGTATATATACCAATTGATCTGCGATTATGTAAATATATAGATCTTTCCTTAATTCCATTATTTGTATATAATATCGATGTGTGCGTTGATAATCTTTGGGAAGCGTCCAACACCATAATTTCATAGATATTAGCTAACAAATATTAACTCAAAATCATCATGAAATTCATTTCATTTGACTACAGCTGTAAATATTTTATAATGTGATGTGGTTGGAATTATATTTTACATTTTTAATTATTATTTGATTTCTCGTTTCATTATCTATGAAATATTCGTCAATGATCTATGTATATTTATTTATGATTCTTATGCTGTATGAATAAATCTATAACCAATAAAATAAATATTAAAATTTTAACGCATTAAATTACAATTTCAGTCTGAAGAAGAATGCTATCATTTATTATAAACTCTTTATTTACTTTGAACATATTTCTATGTGTTTATGTAATATCAATGGGGTTTATATATTTATCTATATGCATAAAAAAAATACAATGGTGCAAGGGTTAATAACATAAACTTTATTTATTTATGAAAGATGAAATTAGTATTAACAAATTATTTGTGTTCGAATATGAAATAAAAAAAAAAACTTATTTAAATTAAAAATCTGAAGCAAATGAGATTTTGTTTATTAACTAAAATCAAATGTAATAAAAACAGTCATTTAAAAATTAAATCTATAAGTTAATCTTAATATTCTAATTGTATAATTAAAAAAAAAAAAATTATAACAAATATTTAAGTTGATGGACTTGATATAACATTTGAATACTATTCACTTTTGCCATCACAAGCAACAATTTTTACTTTATCTACCTTAGCAAATTCATGAACTTCCCTAAACTCAACATCATTTAACATTAATGTCCAAACGTTATCACAAAATCTGTACGTGTTTAATTTGGCTGCTTTAAATGTAACACGAGCTTTTACACGTGTATTTAGTGCTGCATTTATGGATTTATCAAATTGCAAAAGTACCTTAAATGCTAATTGAGGAGTAATTTGGCCATACTGCAAATAAAATATTTTATATTATTTTTTTAACAATTAGAATAAATTAAAATTGTTTTTAAATTAACATTTTGCTTCTTTTTTTTTTTTTTAATTACAATAGTTGATTTTAGATGTCCAATATAAATATATATTTAATTAATTACCTGTATTAATTCATCTAAACTTTCTTGCAAAGTATTTCCCAACGTTGTATTTCGATATAATTGATAAGACATTGCAATTTTTTATTTATTTTTTTCGTATATAAAATATAAAATTGCTTATTTATATAATTTATTTATTTATTAATTATTCTTTATTACTGATCAATTTAATTTAATTGTTTATGTTTAATAAGTGACTAATTGGATTAATTAGATGATTACATCCCCAACATTTATAACACAAACATTAGTTATGCATATTTTGGAATGGAAAATAAATAAAAAAAATATTGAAATAAATAAATAACTAAAATGATGAAGCGAACGCAATAGATATATATTTTTGACAGTTGACACTATACAAGGAGTACGATTCTATTTGAAGGTGAATGCATTGAATGCACGTGAATATATTTTTTGGTGAATTTTTGAGTGAGTTTTCTTTCTTTCAATATATTTAAAAAAAATAAAAGGAAAATTCATTTTAAGTATGAATAAAGAGAATAAAATTAGTTTAATTTTAATTATTATTATTATTATTACTATTATTATGAAAATATAGTAGTATTATATATGTATTTCATTATCAACAACATCATAACTATAATTAAAAATTCCAATTGTCAATTTTTTATCAAAACACTCAACATATCATAAAATATTAAAAAAGAAAAAAATAAAATCATTTCTTGAAAATTCGACAATAGTTTCATAAAGAAAAATTCACCAAATTATTTATTACGAAATTAAAACGTACCCCAGAGTAGAAAAATTGAAATGACAAACAATGTACATAGAACGCAACGGGTATCGCATGTCAATTTGATTTTTTTATCAAATATTGTAAATTGAAGTAAGTGCTAATATCTTTTCTGTTTTATTTGAGCAAAAAAAATAAAAAGATTTTAATTTTTATTCACCTCTATCGCGGTGGAAATGACACCAACATAATAGAAAATTATTGAAAAAAATACTAATCTTCCGGCAAAAAAAAAAACGTTGTTTGTACAAACAAAACAAATGAAAAGAAAAGAAACACACATTTTTTATTAATATAAATTGATTTTGTTTTAATAATTTGTGTAGACACAGTTTATTTTTCATTATTCTGTATTATAATTATATTTCCATTATATTTCTATATATTGATTGTGTTGTGTTGTTAGTTTAAAAAAAATATTAAATATGTAATTGATGTGTAAATTAGGGTGAAATAAGCCATTCATCTAACCAAAACCTACACTAAACAACACTATGTGGAATAAAATAATATGATGTAAAAATGTAAATGTCAAATAATTTTAATATATTAACAAAAAACAAAAACTAAATACTATAAAAAAAATTTTTTTGTGCATAACCAAAATATTTATAAATAATAATTATTTACTTAATTATGTTTTATTATATGCAAATATATGTCGGTATTCGGCAAGGAATTTATAAATTATAAAATGCTGATACAGTTTTCTTTTTTAAGCAAATTTAATAAATACTTTCTCTACGTTTCATATTGCTATTTACTACACGGAATAATGATCGCCAACTATCAGAGCAGATAGATTAATCATTTTATTCTTTAGTTATTAATAAGTTAATTTCAAATAATGTATTCCTCTTAAAATATTTATAATGTAAATATGTTATTTTTAGTATGTATTTTAAAATTATTGTGTGTCGTACCACAAGACAAACGTTATTAGATTTTTTTTTTGTCGGTAGAACATATATAATAAAAAGTAAGATATCTTTAGTGAAAGAGTGCACAAGTGCGTTTAAAAAAATTAGTAAATTCTGCAGAAACCCTATTTTTATATATATAACATTGATTACAATGTGAGCAGACAATTTCAATGCCGTTACATATTTTTAATAATACAAAAAAATCCTATTAAATAAAAATAGCTCTTATTGAAGAAAATAACTTAAAATCCGTATGTTATTTAGATTTAATGTGCATATATAGAGAGATCAAGAGGATATATAATGTTTTAAGTGACAGGTGGCCACATTTTAATTGATACTTTTGAATTTTATTTTTATGTACATGATGTGTTAATGTAAATGTGTGCGCGCGTGAGTTCAATGAATACTATACAAATTTATATATGAAAATAATGTTTATTTAAAAATATTTTACCATTTTTTTTTAGTGTTTTTACACAATGTTTACAATTAACAATAAAATAAATTTTATTTCGTTTATTATTATTTAATATAAACATGTATAATTTATATACCGATTGTTTTCCTTTTTTTTTTTTTAAATATTAAATGCATATATAAATTTTTTGTTTTATATTTTCACATTATTTCATTAATATTTCACTTTAAATATCAGTCTATATATTTATTTACATATTTAAAAAATACATAATTATACATAATTTATATGCCTCCATATTTTTACTGTATATTCATATTCATACATAAGTGTGCAATGTACTAATAATATACAATTGTATTTATTATAATAATAAAATATGGAGAAACCGTAATTCAATATGGTAATAATAGTTATTTTATGTAATATATATAAATGGAATTTTCAGGAAGCAGACATATCTATCCATACCCATATGTATCTCCGAATCCAAATAAAGTTTGTTTATTTTTGAAATTCTACTATATATTTATATTATTCTATATCTTATTATCTATATGTGTATATTGCTCGAATATTTAGATATAGAATTTTATTGTTTATATAATAGATATGAAAATTAAGATTTAAAATTATTTAGATTTAGATTTTAGTTTATAAAATATGAATTTTGTGTTTTAGTTTGCTTTGCATGTATAAAAAAAAAAAAAAAATACTAAATATGTTTATAAATAATTTATAAGATTATATTTTAAGTTTTATTCCATATGTTGATTGTATATTATCAGCGTATGTTATATATGCGGTGGTCGGGACGCTATATATTCTCTGAAATGTTGCAACAAACAAAGTATCAGTGAGTTTAAGACGTGAAATTTGTTCTTGAAAATTTCTCTCAATATCTATAATTTATTCTGTAAACGTTATACAATTTTTCTTAAAGGCAAAGTAACGTTGATTTTTTCGTCTTCCTTCTTTTGAGAAATATTTTTCTATATATATATATATTCCTTAATTAATTGTTAATATACTCATAATCGATGGGCAATTTGCATATTTCCTAAGAGAAGAAAAGATTTTTAAATTAATTTACTAAATTTTTTTGCTGACAGCTTGTTTCATTTTTAATTCCAGAACCTCCAACATATCAAGTATTTGAATAAAAAATATTATTAACACATTAAATAGCGTATTCAGGCTTCTTTAATTCATGGTTTATTTCTTTTTTTGAATTCTTCGTTCCATCGACTGCAACGATTAATCCAATTCATATACATATGGTAAAAAGGAGTAATTACTAAAAATTTTAACAAAATACTATACTTTTTGTCATTAGTGTATACCACCTCAATCACTACAACTGCTACAACAAATGTTTATTTTAGATTATTATTATACATAATTTAAATTGCTAACTCTTTTGTGTACATATTAATTTATTTTATTATATCTATAATGTTTAATTGTTAATGATATCAATGTTTTAATTCCAAACATATTCAATTAATTCAACCATAATTTGCCATACCAATAAACGAGTACATATATACCAATATGTAAAATCGATAGCAGACATAGAGAGTATATGGATAGATAGATAGTATATGTATTGGAATACTCTTATATTATAGAATGGAAGCTGTAGAATCATTTTATACATTTGCAACACAAAAAGTTGCTAAATTATATGTATTGTGCCGTATTAGCGTGTACGTGCACATAGTTATATAGTTACACTTACATTAATGACATAGCTTGGAGACGAGTTAGAACTTATTAAGGTAGCTATTTGCAGACGTTTAATGTCTTGGCAAAGACTCAAAAAATGGAAAATGAATAGATCGTCTCGCATCCGACATCGTTTTATCGGCACGGTGTCACCATATTACCATAGAGAGATGGGAAAAAGTTGTATAGAATATTAGGGGGAAATACTTTGATTAAAATACCTTGTACCAATTTTTCAAATTCAATTCCTCTTATCAGCCGTTCTCAGTTAAATTCCCATCATATGCTCTATGTTCGCTTATTATTCGGTAATTTGATTTGATTATGAAAATAACATTAATAATAATAATAAAACTATGTTATTATTTATAAATATGTTGTTATTTAGTTATCGCATATATATAAATATGTGTGTGTGTTGGTTTGTTAGTATTATAATCGGAACAATAAATTAATCAACAAAATTATAATTTTATATATTACAATTAAAATACAATATTATATTAAATTAAATTTAAATTGATTGAAATTATAGATTGTATTATAAATAAATCAGAATAAATATAACAATAGATTTTTACTGTAATTTATAATTGACTTTTATAAAGGCTTAGTTTACACGCAATTTATTTAGTAGGTGGACTGAGACTAAATTTGAACTAAATATAAACGTGACTTGGTGTAAACATTTGGAATGTTACCAATAACAATTTAGTTATATATAACATAATTATAAATAATTAATTAAATTAATTCATTAAATTTAATAAAAGCCGCAAATAATAATTGTTTGTTATGATATTCCTACAGTTGGACTATATGATGTGACGTAATGTCTATGTCTAAATATGTCAATATGTCGTATGGAATGTGTGGTATATTTAGTCCAAATTTGGGTAATATCAATCAAAATAAATGTACATTGAGCCAATGGATGTGTAAATCGCTATAAAAATCATAAATTTTTTGTAATAAAATATTCATAATTAAATGATTTTTTTTTGTAAATAGAGACATTGATATTATATTGTAAACTAAATGTTCGACAAAACGCGGAACCATCTAGTAACAATAAAATGATAGATAATTTGACAATATTTACGTTTAATTCATTGAATGTTCGTGGTCAACGACATGACATTTATTATAATTAGAATGAGTTTATTACACTTATCTATTGTATGGTCTGTCTAGTCCAATACATAAGACTATATAAATACAAAACTATAATTTAATGATAAATTAATGATGTACAAAATAGAATGCATTCGCATGTTATCTGTTGCTAAAAACGATGATGTATGAAAAATGTATATATTTTTTCAGCATCACAAGTCTATAGATTCAGTTTGTTTATATGGTATTGCATATCGAATATATTATGTGTACATAGATAGATGGATAGGGTCAAGGGTGTTTAGAGTTTAATTAACAAAGTTGAAAAGAATGTACTGTCTAAGATTTTATGTTTATCAAAACACTTCATAAATATATATTCCTTTAATTTCATATGAACAGTTTATCGCCATTTGATCCTATTGACTAATTATATTCACTTTAATAGGACTTAAATGTTACCTTTTATGGAGTTCTAACTTAACACCTACTATTATATGTCTACATTGTTTGTACTGTATATATATTCTATATAGTGTACGCTAACTTAAAACCACCCTCTGTTAAAATAGATTAATAAAATAAAACCCATTATTGATGAAAATCAATTTAATTTGGAAATTGTTGTTATTGTTTATTGTTTTTAGTAATTATAATAATATAATACAATATAATTTTGACATATAGTTACTAACTACATCATTTCATATTTTATTACATTATGTTATGTTTATTAATATATGTTTTAACATATACATAATCATATATAAACATAAATAAAATAGACAGATAATTAATTTATAATAATTATAATTTTATAAACGAGTAATACAAAATGTTACAAAAATGGTTGCAATGGTATATGTTAGTGCATATTATAAATTAATATTGATGGACTACTTTTAGTGTGGGCATATATATATATTAATATAATTATTGATTTTAGTGTAATTGTTTAGGAAGCAATGTCTGTAGCAAAAGAATTATTAAAATCACATTGTTTTTTCAACGAATTTTGATGGAATTTTGTACTACATGATAACAGTTCATCTTCCTATTGAAATTCTGGTATCGTAATTTTCTTGTTCACTTTTATATATAAACCTGGCAATTGAAGATCACATAAGAACAGTTCCTATATGGAAGTTCTGGAAAATCGTTACCCAGGATAGAATGAAATTATGAGGTGGATTCGTAACAAGAATTCCCAAAAAAATTGAATTGATCTTATACACTGAGACGATTAAAGAACATGCTGTTCTGTTGATAAATTCTAATAGAAATGAGGCAGCAATCTTATTTCATTAAAATAGAACATGAGATATTCAATTGTTCAATCTGGTCATAGTATAGAATCTGTCTATTTTGAACGATTTAGAAAGTCAGCCTAGATAATCACCATGTAATGTCAGGTAAATATATGGTGTATTGAAAATTAGTAATAAACGTCCAAAATGTAACCTATTTTTAGTTCAAATTTGAGTGAGATCAATCAGAATAATTTGAGTGTAAATTGAGTCTACGCTTGTTTTTGTTTGCTACGTTTATTGTAGTCATTTTATTTGTGTGTGTGCCGGCCGTGTCGTGCGTTTAGGTTTTGTCTATAATTATTTTTATAATTGTTATTATATTAAAATTTAATACACATACTTATAATTTTTGTTTATGGATATTTTATAAAAGTTATAATGATTGTGATGGTGCTTGTGTACGATGTAAAAATATAAATACGAAAGGCAAAATAATTAAATAATTATTTTTTTTCTATGTGTGTTTTTGGTCAACGACACTAACGAGGTAACAGTACATTTGGTGTGAATGATACCATTGATATCCATGATTTTATTCATTAATTATTTAGTCGTTTTTTGAAAAAGTGTTGTTCGGTTTATTATAAATTTTGGGGGTTTTTATTTTTCTAATTAATTAATGAATAATATATTTAAAATTTTGTTTTTATCGAATAAAAATATTCATTGTTTGTATGTGCGTGAAATAGAAATTTTTATGGAAATTTGACTTAATTTTTTATTATATACAAAACTAATTCTGAAAATTAAATGCAAGCAGTCAGCCGAACCAGTTTTTCTGGTTTATTGTAGGCAATTTTTTTTATTATACTATTTACATTTTTTTATTATTGTGTTTAGAAAAAATTATTACGTAAAAAATAACTTGTGTAAAATTTTCATATTTATTTCAATATTATGATTGTTGATTTATGAGATGCATTTCCAACACAATTATAAATATCTAAACTTTTAATAATGTCAATTATAATAAAATTGATTAAACTAAAATGAAAAAAAAATAGTGACACTTCATAATAATTGAATTTTGTTAATTTATAGTAAAATTCTTTCTATAATTATATTTATACAGACCTCCTTGTTTATTATATATATTATCATATGTATTCACTTAATGACTTGAAACCTTCCCCTAATTATTTATCTAATTTTTTAAGTATCTATATTGAAATTTACATATGTAATTTTTTAAAAAAACAACATTGATAGAATAAAAATCTATATTTAAATATAAATTAAATACTAATTTTTTTTTTTTACGATAAATGTATATAAAAAAAGTGAATCCCTCCCTTGTGCCCTTATTTATCACCATTATTTATTTCCCTTTTTTTTCTCTTTTATTTATCTCTGTTTTTTTTTTTTAATTGATTTGCTTGTGTAGTTTAATGTATAGAAATAAGATACATAAATAAATAATATTCATTGTAATGTAGTGTAATGTTTTAGGTTGGCAAGAATATATGTTCGGGTTTTTCATATGGAACCAAAATAACTTTAATCAATTATGTAATTTCCATTTGTGGTCGATAACCTGTTTTATGTTGGGCAATATCATCACACTTATAATTTTGTATATTCCATTATAAGTAAATGAATATATATCTGATAAAACTTTAGTGTAAAAAATGTCTATTAAAAATTAAACGCTATATTTACGCCAGTATGAAATTGTACGCTATATATATTTATCACGTGCCTCTGTTTATGTAGCTAATTAATATATTTACATCAATATCTCGTCTGTCCCACAATCATAAATTTATTTTAATAAAAACAATTTAATATACAAATATTGTATATTCACAAACGCACATTTACACAAGATAAATAATAACACAAATTTCAATGTAATTAGACGGCTTTTTTTTTACATTTACAAGTTAACATCTGATAATTAATTACAATAATGTTTTTGTCATTATCAATACAATGCTACATATATTGTACCTTTAACCAAAACCCCATAAAACTTACGCATTTATAATTATATAATTACCATAGAAAAGTCAGGCTATTTGATTAATTTATTTTATAATAATTTGTTTAATCATTTTTATATTTTTTTAAAAATTTAAAAAAAAATTAGGAAATAAAAATCCAATTTTTCACTTTATAAAATGTTTTATTTGTAACAATTGTGCTGAAATTCCCATCACTTGGAATGGGAAGGGGGGGGGGGGGGGGGAGGGAGGTAGTTCAAGTAGAGCTCTAAATTAATTCAAGAATGTCGGATGGAAACCCCTCTAGTTGTTATTGTTTTCATTTTACATCAAAAAGTGGATACATTTGTTTAGCTTAGAATCAAAGGTCGCATCGGACAGATATAAGCCTATACTTACTATTTTATCAAAATCAAACTAGCCATTTCGGCAATTCAAATGCGTAGTTCATATTTTGAAGTATAAATTTTTTGCTCAATTTTAAACAAGGGAATGATTTGCATCTGAAATGTCTGCATCTCGTCGACTATACCATTTAAACTTTTTAAATTACGATGGAAGTCCTCGATGCGTGCGAATGTACCACAATGGTGCATTAACTATACATTGTAGAAACTAATTCTGGAACATTTGAATGACTTTTATATTACTCTCTTTGCATACAACCCCAAAGTTGTACCCCGTCCAACGCAATTTTGTATTCAGTGTCATAACCGCAGAGATTTTGCATTATTTTCATAGGAAATCACCAGTTGATTGATTGATAGTCTGTTGGTGAAGTTAATATTATATTGATTTATTTTTATTCAACCAAATTCGCTACTACTTAGTCCATCCACTAATTTGATTGATAGCCTTTTAAAGCCTCTCAGTTGTATTTTGTAAATCATTACCTTCTGTCATATCATCGCAGCAAGTGTAGCAATAGTTACTTCATTATTTTCTGGAATATCACGAGTATACATAGGATAGATACAGGATTGGTCACAATACACTCCCTTGTGGAACACCTGCCTTGCCTGTATATCTTTTTCAATTTCGAATATTCATTTTATGTATGATTTAAATAGTTGACTATGATAATTTTGCAAATGTTTCTGCAATTACGTTTGTATAATTCTATATGTACTTGGTAAAATTATTGAATGTTTCATATATACGAAATCCAAACTTATGATTTGGGTTTCTTTCTTCTATATATGATTGATTTTAATCTTTTCAATATTATTCATTCAAGTAGCAACGATATCTGTTGATATAAATGTTCTTTTATTTTGTAATTTACTTACATAATTATTTCACGTATAATTCCCATTGTGATGGAACATATATTCCAATCTTATTGCTTCTACATTGATTAGATATATGTTTGCATTATAATCCCCTGTATAGGTAATTCTTTTAACATGAGTTTTTTTTCGCAATGATATTTATTCTTATTTATGTTGTAACTGATTAGTATAGGTGTTAAATTTTTATTGTATCTATATATAGATATTATTGGCACAAATTCCTGTGCCGATTGTCATGCATTTGGTTTCAATGTATTTGCCATATGTTCAGCAAATAATTTTGCCTTTTGTATATCACTTTCTGTGTATCTATACCATCATCACTTTGGATTGGTGATGATTGTGGCCATGAGTTCTTTTTAACTATTTGGTAGCTCGTGCTAAACGGAGCGCTTTTTTCAAATGAAAGTCCCTCTAAATAGTTACCAATAGCTTCACTTTTTAATTCCTGAACAATTCTATCCGACTGATAATGAGTCTATTCAAAACATTTTTATATAAACTGTGGATTTGCTGGTATCTTTAAATTCTTTTAATTACTATAAGATTAAAAAATTAGTGTTTACGCAAATAAGTTTGATGTGTGATAAAAAAAAAACACATATACGATATTTATTGTATAATCGCTCCGAAATGATGTTTCATTTTACACATACATTTTGGAAAATTTATTAATAAATAATAAAAAAATCGTGCTTTAAGATATATTTATAGAAATTTCCACAAAATTTCCTATTAAATTTTCTAAATATACATTATATATTTGTATTTGCCTATATATACTACCTCTTTAATTAATAATATACCTTTTAACTATATAACAAATATATAATATATATATAAAAGATTTTTTTTTTAATAATTTCTTAAAGATAAACTTAAAAACCATTTTATTATTTTCTCTAAAACAAATAATTTATACATACTTTGGTGTTGATTAAACAACTCAACCAAAAACACACATATAATTTAATATGTATAGTATATGTAAACAAAGGGGTATATGTATAATATATATATATATATATACTTTATATTGAAATTTTAAATGAAAATATGAGAATATGTATAATAATAATTTAAATATAAGATTGAAGAATAAGAATATAATAATAATAAAATAAGAAAAAGAAAGAACAAATAAAAAAAGAAAAAGTTTGAGCAGAGCAAAAATTGAGAATTGAAATTGAAAGAAAATGTGAAAATAACTAAACTAAATCTATCTTTATATATATATTCGAGTATATACACACAACTTAATGATTCTCTCATTTATATGCTACACACATATATATATATATATAATTATATACTCGTATATATGTTTAAATTTTCATTTGTATATAATACGATCATATGGTACTACAGTACATAACATATACATATATACACATGAATTTATTTATTGTTATATATTTTGTTTGTAATGTCCCGTCGTAATAATAGCCATTCGTTTTGTTACTTCGTCGTTGTGTAACAATTTTTGTTGGTCTTGTTGTTATACAATGGTATCATCATCGTTATCATCATCATCATCATTATCATTATATATATGGTATACATACGCACGCATCTATGAATGGTTCCATCCAACATATAAATATATATATATATATATATATATATATTTTCTATTTATATATACATTAATTTTTAGAGATTGTTGTGTACCATCAGCAGCAGCAGCAGCAGCAATAGAGCAACAGCCACAAGAATATATCCAAAAATATTAGATACATTTTTACATGTATTCAGTTTATATGTGCACGAATACATAACACACATATATACAAAAAAAAAATACGCATATGCATATATCTCTTGTATATAAAAATATATATAGTTATCCATTATTAACAATACGTCGTCGCGACGTCGTATATGAAACAACAACAGGATTTTTAACACCATCCACAAAAATATATCGTTATAGCTGAGAGACATTACAGAAACGTTTCGAATGCCGGTTGAAACGGTTATTATAAATACTAGATTGAATGAATGTTGTGGTATACTATATATTATAATATAAATAAATAAATAAATAAATATATATATAATTGGTGATGATACGAATCCCACGAGATCTTTTAATACCTAATATATAAATTAGAGAAAATATTTATTATTATTATATATACATTTTTTTTCGGTTTTTCACATTCATTCTTTAATATTAAGTTATATGTTATTAGTTAGTTTTATTTCTATTCATATATAACTGTAATATTTGGGTTGTATTTTAATGGCATACAATTGGTTTTATATATGTGGTAAAGTTGGTGTACTATTATATGTATATTGTTGATAAAAGTTATAACTCTATATAGAGGTATCGCATATACAAAAGTTTTTGTGCAGTTTTTTTTTTATTTGTTGGTTTTTTTTTCCATATATAGATTTAACTTAATATTTTGTTATTTCTTTTTCTCTATATATATATATGAATAGATATATATGTATATTAAATAGAACGCGAGTTAGTTTTATATGATTCGAATATATATACCTATTGAAATATCCTTTCAGAAATAATACATACAATTTAGCTTTATAGAAAATCATGAAACAAAGTGTTACATATTGTGTGTGTGATAATAAGTAAAGTTTTCCAACTTTGAAGAAAAGTAATTAAATATAAATTTTCATTGATGCGGTCGGTCGGTGATGGCACTGGCATAGAGAAAATATAGAAATATAAATAGTAGAGTAGTGGATGATATAGTGTTGTTGTGTGCTATATATATATATATATATATATATATTTCTTTACGCGATATGGTTAAACAAATAATGATAAGTTTTCAAAATTTTTTCCTAATAAATTTGTTCTTGTTGAAATAATTTTTGTTGGTTTTGTGTGTGTTTCTGTTGGTTTTTTTTTATTTTTTTGCGTATAAAAATATTATTATAACCATACGATTGCGAAAAAATAATATAAAAGTTAATTTATAAGTTTAAATAAATATTTTTCCTTTTATTTTTTTTTTTTTTTTATATTTTATATACATAAATAAAACAAGATAATTTATGTTAAAGTGATATATTTATGTTATAAGAAATTAAAATATAATTAAGTGAAAATTATGGCTTTTAATTTGGAGTGTACGTAAAAACATTCAAGAGTATAATTATAAAATAAAAACCATATAAACCGCATCATATCATCAACACTTGAGATAGATTATTAAATGCATATTAAGAGTGCAGTCAAGCACATTCACCATTAATTTTGTTAGTAATTTATGTGCACATATGTGTGGAAAAGATTTATGAAACAATTCTGAAAATTTAATAATATGGTAAATATTAATACAATAATAATATAGAAATATATAGAAAATAAATTATTTTTCTTTGTAATTTTAACATCATATTTATTGTATATTTAATAATTTGTGTAGTGTATAAAATTAATTTCGGTAATCTGGTTTTCACAATATTATGTTTTTTTTTTTTCTGCAATGAATGTGATAATATTTTTATGAGTTTCACTTCTTCTTATTTATTTTAAATATATATTATATTTTAATGATAATAAGAATTTATACACATTTATATTTATATTTATGGTATAACGTAATAAATCACACGTTATATATATATATGGCATTCTTAAATAGGTGTATTAGAAAATAACACCAATTTGATTGACTGATTTAATTTATATCAAACGATATGTTACTCTATATATAAATTGGATTGTATATATGTGGCATCTGTAACCAAACATTATAACCAAGTTGCTTTTGGTACATTATATTCCGTATTGGGAGATGCTACATTATTCTTATTATTTGTATATGGGTGAGTTCATTCGATAGTGTTGAATATTTATTTATCATTGTATCTTTATAACCATTTTTGTATTTCACATTTACAAATAAATCATAATTCTGCGGCTGATGAATTTTCAGACTGAAATACACATGGCAACAAAATATATCATATAATATAATAATACAGTGAAACTATTACACTAAAAAACTACCTCCAAAGTGAAGGACACTTTTACAATAATTAATTGATGTAAATTTTTATGAAAATTATTAAATAAAAATACGTCAGATAGTTGTGAGCGGACTCTAAAAACCGGATATTTACTTTTTAAACTATACATAACTTTATATAATTTTTATATAGCCCTCGAGAAATTTGTATCACATTATGATTTAAAATTTTAAAGTTTATTGTTGTACAGATACGACGCCTAAAAATTAAACAAATTTTAATAGTTTGAAATTTTTCACATAAGAAATATCTTATTTTTGAGTTGTTTTGAGAAATAGCAATTTATGTACGTTACTTCCTTCCAAAAATTATCATCCACACAATATAATAAGTCGTTTTATTTGTTAACTTGAACTATGGTATAGTGAAAATATTAATTAAAATCAATAAAAATATATAAGGAATTTTTTGATCTAGTGGCGCTATGCCTGAGAAATAGCATTCAGTTTTTTGTATATTACTATATTTTTCTTATAACCCCTGCGGCTGAAATTACACTAAATTATTATATCTTTTGAGTGTGTGAATAGATTTTAAAAATATCTTCTATGAAAGATTGAAAATTAATTATAATATGCAATTGTGTATATACAAATCTGGAAGTCCATTAAAATGATGGTCCTTCAAATAGAAGATAATTCTTTAAAGTCGATTTTCCGGATAATTTAGTAAGAGGACATTCCAATGTGTTTTCATATTGTAATCCACTTTCAACTCTGCTACCAGATATCAAAATATAGTGATATTGTTATCTGAAAACATTTTTTCATTTTGATCTTGTTGTTTACTTTTTTTTTCAAGCAGCACTCCCACAAATGCTCTACAATTTCATACATTGTGATGATGCACAAAAATACCAAGATTCTACAGTATCATGGTCTGAAAAACGATTTTAACAGAAAATTTATACAGAAACGTACACGTATCTTCAATATGGTAAAATCCAATTTATTATTGTGCGAATATTTTTTATTAATTTAGAAGAAACATTTCTTAAAATTAAAGAACGAGACTATCAAAAAGTATTCTGTTTCATAAAAATCGATAAAATTGTTTCTATATAACCTTTTTGAAGCCTTCATAAACATGTAAACGTTTGACAACAGTTGATCTAATGAAATTTAATACTTTTCTGAATGTTTTTATGTTACTTGAATTCTCATAGAACGGACAGCTTACAGTACAACAACAGCGAGCACCATCACATTTTTTGTGTTGACCAAATTTTTATATTTTGAAGACAAGCTCATGACAAATAAATTTCGATTAAAACTGTATATAATTCTGCTGTCAATTTAGTATTATTATTATATTTTACTGTCTTACTGTTTTATTTTTTATACAAGTTTAGTTCTATATCTATCGATTTCGATGCATTTATAACGCACCATATGAAATTCAACAGCGACCATATTTTGAGTGAACAACATCATCAATATCATATAGATCTTTTATCATATAAATAAATCTTGGAAGATGCGACGGTTCGAAAACCGTAATGCATGTATAGCTAATAACTGGAAGATCGTCGCTAAAATCGTTGTTGCGTATAATGAAAACAAAAACATCTCTGCGACACATTCGAATTTAAAAACGAAATAGTTAATTTATGCGTATATATTCTCAATTATTTTTTTTGTCTCTACATAACTCCATTACGCAGCAGTGATTAGCGTGAATTACCAAATAGTTTAAATCCTACAATTTAGTATCAGAAATTCTATACGATATTTTCATACTAAAAGCTTTCAACCGATTGTTAATTACCAATTGTTCGTTCATATGAAATAAGAGTTCGATGTTATTCATAAAAATTTGGGTATATGCGTAAGTAGCGCAGTCACCTGTGTAAACCCTCCATATAAACATTGAGTCCATTTATTACAGAGTTACAAAAACAATTAAAAAAACTTTAGACAATTTATATTACTGTAAGAGGAACTTATCGCATTTACCAAAAATTAATTACACAATCAAATTTGGTAAATTACTCTGCATTCATACGGTGATATTTAACAATCCATCATTTGGTCTATACGCAATTATGGAAAAATAAAAGTTTTTTTTTGCTGTACTTAAATCCATTATTTTTATATGAGTGATTAGTCCATAATTACGTTACTTTTATCTTTTGTATATCTAAATTTAAATTGTTGACATATAAAACATAATTATTAATAAATATCAACTGAATGTTAACTTAAAACAAAAAAAAAAAAAAAACCAAGTCTAATTATAAAGAAAATGTTCAAAACAAGACCAAACAAAGTCAATTTCATATAAGAAAAGTTAAAAAATAAAATATTACGATAAGAAATTTTAAATTCAATCAATTATTTATTATGAATAATGTTTTTAAGTTAAATATTGATAAAATGAAAAATCGGAAAAAAAAAAAAAAAACATAACCACCTGTCAGTCACAATCACAATCTATTTTCAATGAAAATCAAATATGCACATGTATCTTGCATGTACGTATGTAGAGCTAGACTTTAATGTTATACTTTTGTGGTTTAACTATATATGAAGATATAGAGCTATTATATGGTAACATTTTGTGTTGTTTGAGTTTTCCAATGCACAAGCATCCATCCATATCCATAAATATACAATATAAATGTATATAAAAACGAAAGAACGTGTGAATGAACGCATTGGAAAAGTTCAACATAAAATTGAATAATGTTAAAAGTTTTAAATAAATATATTATTATTTTTAATTATATGCACAAGGATTTTTAGTATACAGATTGATCGAATTTTTTAGCATCATATAGGGATTGAGTGGGGAGAATTTATTATAATGAAATATTGCAAAGTAAATGGAATAGAAAATATATCACATAATTTAATA
This sequence comes from Bibio marci, assembly GCA_910594885.2. Lineage (NCBI taxonomy): Eukaryota > Metazoa > Arthropoda > Insecta > Diptera > Bibionidae > Bibio > Bibio marci. Next base: position 15,285,933 of record OU343114.1, read on the forward strand.
ATTTACCCTTTCGCTAATATCCTTATGATCCTTAAAATTTGGAGTTATCTGTATGCAACTGAATATAGCGTATATATATATATATTGTATTATTTCGTACGTTAGAGTATCATCTATCTATATATGTACGTAATTAACTACAAACTATACGTGAGAATAACAATGTATATTATAATCATATTCACGTTAATTTATGAACGTATATTTAACATTTATTAGATGATTTTTATTTTATTTTATTATTATTTTTATTTTATTTTATGTTTTTTCTATTTTTTTTTTCTTTTTGCGAAACAAACTTCTCTCATTTATTTTATTTCTCAATTCATTTTTCAAATAAATTTTAAACAATATAACTTTTTATCGTTCATCAATTTCGAATGAAAATAATGAAAATAATGAAAAATGAAGAAAAAAAAAAAAAATAAAGAAAAATTAAATATCCAATTATTAACTTGAGTTTAAAGTTTTCACAATTTTCTTGATTTTCATTTATTTGGTGTTATTGTTGTTGTTGTTGTTGTTGTTGTTGTTATGATTGAAATGTTTGTGTCAACTTTTCTATGAATTGAATGAATAATATTTTTGACTTTTCATTTATTTTGTTGACGATTTATTTTTATCTTTATGGAGGACGATATATTTTGAAATATAAGTAATATAGTATTTTTGTCTTCATCTTCGTCTTCGTCTTCCATATCCATATATATTACACGTACATATATTTGAATATCTTCAATACAAATATTATTTTTCTTTATAGGTTGCGTTTTGTTAAAATATATACACACACACACACACATTCCTTTTTTTAGTTTTATTTTTTGATTAATTTGTTTTGTTTTATTTTTGATCTATTTGTTGTTTATATATAGACGTCGTAAAGACATTTTTATATTTGTGTGTGTGTGTGTGTGTGTGTGTATAGTCTTAAAAGAAAGGAACAAAAAAAAAATCCACTTAACACAAAAAAAAAAAGCATATTTGAAACCGAAAAGAAAAAGAATCTAGATTTATGTTATAAAAATGATACAGAGTGTCTACGAGCACAGTGTGGTGATCGTTAAAGTGGGGTAACGGATACCATAATGTTATAAGTAGAAAATTGTAACTTTTGGTTTTAGTTGCTTTATAATAAATATAGAAAATTTATATTAAACCGATTTTGTATAGACAATAAAATTCTACACCTAATTTTCCATTTCTTCAGATATTTTCTTCCCTTTAAAGGCGTGTCCATCCATGAAACCAAATGGCAATCGGAAGTCTGATGAATATAGCGTTTGATGTAACAAATTTGAATGTATACGCAACCGGCTTTGCTTTGTGTCACAACTGTTGCATTGTTATGACACAAAATTATATTGCCGTATCTTGTGATACATTCTGGTCGTTTTTCGATTAAATCATGGTTCAAATTAATCATTTGTTGCCGGTAGTCATCAGTATTAACATAGTTTCAACAGGTTTAAATAATTCATAATAAACAATAACTTTCTGACCCTCCCAAAACACAGATTCCCTGATTACAAATTGTATTTAAACAATAGAAAATTAGATGCACATAAACATTGATGTGATTTATTTTTATATTTTAATTATAAAATTGCATTATGTAATGGAAATGCAAATTGACAGCTAAATATAGTATATTGCCAAATCGGACAATTGAGATTGCTCACCATAATTTAACACAATATTGAACATTTATTAAACTTTTTCATATGGTTCATTATGTTCTAAAATAAAATGAATGAAAAAGAGGAAGGGATATTAATATTGGCAGTAAATCGACATTTTACATAAACAATTTACATCACGGATACAAGGTAGAGTATTTAATTTCGCAGGAGATTTCAATCAAGTTTTAAATTTATTCTAGTTGGTGTTTAGAAAAATAATGACATTGATAAAAAAATCTATGGACATTTGAATCTAAATTCACTCGTAAATGGTGTCTGATATTTATAGGGATGCTGATATACAATTAGTATTTTCCACATAATAAATTATGTTCTAATAATTACTCATCCATCTTGAAGAATTGCACTGTACTCGTGGACACCCTGTATATATAGTGCACAAAGCTGGTAATAGTTATGATGGTAAATTTGTCGTATATGGCACATGTACTGGCATAGCAAACAAAATATGAAATTGGTATATATTGTTGCAGCTTAGTGCTGCTGGTATACATGTATTGTATAGAAGAATATGTTGTTACATATTTTAAAAATGTCTATAAAAAAACTTGTGTATAGTTTTGGCATATATTTTTTTTTGAGGCTTTGAGGAAAAATAAATAGGACATCAGTAAATTGAAAAATGGATTATTTGAAAATATATAGTTTTTTTTTTTTAATATTATCTACATTATTTTTTTTATTTTATTTAGATATTATTTTCAAACATTATTTTATGTTTAATATTTTGTGTACAGTTCAAAATGCGAATCAAATATTCAATTTCTATAATATTATTAAATTGTAATGGTTAATTATATATACAAATGGGGACAAATAGTTTTGATACAGTTATTGCTTGTAATAGTGAACATACGATTAATTATTAATGCGATTTTAATCTCTTTTTAAACATGTGCGGTTTGATTTAATGACATCAACATATGGCCGTTCAGAAAAATTAGATGAGTTAATCAAAATACATTTGTTGTATTTTGTATTACGTTAACAAACCTTTGCATAAAGATGTGTATTTAATTTTAATTTTAGATGTTAGAAGAAAGGTCTTTATTCGTAAAAACTACACAAAATATTGTTAGGCTATTTGATTTCTTTTTGGCCTTTATTATACAAATATAGCAAAAATTTCTTCAAAGAAAATATTCAAAATAAAATATTTGATGTATTTTTTAATTTTCTCAATTGTTTTGCAATACGCTGAACGGTTGCATCTATCAAAACAAACGATACTCCGTATAGGGTGAAGGTGTGTTTTAGATGCGACATATCTATCCAATCGATCTGCTTCGTGGTATATCTACTGCGACCTTTGCGTTAGGTTGTTATTATACATATGAAGAATATGTCTAATATATATAGGAACGATGATAAACGTCAACATATTCGCATATAATTCCAATCCAACTCAAACTCTATATCAAATTTTATATGTAATGAAATATAAATGGGTTCAAATTTTCGGGAAACAAATGTCAATCAGAATTGTTGTTTTTTTTAAATTTAATAATGAACAAAATTTTAAATTGAAGTAGTATCATCTTCAGCTTTAATTTTATTAATTAATTATTATATACTAATTTGAATACTAATGTAGTTAGAATTTGGTACTAAATAATTGCATATTTCGCTGATAGACTGACTTAGTTCAATATTAATATGTATAGGTTTATGTTTTCGTATTCGAAATGTAAAAAAGTCATATATTTTCATCATTTATTTATAATTTTTCCACAAACAAAATAAAGCATAACAAGCTCACAAAAAGTTATATGCGAATAATGGTATATGATATTGATTAAAATATTCGACTACTTGTTGCGGATTAAAGTTTGACTGTATTTTTTTAAAAATAGAACTATTCAAAATGCATAAAATTATTTATTTATTTATTTTGAATAATAATCACATATAAAAGTTCGAAAACTTTATAATAATAAATATATAGTGTTTATGAAAAGGTTATATATGCAATTTGAAGTAAATATGTAAATCTGAAATGTACTGTAATATTTAACATATAAATGTTAAATATTATAATATTATGCTCTTTTCTATAGATTCTAGAATATTATTATACATACACTTTTTACTATATGATTTTTAAATTTATGTCGTTCAATTTCGTTGCATATATATTTTATTTTTGTTTTGTATATTTTTACACTTTTACATTTTATTATAAAATATTTCATTAAATTATATGTTCGGTGAGGAGTTACCACAAAATATTTTTATGTTATTTACAAATTTTTATATATATTAATTTCACAGCAGCCATTGACTTAATATGAATAATCTGCAACCCAAAAATAATAAACTTATAAATAAATAAATAATTTCTTGTGATAATTTGATTTTATTTTATCGCTTATAAATTTATGAATTTTAATTTCTATATAAATTATTTTGCACTAAATCATTAGAAAAATAATTATAAAAATTTAGGTTTCATTATTTTCCAATTTTCCCATTGTTCAAATGAAAACAATAAATAACTCTATGTATTTCTACATTTCTATTAAAATAATTTTGTATAAAATATAAGTTACAAATATATCCAAATACTTAACTTTTAAATAATTTAATACACATAAAATTTTATGAGGAAAGGAATATTTTCTTTTATTACACAACATTTGATTCGTAATTTTCAACTTTTATTTGAACTATTCAATATAATTAAAAAGAAAATGTTAATAAAATGTACAAATTATTTTTGTAAATAACAAGAAAAAATATATTTATTTTTACTTTCGGTTAATTTTAAAGAAAAACGGTATATAAATTACTTTCTTTAGTTTATAACTACCTCAGAAAAAATGTAGTTCTTTATTAATGAATTGTTCTTAAAAGGGGTTTTTTTGTAAATTTTTGTCGTTCAATAAAGTCATGTATTGTTAAGTTAATGTTAGTGCATATAAGGTTGAATATGGGAACTATTAATTTAAAAAATAATGTATTCATTCTTTTTGAATTGAATATTTGTTGTCGATAATTAAATTTTGTAGCAGTAATAATAATACTTTCACTACATTATGAATTTAAATTGGAAATGAAAATAAGGTAAAACTGTTAAATAATACATGGAAATAGCGAACTATTATTCTGAAACAACTACTGTCTATGGTATGTGTGCTGTAGGCGAGAGCATTCTGAATAGTAAAAACTTTTAAGTTTTGAACTAAAAAGACTATTGAAATCAATTTCAGACTTTCAGTGAGTTACAATACCACAAGATCACTTAATATAATATGCTTGTTTTATTTTTTATAAGGAAACTAGGTCTGCGGGTACTGGCATATCGACCCTAGAATTATGCTAAGTTTTTAAAATATAATTTTATTTGAACAATTTTAATGAGCGCATTCGATTAGTTCAAATTTTTAACACTTTTTCCAACCATAAGGACGTTATTTCATTAATGATGTGGGTTATGTTGGGTTTTAGTGCCTCAAGTGTTATTGGTTTATCGACAAATGAGAAAATAATTTAAATGCGTCAAATCATAAAATCACAAGACCAATTCACGAAATGATTGACTTGCCCTATTAACACTATCCATAGTTCGCAAAATTTCTGCATTATATTTAGTAATCCGTATTTTCAATACGAAGAAATATCTATGGATTTCTTACGGATGTCCTCTGGAAATTTATATGATCAGTGCAACCGTGTCCATGGTTTTTTTTATAAAAAATGTCCTTGGATTATCCGTATATTACTGATGATAATTTCTACGAATTCTTAGAATTATTTCTCTTATTATTCCACAGAATAGCCGTAGAATTTATATTCATTTTTTTTGTGAGCAAATCCACGGGTTTTGACGAAAATACGTCATGCGACAAGTGCACTCGCACAAATATTTTGTATTAACAGGCAATTGTCACTTGTTGAAACAAAATTGAATGTAATAAATAAATAAATAAAAAGTATGATGTTTATATTTTCTTATGTAAAAAATAATTAAATTGTAAGATTAAATTAATAAATAGCATAATTTTGTAGAATTTTGGCAAATAAAGCGCTTACAATAAACAAAAAACAAAAACTGCTAAAATCCATGAAAAGTTTTACAAAATTTTTCGGAAATATATCGATTTAAGTTGCTCGGTTATTGTAAAAATTATGAAAATAAATTAAATAGAGTGAGGATTATATCTAGATAAAAAATATACAAAATTCGAATCCAGTGTCTTGAATAATTGGTGAAATAAATTATGAATACAATACCTCAAATATATGTTGGAAATATTATCCTAACAATTCAAAAATTTCAATTGACCTAAATAAAATAGTATTATATTAAGTGGAAAATATATGGAAATTCTTTGGACAAATTCCAACATATATTTTCCATGGAAAATATGTGGGTTTTTTTCCACAGAAATTTTTCTCATTTTTCAAAATACGGCCGACAAATTGTTACTAGGGTGTTTAATAAATCGGTCGTGTTACCGTGTTTTGTAAAATAAAAACTGAATGATCACCATTTATAATAACGTTTACTTGTTGTATTATTTTAGAAACAAATACGAACCAATGATGTTTTCTGAGATCTAGGGTTATTTTCACTTCATCATATACTGAAATTTTACTGCGTAAATACAGTCGTTTAACCAGACATAATAAACTGAATAAAATATCATATTTTTATTATTTAAAAAGTCCACTTTATATAATTGTTTATGGACTCATTTCGCAAAGTTACACAAATGATGATCACTTTGTATTAAATCAATTTGAAACTTGATATATATAGACCATACGATCTTGAAATATAAATTTAGTGGTCGGTCATAATAGAACGATGACGACTTCACTGTTGGCAATTAATAGATTCGCAATATTATATTCTGCAAATATATTTCACTCAACTAGATAGTATAAGTGTTTCGAACAACATCGAGATATATAAAATCTCTGTCAATTCCAATTTTACGTTGCGTTCGATGGATATGGATCTAAAATTAACCGTAAACCCTAATACAATATATATGCATTTGTCTTGTACAGCTTCATATTTATTGTTAATGTACTAAAACTAAAATAAAATACTCATATGTATCTAAAAATAAAGAAGAACCACTTTATTATATGCGTGATATGATGTATACGTTGGTTTCTTTATTTAAAATACGTATACATTTTAGTATTTCGGTTTGTTTTTATTTTATTTTACTCGACATTCTTAAATTTTATTTGAATGAATAAGAAAAGAAGAAAAATTTATATAATATTAAAGATAAAAATATAGCCCATCCATTTCTGTTTCTCATTCCTTTCTATACGTATTTATTTCTTTTTAATTACCCATTTTAATGAATAGCAAAAAGTATAAAAATGAATTAAATTTTTTAATAGTTTTTTCTATAAAATCTTTGTCTTTCTATGACTTTTATTTTTTTCCTTGTTTTTTTTTTCAAAGACAAACTAAACAAAGTCTTTTTTAATTTAAAATTGAATTACACATAATTTATTAGAATATAACTTCAGTGTGTGTGTGTACCACCGTATTTACATATTATTATTACCTGACACGTATATCAAAGTGCGTAATTATTACTATTTTTAGCAAACAACATTTTCATTATTTTCCTTTTTTTTTTTTTTAACAAATTGTTAAACATTGTAATTATATATTTATTTAAAATTTGCATTAATTATAATTATTATAAAAACATCTCGAATATATTTATATCTTATTAATTAATTATTATAATATTAGTTGGGTTGTGTGTTATAATTTATTTATTACAATTTGTATATAATTTATATATGAAAAATATTAAAGTAATATGTCATAACTTCCGATTTGATTTTCATTGTATATAATTAATTTGAAGTCTCACTTTGCTGTTGATTAATTGGTCCACATCCACATACATAAACGAATATTATTTTATATAAATATATAAAGCTATTTATAGCATTAAATGTAATATTAATATAGACTTGTCAGACAGTTAATTAGTTATAATATATATATGCAATTATATGTATACAGTGTTTCAATTAATTGTTAGGATTGGCGCCCACAGTGGAAACATTAGTGAAATCGCTATTGCATGTGATAAACTTCGAACGGTCAGAACAGTCAACATTGTTTTGCGCATTAGTTAGTTACAGAAATAATTTGGTTTTAATGTTGTTTAATTATCCACAAAGAATGGCAAACAATTACTGCGTTGATTATTTAATTTGATGGCCGGAAATTGTCAAATTTGTACAGAATATTTGGATGAAAACATTTATGTTGAACTCAGTTATTGTTCGCGTTGAATTGTCCATTCTAATCGCCTCATTTAGCACCCCACCACTTCTCATTTTTTGCAAAGCGTAAAAGAAAATTTGAAATGGTGTTAGTTTCTATTCGACCAAACAAATGGCTTCATCACGTGCTTTGAATGCAATTCCTGAACTGTAACACGTATTCAAATAATTAATTAACTTGCTGTAATAAATCCATCGTAACTGGAACTGCTTATTTTGAATAAAAAAAACAGTATATCCAGTCTTAAAAAGTCTTTGCCACACTGTTTTAAATAGCGAGCGACATAGAATATGACATTTTGTTATTAAATATATATTAATATAATAAAAAATAAAAATAAAATAATATTTAAAAAATAAAGAAAATAAAATAAAAAATTTTTAAAATTTCTTTTTCAAATTCATATTATTATTTTGGTTATTTATTTTTATAAGTTTGTAATTGACTACTACTTTTGGTTCTTGAGATATGGGGGCTAGACTTTCCCATATATAGACGAAAATACAAATCTTCAGAAATATAAGAATATCCACTGAAATATACAAATGTATAACTTCTATAAAGGAGAATAATGTTTACGTTGCGGAGTAAATTATATTTTGGTATGAAATCTAATCTGAAATCCCTATATTAAAAGTATTCCCGCTATGCCACCCCTCAAATCACAATAATAATAATTAACTCGTAGCCAAGTCTCTGTAAACATTATTCTCCTTTATAAAAGTTATACTACATTCGTATATTTCAGTGGATATTCGGAAGATTTCCATTTTCGACTCAACTACAAACTTCCCAAAGCAATCAATGCGTGTATGAGAAACTATTATTATAGAATATTATAACCCTTTGATTGTTCTGCTGTGTACCACTTATGAACTCATACGGTTAAATTGTTAGTATTTTGATTTGATGCTGATTGATAATGAATAAATATTATATGAATCATATGTGATACATGCAGAAAGTCTGAATAGTAAATAGTTTAAATATTGCTTTGTGGATAACATGTGGTTCACATAATTTGAACAAAATTATTACCGTGGACGTAGTACGGTGAAGAAAAAAAAATTATGATGTGGCCAAGCAATGGGATAAGGTGGCAAAATCATTCCAACATAAATATAATGCAATATGCCAGATACAAAACACAAATTTAGGTCCATTGCAAATATTGGTAGAATACAATAAATCAATAAATGGCATCTAAAGGTGCTAAATCGGTTCACTATCGCACACGAATTCAGACACGTGCATACTTTAATTAAACCGAATATTTTCTCTTTTTGCAATTTTTTGTTAATTTTTATAAGTACATTTTCATCTATCAAATTTATACCTATACTATTAAAATTTAAAGTAAATTTGTTTATTTATTGTTATGATAAAATACAATTAACATAAAACAAAAAATAATAGCTATTCACACCCTTTTTTTTCTTTTTTTTTAATTATGGCATATAAAAATTAAAACAAATAGAGAATTTAATAAATATACAATTTAGGTATTCTATAAACACAAAAAAAAAAAAAATAAATATATTTATAAATAAGTGTTGAAATATTTTCTAATGAATTCATGCGGTATCCTTTTTTCTTATATATTTTGTATATATGTGTGTTGTATGTATTTGTGTAACTTGAATGTATGTATATGTATTATATACGTATATATATATATATATTTTTTTATGATGGGTTATATTATAAGAACAACCCTTAACATTTTATATACAATATTTACAGATATATTTTTTGTGTTGTTGTTGTTGTTGTTATTTTTATATCAAATATTTATGTATTTTTTTTTTCTTTCTGGAGCTAAACCATATGTTAATATTTTGTCTTAAAACGCAGTTATGATGATTTAAAAAGGGTCAAAATATGGTTTTAATATACATATTATATTTATGGTATATGGAATAAAATTTCTCAGAAACAATCAATATTATTTATTTTATAATATATTGTATATGTAAGGGTAAAAGTGCTAACTCTTGACTTGTGCTGAAAAATGTGGCATACAATTTCTTATTCAATTTTTGTTACAGTTATTTTCAGTAAAGTGATGTTTTTATGCATTCAAAGTCCTCTCCATATACAATTATAATCTACGCAACACATCCTGATATAGAACTCAACCTAATTTTATTATTATATTATCGAACCTATATATTTTAATAGAAAATTGTTTTTCAAATTATGTATGAAAATTTTCTGCATTTACTATTAACCATAAAACTAATGGTATTATCTATTGTGATGGTCTGTGTGAACAGCTGCATTGGCTCGTAGTTGTCAAAATTTGTTCTGTTTAGAAGAAAATTCTAGACATATTTAAGCAGAAAAGAATAGAAAGCTTGCAAAGAAAACAAATGTCATATTAAATTTATTTATGCAACTTATTGAGAACATTGCAGCAATCATTGGCAATGTTCTGGCTTTCGTCTTCTACAGAGGAACTTGATTCTTCTATCACCTTACTTTAAAATGTAACAAGTTGCTATGGCTCATCTAATTATTTATTTTAAGTTAAAATAAATATTTTCTATAGACGCATTTTTGAAACATTAAAAACAAATTTTTATACATATAAAACTTTTTTAAAATATTATTATAAAATTTATTTTAAATTTTTGTACTCTATCGGTTTTGTCTTCTTTTATTTTTTACCCAGTAATTTTGCAGTAGTCTCTGCAGCATGCATATAAATTATAAAATGGATACAGACTTCACACAGTATGAATAGCATGTAATTCAAATTTTATAATTAAATAAAAATAAAATGATATTATTTAAATATAATAAAAATTGTATAAAAATATTATCTGAAATTGATATGGCCGCGCGTGTAAATATACAATATAATTATCAAAAGAAATAAAATATAAAATTACTTTAATTTAAAAATCAAACAAAAAGTGGTATTCATTATTTTTTTTTTTCAATAATAAAATATGGTTTACATTCAGTCAGACCAGACTCTATATAGATAATATATAAATTATGGAATATTAAATTGCTTTTTGTTGATGCATTGAAATTAAAAAAAATAAACCAGATGTTGCATTAATAATACACAATACAAAATACATATTATAATTATAGTGTAAAAAGTAAAAATTATTAATATAAATGTGTATTATAAAATCATATAAATAATAATTATTGCAAAAATAATGAATATAAAATTCAAACATATATAGAGATAGACGTTGTTTAGAACTGCAAATATTATATTACAAAAGACTGACTTTGCATATTAACTTTTATTCTGTATACTATTATATATATGTGAAATAAACTTAAGTATACACATTTAAAATCGCTAGATATGATAAGTACTATACAGTCATCGAAATTTGTATAGAGCCGCATGTTGAATTTCAATTCAATTCAAAATTAAAGTAAAAATCGTAATTACACTCCTTAACTAATCATAAAATAATTAATGAGTTTATATGTAAAATTATAAATAATATATGAAAATTAAACAAAGAACTAAAAATGTATACAAAATTCATTCAGCCTATCTATAAATGGTATTTTATGAAAATTTACACAATTTACATTCTTTTGTATCAATGAATAAATTCTATTCGGCATTGAGTCTATATTAATTTCTGTAGTGTTACACACATTGAATATCATATCGATGCTTTTGTATTTCCATTTTCAGAGCTTGAACAGGACAAAAATTGTCTGGGTATAAACATTTCGAACCAATATATGTCCCATAAATTTTCCACTGGATTCAGAACCGAACGGCAAACCGACAACTTTAATAAAGCAATTTTTCTTTGCCTGAACCAATTAATGGACATATATAGCGACCATTATATCCTGTTGTGAAAAATCAGACAGGTTATCATCTAAAACATATTTACATAAGCGTTTATTTAAAGTTATGTATTGCATCTTACGATAATAAGAAAATCCAATCCATATCATCATACTGCCACCAATTTTTTTTTACTAAAATCATGTCCGTATAGTGACTTAAACCAACGGGTCCATCTACATTTGACATTTTTACATGCGGAAAAATTACATTGTCAATTCATATGATTTCGGGCAAATTTTAATCGTTTTAGTTTATGTTAAGGTTTTAAACAACATTTTTTGACTAGTTTTTTTTCCAACTAATATTTTCGGAGCAACTTAAAATTGGTTGAACAGCAGGTGTTTTTTTTATCGAATTCGATAACGTGAACGCTGACACTTCGTAGGCTCCTTAATTCCGTATAGGGTTTAATTAATTTCTTATTACTAATCTCTGCCATCGCTTCATTTTTTCCCACAATTTTCCTATTTAATAATCACATTTTAATAACATTCTTGTTTTACTCTGCGGTTAAATACTTCCCTAACGGCATTCTAATAGAATAAAATAATTTGATAAGTACGATTTACCAAATTCAGTGAAAAGATATTCGCAAATATATCAAAGTAAATTTTATAAAATCACTGCACCTTTACGTATGGCGGCACGATTACATTTTTATTATTCTCAATAATTTTTATAAATAGAAAAAGTATTTAATCCTGCACATCAACTCACACAATTAAGAAGTAAAACATATTTATTAAGGTATTTGTAATATGTGGCGTGAACAATATAACAACAAACGTTATAGAATTCGTGTTTTCTTATAGTGCAGCTATACGAATTTCGCTTACTGTATACTTGCGTGTATATATTCATGTCGTTTGTAGTACAAAAAGTTACATTGTTCAAGTATGTTGCTCTGTATTCGTTTGAATTAAATTTAAAATGAAATTAAAAGCAGAAAAACCATATATAGAGTTAGTTAAAAATTCATTTAAACAGAAATAGGAGTAATATTTATTTATTATATGTATCGTGCCTATATTATACATAAAATTATATACTGTGTATGAAAAAAGAATTGACATGACATGAATGAAGAATAAAAAAATCATTAAATTTAATTAAATATTTTTAAAATACATAATCAGATTCTTGTTTATTCATATTTATATAATTATGGTCTAATATAGAACGCATACTCCTCTCAATGTATATCGTATGCTTGGTTTATTTGATAAGTATATTAGTTGATAAATTAAAGAGATGGCGGGTTATTTTGAATATTGTATATACAATTATGCCATACAAATTGTCTCTATTTCCAAATTTTAATTTATACTGAGAAGAGATTTCATTTGACTCGCTGAATGTATTACTGTCTATATGTAAATAATAAATCTATATGAACAAAATTGTTTACAATTACAAAAATGTCGAAAAATGAAATCGATTTTTTTTTACGATATTCATAAATTATCAAAAAATGTGATAAAAAGTTATAGCACGTCGGCGGTTTGTTAAGAAACGCTGTGGTCCCCAAAGCTATATTATATTTCACATCGGTCATTTCCTTAAAAGAATGCGTATATATAAAATTTCAGATAGATATATCAATTACTTTTGTCATTGAATCGTAAACAACATTAGTTTTTATTTATTATTTATTTTTGGGCATATAGCCACAATTTATTTGTTAAAATGGACCAGAAGTAAATTTCGAGTGGTTAAATGTTAATGTTAATGTTTATGTGTGTAAAAAAATCATCACAGAAACAAAAGTATTCGACTTGTGAAATACTCTACGAACTTCTTTCCGTCAATTAAAATGATTTATAAATACGGCATATACTGAAATTTGTTGTGATCGTACCACCGCAAGCACACAAAACAACAAAACCACCACCACATTTGTAAAAAAGTGTATCCCAAGGAAATAATGATTTAAAAATAAATTGATATTAGTTAAAAAATTATATTTTAGTTTTACCTTCATTATAGATTCGTCCTCGTACTATATATACCAAATATGTAATGTAGCTTATTTTTCTTTTGATACCATGAATTTCATCAATTTCATAAATTAAAAAGAAATGTCCCTTTAGTTATTTTTCGTTATAAATAAATATAAATTGTATGTGTTCGTACGTACATAAGGAAAATTAAATAAACAAATGAGGAAAAATGATGGCAAGTTGCAATGAAAATGTATTGAAAGTTTTTTTATTTTAATTTTATGTTACAATATGCGCTTTTGTTTTGTTAAATCATTCATTATACATTCAAATTTTGTGTATGGTATTATTTTGTGCTCATTAAAAAAATATTGTACAAGTAAAAGGAAATGCTTTTTTCCATGATCTGCTTGTACATTTATTTTACTTTTATTTTTTTATTTTTTTTTACTGCATCTACAATACATAATTAGCGCAAATTGTGGTAATTGCTTTTTTTTCTCAATAGAATTTATATTTGAAATTTAAATTTATGATAACAAAGTTAATACTATTAAAAAATATAAATATAATTGTACATAGAAATATAATTTTATTTAAATAAAAAAGTTTACTACCACTGCTCTTATACGAATATTTAGTGTAATAGAAAATCGGTAAATTTCATTATAATTTCCTACTAATTACTTATTGTCTTATAGTTATTTTACAGATTATCTATATACATAATTACATATGTACATCTCGCAAATTAGTATACTTTCTATAGGTGTAGATTAGTTAAATATATGTAATTCCGATATTAAGGTGGTATTATTTGGTACAGTCTTTATTCATTCAATACTTTCTATAGGTGTAAATTAGTACAATGTATGCGTAATTCTGATATTAGAATATGTCATCAGTTTTAATATTAATAATAATAATATTTCACATTTATTATTGATAAGTAATTGTTTATATTTAATAAAAAAATTTTCAGTAAAATTTGTGTGTTGTAATTATTAAATAATAATTTAATATTACACCAACATTAATAATAATTAAAAAATAAATAATTTTTTATTGATAAACTCAAAAAAAAAAAATGATAGCTTACAAATTGAACAGAGATTATAATATACCTCTTACAAATATGTCTTATCGGTGAATATATAAATAACATATGACACTAACTGAATGTAATGCTGGTAGCAGTGACTTATAAATATTTTGTGTGAAGAAATTACAGTCAAAAATATTGATCATTCCAATATGTGTTATATGAGCAGAAAGTGTTAACAACATTTTTTTTTTGCTAATTGAAAAGTATTATGAGCAGATAGTCATCGAATGATTTATGAAAGCTTATGGTGAACTTGCTTCATAAAAAAAAAAAAAGCTATTGTATTACATGGTTTCAATTACTACAAATGTGGTAAATTTGAATATCTTATACAATCTGTGTATTTGATGGTATCAGAAAGGAGTTGTGTATTGTTTGTTATATTATGTATCCCACCCGCACCGTATTCACTAGATGTTGCTCCATCATAATACAACTTGTTCAGATGAATGAACTCTTTGAATTAGTACTTCTACATTTCCACAATATCGAAAAATGGTTCGATTCTTAGATTCATAAATTGCAAAATAATTTGGAAAAGGTTAAACATTTTTAAAGCAATGCAATGTTAATTTTAATGCTCGTTCTTTGAATAAATAATATACATAATTTATTATCAAATAATAATAATTTTTTTTGTTTTTCTCGTTATAAAGATAAGAAATTTTATTGACAAATCAAACTGTGTAATTAAAAATAAAGTCTATAATGTTATTTTCAAATATTTTTATTAACCCACTCCACCCTCCATTGATGTTAACATTTAAATATTTATAATATATCATTTAATGATGTAAAAATTATTAAATCCAAGGGTTTATAGAGTTTTAGTACCGATTTTGACATGAGATATTTTGACTGACTTTTCGCTGTTTCCGCAAAACTCAACACGTTGTTTAGACCGTTTATTGGCTTGTGTTTTGTTTATGTAGAGATGATGAATCAACAGTGTTTAATCCACACAAAAATCCACGAAATAAAAACTCACGTTCATCTGGAGGATTACAATATTCTGCACTTTGTTTCACAATCAACTTTGTGCATATAGCAAGACTTCCTTCCTTTTGGGTATATACTCTTGCGATACGATGAGTGATGATAAAAGATGCTCGCTTCACATATTCGCAATGTTACCCAAAATTTCAGTATCTGGCATAATTTATACTCAAATGGACGTTTATTTTAAAATATCGCATAAGATAAAACATTATTAAAATTATTCTTCATATTCATTATGGCATGCAATAACACAAAAGGAACATTAACATTGTAATATATTCGCTTGAGATTTATGTTACGTAAATAAATGACTATATATACCATATTTTTCCGTTGCACAAGTTGTTTGTTGAGATATTTAGTGCCTAGTACAAAATAAATATGAATTTTAAAAGAATTTGTAATTACTTATATACACTTTTACAATACAATATATGATTAATATGGAATATTTATAGGGTTAAAAATATAAAATGACAAATGTAAATTTATATAATTTACATATATGTGCGCGTGAGTATCACCAAAAAATTTTTTTTTAAATTAATTTAACATTATATTTATAGCGCAAATGATTCTTTTATTAACCGCATACATATTATTTTTTTATATAAATAACATTTCAATATTAATGGTTTCCATATTTTCCATATACAATATTTACAAAAATATAAATATAATATGTACATGACATGGTGTTTAATATGGCAAAAGTGTGTATATATCCCATATAAGTATAGTTATAATTGTAACATTAAAATTTTCTTATAATTTCATGCATGTAACAGAACATTTCATAGATAATAATAATTAATTTGTGTTTTTCTCCTATTTATTTTAGATGTAATGTGTGGCGCAGTTGTACACAACATCAATAACGTATATCATAAAACTATATTTACAGATGACAACTTTTGCATATAAATATAGTTTTTATACTATTTATATATATTTGCATTTTACAATTACAATGCTGATGACATTTATGAACAGTGATCATTAAAGTAAAGACAGGAATTTAAAGGAAATATATTATTATTATTATTATTATAATATTTACGCGTACACATAAACAAATACGCATATACAAACATAATCATCAAATGTAAAATAATTTTAATTTTAACTAATTTCATCGTTAGTGAATTTTATTATCTTTTTACAAGTGACATTCATATTTTCAAAAATTTATGGTTTCAAAAACCCTCATAATTAAAATATAGTATAATAAATATAGAAAAGTGGAAAACGAAAAAAAAAAAAAAGTGTACGTTTAAAATTGTACGTGGGTTAAGTAGTTTTTTTTTTGTGTTTCGTCAAATGTGTGGGGCATATTGTGAACAATTTTTATTTGATTTCTTTCTTTCCGAAAATCATTCAAAAAATATATATTATAATTAAAAAATAAATGATAAACAATTGAATAATTTATTGTTATCACGTGCGCATAATAATAATAATAAAACTATATATATAATATTGCAATAAAAATAAAATTTTATATTTTTGCTATTTTATTAAAATATTTATCGCACGCATAAAAATAAAATATATTTATTTTCTATAACAACAAAATTTTTAAATCCATTACACATCATCACCACACAGACATCATTATCATTGCTGATATATAACTCAAAATAACATTTTTTTTTTTATTTTACTTATTGTATATATAAAAGACATTAAAATAGAATTGTATTTATTATAAAGAGACGAATAAAAAGAAAAAAATTATTAACATTTGTGTGCATACGTTAAAAAATATAATTATATATAAAAAGGGAAATTAAAAAAAAAATTCCTATAATAATACGATATATAGCGCATATCTAAAAAAAAAAGTGTATGTATTTAGAATAGATATGTGTAAAACTCATATACAACATTGTTTATAGTGAGAGTATACTATAATCTTATAAAATCTATATATATATATATATCAACCAAATTGTGTATCATTAAAATCTACTGCAACAAAAACAAATGAAACAACAATAAAATCAAAAAAAAAAAAAAAAAGGACGTAGACATCCACTTCAAATTAAAATAAATATTTACATGTGCCACATATAGACACACAGAGACACACACAGTTAACTCGGGACGCATATAATAAAAACATATATATAAAATAATAAATAAATATAAATAAAAACATCAAATTTACATTCAAAATTAACACATTAACAATTTGTTGAGTTATTCCAATTTTCCAGAGAATTTATTTATATATATATATATATATATATATGTCCACACAACGACACATATAACAACTAACTACACTTTTTATATATATATATATCTATATATATTAAGTACATTCATATATATATATACGTATATTCAGTTATAAAGTGTAAAGTGTATACAATTTTATATATATAATTTATATGAATTTTCCGAATGCATATACGTTATTCATATATATGTGGAAATACAAAGTAATTTAATGTGTGCGGTGAAAACATAGACATGCATTTATATATACAATAATAATAATAATAATAATAATAATAATAATAATAATAATAATAATATAGGGAAATGAAACATAGAAATTAAATTAAAGGAATAACATTGAAAATAATCATAAACATAACTCTATACAACATAAAAAAAAAACATAATACTTATACGTATACAATCGTTCATACATAAATATATAAATATATATATATATATATATATAAATAACATATAAATATATAACAATGGGAACAAACAATTCATATTATAGTGTTATTAAAATGCAATGGTGTAATTATAATAGTTATTATTCGTGTTGGAAAAGATTTATGGGTGTATGTGTATTGTTTCACATAATTACTTTTTGTGGTAAGTTTTTTTTTTTTAATTTTTATACCTGATGCATTTCATAAAATTCATTGTTTTATTATATTTATGAATTTTTAAAACAAATTATATATAACTATATGTCCGCAGATATAATATTAATATTAAAATTATTCTTATTTTCATCATCATACTCACCCACACCCACACCTATTATTCACATATAATCTTTTCAATTATTATTATTATTAATATTATTATGATTTATTACACAATAAGTTTATATAATATATATATATATATAGTTTAATATTAAATTAGAGAATAATTAGCAAACAATTTATAGTGTATGCAAACCATCTGATTTGATATCAGTATACACTATATGGTAAAAGCACTAATCAGTTTAAGCACGCGTTTATACTTAATCTTATAAATTTTATTATTATTTAAATGAAATGAAATGAAAATATTATAAATAATATACGTACAGACATAATCGGGTTGATTCTAATATATATACTTTCTTTTAAACACTTTACCAAAACCATATTTACCTATGTTTTCACATGCATGGCATTAAAACACAGGTTTTAGGTTTTAGCTATCTCTTGGCTATTCAACCGCATCTATCTGCAGCTATACTTGCTTACTTACTTACTTCATGGTACCCAGGCGCGGTATTTGCCGTCTCCAACCTGACCTATTCGCAGTCAATGGCTACCAATCCCGAATTTTAAGAATCTTTATATCACAGTTTACTGCATCTAGCCATCTCGCCTTAGGTCTTTCGGCTCTCCTTCTACATTCTGGATTACCATGTAACAGTTTTTTTTCGACACACACTTCTCCTCCATGTGTAATACGTGTCCAAGCCATGTTAACCTATTGCAGATTTTACTTGTTTTGACAATATTTGATTGACCGTACAACTTGTCTAATTCAAAATTCGATTTTCACCTCCAACCATTCTGTTCTTTGAAGGGACTAAATATGCAGCTATAACGTCTTTCAATCTCGAATTTTAAGGATATTTTAATATCATGGTTTACTGTATCTAACCATCTAGTTTTAGGGCGTACGTCTCTTTTAGTATTCAAAATTTTCAACGTTTATCTTCCAAAGAAATATTGAAAATTTAGAACATTTTACATTTCACTATATATTTCTGCAATTTGAATTTATGGCATCAACGAAACATTCATTACAGCCAAGTGGATGAAATAATACGTGCATATGGAAGCATATAACCAATCCACCAATTGTATATACTGCCATTAACGAATGATGAGTGTTTCCATAATTCTATTATTTTTATATATGGGGGTGACCATATTTTCAAAGATATCCGTTTTTTTTTTGTTTGTTATTCCATGAACGAACAAATTGTCACTCAGTTTGAAAAATTTCAGTATTAAATTTCCGAAAAATGTCCCATGTAAAAATAGCTAGAATTGAATCCGTTATATATCACAATTAATATACATTAACGCTATACCACTACTGACTGAGTGAAAATTTAATTGTTCTGTTAAAAAAAAATGGAATTCCGTTAAAACGTTGGCCCCCTTCTAAACAAAAGTTGTCTAATATATCCCAATTAATTATCTATATACAGTTTGTGCAAAATATATATGTTTAAAACGTGTGTCCGATCAAAGAATAAAAAAACGGATTCTCCAAAGAAAAAAATGTTTGTTTCCTTTCAACGGAAATGGTACCCATTTTTTAAGATCTTAAATACTGTTCAGAAACGGCTGATTGATTCAGACATTGGTCTGGTAAATGTATGATTGGGGTTAGACTTCCCATTCAAATGAGCTTTTATAATGTATTCTTGACCCGTTTTGCAACATGTAAACCCTGACATTGTAATGCACATAAATAATATTACTTCTTATTGCATATTCTATGTATAGAGATGTTTCAGTACTTAAATCATTTGAGTTATTAACGGCCGTTTTTAAACCGTTTAAACTAATCTTTACAAATTACGTTCTAAATTTATGTACAAACAATCGATGCATTTAATTTTCTTTACAATAAAATAATAAAGTGAAAATTTCGGAAAATGTAATTTTTTTGCAGATATTTTCAATGTGATAAAAATAATTTATCATAATGCTTTCAACAAATGTCAAATGCTAAATATTAAAGCATGATAGTGATAGTAAAATGTCAGAATCATAGTTATACCTCTAACCCAAGTACAATATATATCCATTCCAGAATGAAACTGTTTATATTTATATTGAGTTTGTAGGGAAAAGTTTAAACATAAATTTGTTACATTTTTTGAATATGAAGAAAAATGATTTTTTTATTGCTGGGTAATAATTTTTTTCTTTAATGCCCTCATTAGGTTTTGAACAAAATCAACTGATGTAATTTTAATACCGTTGCGTTTAAAAATGATTTTTTTATTGCTTGGTAACAATTTTTTTCTTTAATGCCCGCATTAGGTTTTGGAACAAAATCAATTGATGTAATTTTAATACGATAAGCCAATAGGTGCTTTTTAATTACATCAAATCAACGAAAAGTAATTTTGCTCGTCCGCAGCGCACCGCACTTCAGCTGCCGAACAGGATGGAGTCGGAATTGCAGTATCGCCGCTCCCAGCATAATTATTTGAATTATATGGATTGGATCAAAAGTAAATATTTATAGTCCTGAAATTCATTCAACTTTTGATAAACTATTGTTTGGCTTGTGGTCTGTTTGCAAACCAACATAATTTTCTGTTTTTTTTTTTTAAATTCTGTGTCGGGAAATAAGTCAATATACAATAATTCCTTGTCCTACGTATATTATCCATTCTTATTTGCAATTTACAATATTATTCAGAAATGGATGTTTTCTGATGCACAATAAAAAAGCATAGTGCACCCACATTCGTTTGTGCAAACTTTCTAATTGTTATTTGTGATTCAAATTGCGCTTTCACTTTGATGTTATCAAAATACATAAATAAAAAGCAACAAATTGATTGTTCGGAATTACATCCTCCTCTGTATGGTATTATTTTGTAACCGTAATTAGTAGAAATATTACTTTTATATATAAGGTTGTCAACTATCTCCCTTCCGCCTTTTTGCTCTTTATTCAATGCTTTATAAAAAGTGTTACAGTAATCGGATTTAGTTCAAATATGCGCCGTTTTGTTCGATAATCTGTTTCCATCTAGACTGCAACTTCATAATACCTCCCTCGTAGAAGCCCCCCTCCTTATTTGCGAAGAACTCGGACAGCCACTTTTCACAAGCCTCTTTTGAGATCAACTTTACACCACCAAGGGCGTTCGCCATGGACAGGAACAGGTGGTAATCACTTGGCGCTATGTCCGGGCTATATGGTGGATGCGATAAAACCTCCCATCCGAGCTCCCGTAGCTTCTGACGAGTCATCAACGAAGTGTGTGGTCTGGCGTTGTCCTGGTGGAACACTACACCCTTCCTTTTGGCCAATTCTGGACGCTTCTGGTCGATCGCCTGCTTCAAGCGGTCCAGTTGTTCGCAGTAGATGGTAGAATTAAGCGTCTGGCCATATGGGAGCAGCTCATAGTGGATGATTCCCTTCCAATCCCACCAAACACACAGCAAAACCTTCCTGGCCGTCAATCCCGGCTTGGCCATTGTTTGGGACGATTCACCGGCCTGCGACCACGACCGTTTTCGCTTGATATTGTCGTATGTGATCCATTTTTCGTCGCCAGTCACCATCCGCTTCAAGAATGGGTCGAGTTCGTTCCGTTTCAGCAGCATTTCGCAAATGGAAATTCGGTCCATTAGATTTTTCACTGTTAATTCATGTGGCACCCAAACATCAAGCTTTTTTTTGTATCCAGCCTTCTGCAGATGGTTTAAAATGGTTTGGTGACTAACTCCCATCTCCTGGGCGATGTCACGAGATGCCACATGCCGGTCTAACTCGATGTATTCCATGATTTGATCGGTATTTGTCGTCACAGGTCTTCCGCCGGCTGGCTTATCCATGGTGTCGTTTTCACCGGCTCTGAATCGTCGAAACCATTCCTCCGCGGTTCGAAGTGATAGAGTACCATCCCCAAAACACCATTAATCTCACGGAACGTTTCTCTAGCGGATTTGCCTTTAACGAAGGAAAACTTTAAAATAGCGCGAATTTCGGCGTTAGTGAACTCCATGTTTACACGTCTATAACTGTTGAACGCAATATCCAAACTAATCATACATAGCGTCGTTTTGTTTGTTATGTCAAGAGCTTTCAAATTATGTACAGTGTTGCCAGATACGAGCTCTGTAGCGCTTTGTACATAGCCGCGAAATTAAAAAGACAAAAAGGCGGAAGGGAGATATTTGACAACCTAATATTAACAGTGTTAATTTAAACACAAAATATTAACCATGTTTTAAATTATAATTATCCTATCTACATATACTATTTATATTTAGGTATACACGTACGTACATGTTAAATAGACATTATATACAAACAAAATTGTAATACCCTTTTAATTTATATAAAAGGAAAATAAAAACATTATTCTTCAAATAACAAAATAATAATAACGGTAAAATAATGAGAAAAAAAAATAATAATAAAATAAATAAATTAAAACACAGGAAAAAATACTCATTTTAAAAATCATATAATATTAATCATATTATTATACATGTCATAGACAATGAAACGCAATATGAAGAAGTAATAAATTAAAATATAAAATGATTTTCATGCCATTTGCAAATCCGATTGTTTCATTTTCATATTTCACACAAATTATTATGCCATAGAATTTATGTGCGTAATAATGTACAATTAAAATTATACTTATACTTTTAAATTATAATAACATACACGTAATATTAGTCGCATATATGACCCACAAAAAAACTAAAAAACAAAAATTAATTTTTTTAATATTAACATGAAATGGTTTTTTTTTGCGACATCCGCCATTCATTATGAAATTAAATTTTAATCTATGTGCTCATAAAAACACTAATTTTAATTTTTATATTTTTCCTATGTACGAAAATATATATTATAACCATAAAATATTCTTATATATATGAAAATTATATAAAAAAAAAAAACGATGAGGAAATGAGTAAAAGTTTCAAAACCTATCCTTAATTAGGTGTGCCTATATTCGCATTATACTTTAAAGAAGAAAAAAAAAAGGCATACTCACACACAAACACACACACCATTTAAATATTAATCAAGTCCTTCGCATTAGTTTAGACGTTGAATTTACATTTTTTTTTTCTTTATGGTATTTGATTCATTTTTTTATGGAATAAATTTTTTTTCGCATGTTTAAAAGGATTAAAGTACCCTTGCTTATAATTTCATTTTTTTTATGGCTGCATATATACCATATACCATATATATATATAAATAAATAAGGAGGGTTGTTGCTTCATGTATTCATATCATTCCAATTTTCATGTTGGATAACAATATATCTATTATTTATGTATACAACAATAGCAATAATTCCTGCAACAGTCAGCGTCAACAACAACAACAATATTATAGCATAGCATGTGTGTGTGTGTTTTTATGTAATATAGAATATTACTAATATATAATAGAAAATAACAATATGTATAATATAAAGGATAGATAGTAGGTTTTGTTAATTAATATAATTGAATTCCTTTTTTTATTTCTATATCATTCCATTCACAATGTTACGTATACGTATATGGAAAAAAAAAATAAAATTGAAGGATAATAAATTTTTGGTTTCATACCAGAAAAAAATGTGTACTTACAATACAATACAAATACATATATCCCACCTACCAACATATATATACCATATACCATATATATGTTATATATATAAATTACATTACACGTATACACGTGTTCATTTATATGCTAACAATGGTTTTCCTGCCTTTGTTGTTAATAATATAAATTATTTTCTATTGTGGTATCGGTGTATATTTTAATTTAAAATCATTTCTAAATTCAGAGATTTTATATAATAATTTAATGTCAAATAAAAATTACCGAAAAGTTAACATATCAAAGTGAATTTTTGTATAAAAGTAAATTTTTGTGTATATAGGTCGATCATACCAATTTATGTTAAATAATTCTATAATTTGGGGTTATTATTTTTTCATATCAACCTATATTATGATTGGACAATGAATTTAACCATATTTATATTTCAATCAAAGATGTTGTTGTTGTTGTTGTTGTTATATAAAATTCGTTTTAATTTATTGTGTTTTCAAGAATAAATTTTAACCGTTTTTACTGAGAATTGAACGTTACACATATAATAGCATTAATGTGAAAATGATGATTTGCAACTATTATTGGATAAAAATCTGTGTCAAATAAAATCAGAAATTGTGCAAAAAAATAATGGTCAGAATACAAATCTCATATTATATCAAATGTACGGGTATCAAGTGAGCGTTTTTTTTGTGAAAATAAAACACTTATTTTAAATGGGAAAGTAATAAAAACATCTGGTTCAATATATTGGCCATTGCTTTCTACACATTTGACCACCTTTGCAATTTGTAGATATCACGCCAAACAGAATTGTTCGTGTTTTGAAGCAAACCCATCAGACACCCAAATTTCGGCTTCTTCGTAGGAATCGAACTGCTGCTCAACCAAAGTGTCCCATCGATGAAAACAAATGGTAGTCGGAAGGAGCAAAGTTTGGTGAATACACAGTCGGTGGGTTAATAGATCCCAGCCAAGTGCTTTGATTGTATTTTGAACCGGTTTTGCTTTGTGTACAGGTGCATTGTCATGGAACAAAATTACCTTGCCTTGTGTTCTGGCCCATTCTGGTCATTTTTCGATCAATGCATGTTTCAAATTGATCATTTGTTTTGTCGGTGGTGATCAGCATTAGTTTTACCAGGTTTTAGGAGCTCGTGGTACACCACACCTTTATGGTCCCACCAGACACACAGCATTGTCTTCTTGCCAAAACACGATTTGGTTTTGCACACGATGTTGATGGTTGGTCTGGATTAACCCATGATTTTTTCCGTTTACGATTCTTAAAATAAATCCATTTTTCATCGCCAGTAACAATTCGATGCAAAACTGTTCCCTATCGAGATGTTTGTATCTTGGCGGCTCACTTGATACCGGTACACCTGGTATATAATTATGGGTACCATGACAAATTAAATGAATCGAACAGAAAAACTAAATGTATACAACATTGCAAAATGAAAGATTTATGTGGAAAATCTTTGTCATGTATGTGGTGATGATGAATGCAATTAAATCCATATATGTATTCTGTTTTGTTGTATAATGTGTTGATACATTTTTGAAACATTCAAATTTAACATATTAGCAGGATCATTTTAAATGTAGACTTTTTGAGTACCATAAAAATTATCATGTACTTTTATATTACATCGATGGGTTTTTAGCATAGAATGTAAAATTTACTGTGAAATTTAGCGCTTTTTTGAAGTTTAAGAAAATCGGATAAATGGTTTTGTAATTCTAATGGGAATATTGAGGATTCAGAAATGGAGGAACGATTCTAAACATTAGAAATTATAATTAAATACTTATGTTTATCAGGCATCGGCGAAAACAATAGAAAATCAATTGCAAATGTTCAATGTAAAAATATCACAATGTTAGTATTGATAGACTACGCAGACACAATCGAGATTTAACAACAAGATTTTATAGTTAATATACTATGAAATGTATTGACTTGGGGATAATATGAATTATGCTGTCAAACTGGATGACATCCCCTCACATCTGTGCATATTTCAAATGTGACATCCGTAAGAGGATCGCTTCATATGATACCGAAAAATCATTAAATTTATACAATTAAGTTAATTTTTGTATTTAATTAAACATCTTAACATAAACTGTATATAGTTAAAATACCTTGAATTACTTGAATTATAAATTGCTCAACCACAATGGTAATGTTAAATTTCTCCATATGAAATACAAAAACCATACCATCACTAATGTTACTTTTACACACAATGAGAGCTTAAATAAAGTCTGTAAACTTTCTCATTTGGATTGTAATATAAATGGTGGTGTGTCGGGGATGTATAGAAAAACAACATTTTTTTTTCTTTATTTTTGTTATTATTGATTTCAGATCATTCGGAAGAAAACAAAAGGATATTTTTGTTAGTCACCATTTAAATAAAATATATATTATTAAATTATTTTTTAACAAAAATTTAAAATATTAATATATTCATCAAACAAGCTATTAACATCCTTTAATAAATACAAACAAATTTATTGATTAGGCAATATAATATAATATATTAGTATTTATATTAGATATTTGTATATATAAATATCATATAGGTCCTCAAAATTTAATTAACCATTTCTGTTTTGTATATTTCTATTAACTATATAAACTCGTACATATATCAAATTATATATGTTTATTTATATATTGTTTAGATATAATATTCGGATATTATATACAATATTCTATTCTAAGTATACACATATATAGAATTATAGAATATATAGCCTTATATAGAATATATAGATTGTATATAGTGATATATACACACAAATACATATGTATACTATATAATATACAAAATTCTTAAAACATTTATCAATGTTATTGTCATTCTAAATAACAATATTATTATTGTATTCAATTCATTATGTACTACAAACAACAAAGAACCACTAAAGACATATCGCAATAATTAAATCAGTAAACGAAACAATTTTCTTTAGTTTATTATAACATATATTTTATATAATAATATATTTATGCGGTATAAGAGAAAAGATAGTTTATTATTTATATATTGTAGAAATATTCCTTCACTTCAAAATTTCTTATATACTCGTATGTTCTATATACAATTAACAATTATATACATAGTCAAGTCATATATAATATATATATATATATAAATATATACATATTTCAAAACACTTTTCGGGTAATGTAAATTGAATTAATCCCTTGCTTTAATTGAATTTACAAAACAAATGCGTTGTATTATATACAATATAAGAAAATATATATATATATGAGTACATAAACAATACATATATGTTTATATTATATATTATATATAACATTGGTATATAGTCATCATTTATGTTTACGATACAAATCAAAGGCGTTTTGTTTGATATTGAATATGTGTATGTATGTATTTATGTACAAAATCACATGTATCCCTATATATTATATGTATGTTATCTATGCACGTATATATATACTTCCCTTTATTTTATTATATGAATCTGTAATACTTTTAGTGTATGTTTTTGATAGGTATAATATATACACTCATCACTTTTTTTACGCAGTAGATATGCGCCGGAGAAAAGCGTGTAAAAGAAGATATATGAAATCCATACAAAAACTTTTAAAAAAAATTATGTTTTGGTATGGTATCCATAATTCAAATGTATAAACAAAAAAAAATTCATTAAAAAACTCGCATATGTTATTAATTTTGAGAATCTGCTTTTGCATATGTTTGGCAACAACAATAACAACAAGGAGATGCGATATCTTTTTTGAGAGACTATTGGACAATTCGTCGTATCGGTACATGTGCACAGATCTCATTTAAATTATTCGCTACGTCTACAATGCGTGATGATACATCAAGAAATGATTTTCCTGTTTGCTCGCCATGTTCAAGCCTTATATTGTCTGTTTTATCATCATCATCATCACCTTGATTTGGCTTTGCTTTGGTTATGTCATAGAAATACGCATATATATGCCAATCAGTTGCGAAGGCGGAGAAATAGCATTCAGTTTTTCCGGATTTCCATTTTTGTATACAGAATTTCAAATTATATTCAATTTACAATCTTTCATGGAAGAGATTTTAAAAATCGATTCACGCATTCAAAAGATATGATCGATTTTCCATTCGATGGCAGAGAAAATTTGAAGAAATTTGTGATACTGTATAAAGTGAACAAAATCAAAAATCGTACAAAAAATGTATACAGTATCATTATTTCATAAAAAATGTCAATGCCATCAAATGGAAAATCGGTCATATCTTTTAAACGTTGTGTGAATTGATTTTAAAAATTGCTTCTATGAAAGATTGGAAATTGCTTATAATTTGCAATTTTGTACAGAAAACTGGAAATCCGTTAAAATCATGGTCCATAATTCAAAAAAATGATAATTCGTAAAAGTCGATTTTCCAGAAAATTTAGTAAGTTGACATTCCAATTTTTTTTTTCATAATGTAATCTACTTTCAACTCATCTACCAGAAAAATATATTGTGATATTGCAATCTGAAAATATTTTTTCACGTGTCGCCACCGAATTTCCAACATGCTATGATATCGGAAAATAATTTTATTACTATCAATTAGTAGGATTTGTTTCTGAAACACACTCAGGCCGGTTTGCTTGCCAACTGCTGTTTATAATTGACTTTCGTGATTTTCAAGATCATTAATTTGGCATTTGTTTTGCTATCAGCAATTGGAAATGTTTTCAATGCATCAATTACATTATACATTCATCGTTACATAACTTTCTAATTTATTTAAGTTGAACTTAAATGATCGTCGTACATATCAATATATTAAGTCATATTAGTCCAAATGGAACCTTTGGCATAAAACTAAACATTCATTACAGCCAATTATTCAGCATGGGAGTATACGGCAATTCACAATAATTGTACTGCAATTAACGAAAAAAAGATGTTTCCATACTTCTATTATTTTTTATATGGGTAATTAACCATTAGTGATGTGTGTGTGTGTGTGTGCGTGCAGACATTGTTAATCTTTGAGTACCGTCCAACACCATATTTTCAAAGATATCCTTATTTTTTTCCATAAACGAACAAATGGTCAATCAGCTGAAAAATTTCCATTATTAAAATATCGGAAAATTTTCCATGAATTCGCTTGAACGATTTTCTTATCATCACGTCGTACATAGTGTAGGTTTTAAAAGTAACAATTGTGATCGAGTGGTTGTATTATGGATGTTATGTTACGATGGCCACAAAAACTTTAAATTCAAATTATGGAAACATTCCGTAAAAATATTACTCTATGTTATTTATTTGCCATTCACTATTAACAATTTCTATTAAACTTCAGATGTACTGTATATGATAAGCATACTCATGGAATATAAAAAATTGGATCTATAGAATTCCTAAAATTTTCAATTAAAAAAAACCCGTGCAATAAGTAATTGAGGGAATGGTTTTATATCGTATTAGAATATAAAACCGTGCGTAAAAACCGTATTGAGTGTATGTATAGATAATAGAAATATGTAATATAAAAATATGTTCTAACTACAAATGTATATAATTGATTAAAATGTATATACAATACAAACTTTAAGCATAACCATATATTAAATGTATTTTATATCAATATTTATATGTTATGGCATAACATTTAATAATTTTAGTTATTATATTATAAAATATGGTGTACATAAATGAAATGAATATTGTATATATACT
This sequence comes from Bibio marci, assembly GCA_910594885.2. NCBI lineage: Eukaryota > Metazoa > Arthropoda > Insecta > Diptera > Bibionidae > Bibio > Bibio marci. Next base: position 15,316,073 of record OU343114.1, read on the forward strand.
ATTAATGCACATACACATTTATACAATTTATAATTTGGTAAGATTATAATATAATGTATGTATCTATAAATAAGTTTTACAAATTTATATAATTTATGTTAAAACAAGTACAAATACACACATATAAATACATATATATTCTAGTATATATATTAAATCTATTATTAATTCAATTAGAAACATTGCCTAAATATATACACACATTCCATTTCGTGTTATGAATATGATTATATAATAAAACATTTAATTTAATTTTCTTATTTAATAATATAATATTTTCCATTATCTTATATAATTTTGCGTATTTACGTACATATGTACCATAAACATTTTCTTATAACTAATATAAGAATATAGTCTATCTATCTATACTATAATATATATTGTATTATTTCATTTCATTTAACTCCTTATACAAATTTATTTTATCCTATAGAATTTAGGATGAACAAAAATTAATTTATGTACAATAAATAAAATGGCTATATATATGTATACGTGTATATGAAACACGCATTTAACTCTTACACAATTAAAGAATTTTAGTAATGTAAAATTATGTGTTGCGTGAAGTATATCTTCAAGGTTACTTGAAAAATATTTTCTGCTTTTAAAATTTTATTTTTCAGCCTACATAGTTACGTACAATAACACCCTTTTGTTAAAAGAAATATATTCATATATATCTAACATATTATTCGCTATGTGTGTGTGTGCATGTGTATAGAGGTGCTATATATATACTATAAATATGTGTTTCTTATGTAAAAGTATAAAGCTTTTAAGAAGGAGGAAGGAAATATACAAAAGTTTTTCCCTCTGTTTTAATAAATAAAAAAATCGGTTTTATTAGTTAATTTGGTGTTAATGATGTTTATACTTATTTTTTTTCCGTATGGTGTTGTGTATGTTGTACATAGTGTAAGTATGCTGCTATATATGCTGCTTCTACTATATATATATATACGAAATACAATATTTATATACATTTTTATAAATTTAGAAGTATAAAATCGGAAGTTATCAACTGGTAGGGTTGTCAATTTTTATATACGAGTACAATAATTCATTGTATTAATATTGGATCAATTAAATTTTAATATTTTCCCACTGATTTGTTTGATTTTGAAGTGCCTTTTTTTATGTTATAACATTATTAATATTATAAAATACAATGGAAAATTCGGTGGTGCGTTATATGAAAATATTTAAATGGTTGTGTATTACACAAGCCCAAGGATAACACTAATTTTTTTTAATTATATTAATTAGTAATTGGAAAGAAATTTAAAAATTCTCAATCAATTTCGTATTTTCTAACAAATTATTGTTATATAATATTAAACAATATTTTGTGGTATTATATGGAAGGTGAAATTTGTCAATGATGTGGGTGGCGTTTGACTTGATGACAAAATATTCTCCCTATCTTAACTATGAGTTACTTGAGAATTTATCTTATCATTTGGGTTGTATTGATAATACGCAACCATTTAAATATTTTACATACATTTATAATAATATTAATTGTGTCAACCCTATAATGCCCATCATCAAGTAACCTATATAATACTATTGTATATATATATACAATATTTCATTCATTTACATTTGTAAATGATTGTTCAACATTAAACGTGAAGAAAACTTTATGATGTAGTAAATTTAAACAGTTCATTGTTTTTTTTTTTCATTATTATTATTATTATTATTATTATTATTATTATCATTACCTATTTAAAATGTTTAAATGTGGCAAATTTAAAGTACGTCACGTAAAATCTAATGAGAGTAATTTTCTGGTTTATTAGAATTTATATTTTATATATATTGTAGTAAAATATAAAGTAAATTGTAAAATAAATATAATATAGCTGCTTTTTCATATTATTTTTAAAATAACTGAGTGGGTGTAGGTGGTAGGCGAGAGATAATCGAAATAGTTTTACTAATATTGTTTTAAACTATATTTGTATATAGGGTAAGGATGGATGTTATATGACTGTTGTTGGGTCATGACATTATTAAATTATTTTGTGATAAGGATTTCGGTAAATGTCAACATATTTTCTTTTGATTATGTTAGGTCAAATACACTACTATATCTATCTATGCGATACTATATAATAAAAGTTTATTTGTTAAAGCATTAATTTAATTTTTTTTAAGCATGAAATTGATAGTATTTTGGGTAAAAGGTAGTTTATTCAAAAATGACAGTGTGCATAAAACTCAACCATATTCGTAACGATTAATTGTCATATTTATCATTTAATAAAATATGGAATTAATTCAAAAAATCCCTTTGCTACACGTACATATATGCATTAATTATGCAAATGATGGTATACTATGCCAAAATTTAATATAATTTAAAATTCCTTGCGGTTGTTAGTTGTTTTTTTCTCTATTTGTAAAATGAATCCGCATACACAAATTTGTTAAATTGAAAATCATAATAATATTATTTGATTTAAATTTATTAAATATAGAAAATGTGTACAGCTAAAATGAAAATAAAATAAATATTAAAAATCGATGACGACATTCATTCGCATTCTAATATATTATATTACATCATATAACACATATTTATATTTATACACAAATATTTCATATTAGGTTGAAACCTGTTTACATGTGTCAATGTCACAATAAGTCATAAATTGTATAATAATATATAAATTAGTACCTATTTATTTTAAAACCTTCTTATATTAATAATAACATACGTAGCCTATATATAATTTTAACTAATTCAGCATATGGATATCTGAATTAATACTTCCATATAATCTCAAATATATGGTATAAAACGTATTGAAGAAAACACAATATGTTTCTTTTTTCAAATAAATGCATATATACTTTTCTTCCAATATATCTACAAAACATACAGTTCAACTCCGAATACATTTCATTTCAATCAACGTGAATATATTATATGATATTTTTATTTTTATTATTTTGAAAATAGATTATTTTCTTTTCGAAAATAGTTTAGACAATAAATTTAAGTTTAAAAAAAAAAAAATTATTATTATTATTTTGAAAAAGATTTTTAAATAAATAAATAATTTATTGATATATGGATGTATTAATTTCGTTTGTAAGATGGAAACATTATGCCCAAATATTTTGATGTATAAAATAAATTAACCTGCGTTAATTGAGTAAATATATTTGATGATGATTTTAAATATAAATGTTAATGTTTGATTATTTTGACATCAACACCTTCGTCGAATTTTCTTTATTCGATTCAATGCTTTCATTATTGCATACATATAGAAGAGGTTTTTATAGTCGATTGTAGAAAAAAATGATTGACTGCGATGCACGACTACTTTCAAAACTTTTAAACAAATTGTCGTTTTAGATTGCGTGGCAATATCAACAGAACAATTTTTCTACATTTTTTATGTTTTGCACTAGAATTATTTTTATTTTTAATACAAAATGTATTGCAAACTCTTTTGTACAATAATTCGCTTCATGTAAAAGTTAATAAAGAAGGTTCCACACGAGGAAAATAATGTTGGAAAAACTATAAATAATATTTTCTTTTGAATATTTAATATGTGATTACGTTCGTTATGCGATTACAACAAATAGCCATTTATGAATACCATAGAAAAAAAAATTATCCACCGTTAATGCCGATCCATGTATAGACTAATTTCTGTATGTCTTCATAATCGTTGATGCACTGTTTAGAAATTCCATGTGCTATCAATCTAAACTAGTGGTAATCTATATAGAGCTGTATACAGCGAGTGCGAGGTAATATATCCAAAACATGTGCTGTCGTATAGTTTCGTATGCTGGTTTTGCAACAAATGGTCTAGCATTCTCATGCTATACACAAATTAACTTTATCGCTGCCTGTGTTGGCCCATATACTGGTAGTTTTATTTTACGGTTTAATTTAATAAATTGTTGTCGATGTGTGATCCATCTATTGTTGAAAGTCACACTTGCACATCTTTTGCAATAATTTTTTCCATTGCAAAAATCGAAAAATGAAAATAAATGTATAGTTATTTTACAAATCTCTGGTAAACAAACGAACGAAATGACATGTATATAAACCTAAAATTTTGGCGAGAAAGTATTTATGTGACAATTTGTGTATCAATTGAAAGACAAAATCTACAAATCTGGTTAATCTATCGTATTTAAATAGTGTTAATTGACCATGAAAATTATTATTATAATAAATAGTATTTTTTTATTTTCATTTTAATTAATTACTTGAATCAAATTATTAATAATTTATATGAAAATAAATTTAATAAAATTATTTATGTATTTCTGTATCATTGAAACAGTTTAATATTAAAATATATCGGCAAATAAATCAATTTTTTTTTATTATTTACGAGTTATAAATATATTTTCTAAAATTGAACACAAATAATAAACAAAAAATGATGAATTTTTCAAAAAAATTTATTTTAGTTTCAATATAACTTTGCTTTATTTTCTGTAATATATATTTTTTAAGTGTTTTGGTTATTGTGTTTAGGCTATGTCGGATTATTTGTATACCGCACATAAAAACACGCACATATATTTTATTTTTTTATTTTTTATTTTCGTTTAAATTCATGTTAAATTTATAAGATTAAAAATAAAATTTATGAGATCAGTAAATAAATAAAAATTTAATTAAAATAATTTATTTGTTTTTAAAGAGTTGTTGTTTCACTTTCTGCATTCATTCTTTGTAAATAATAAATTTATTTATATAAAATATATGTTCTTATGAACAGATTCTTTATTAATAGTTATATTTTTTTTTATTATTTTCTGATAAATAATGTCAAAAACTTAATTATTATTTATACATGAATTTGGTTTAGTAGAGTTTTTATCTATATATGCAACGTGTTTCGCGACTTGTATGTACCAATATATTATCGCAAATATGATTATAGATAGAGTAAGCACACCACAGTTCTAATTCACTATGTGTACTCGCAATGAATTTTTCATTGTTGATTGATCGATGTGAAAATTGATCAATAGTAAAATGTTGAATATTAATCGATCTATAAATCACAAACTACTGAAAAAATCAAATAACAAAAAAATGTACTGAAACTCACAATCAAATACATATTTTTTCTATACATATATTGGTTTTTAACTTAAAATTCAGAATTTTCCAAATCAAATTCAACATTTTCCAAATCAAATCCATTAATGAAAAATAACATAACTTTAATTTAATGCATATGTTGTTCAGACACAGCTGATGACAATTGCATTGTCATATTCATAGCATATAATTGCTACAATAAATTAAGGAAATTAATGATTGATTGTTCTCTCAGACACTTCAATTATATTAACTAAATTTTGATTATTTAGAGGATCTGCCAACAATTCTTGTGGTTTGAATTTCATTTTAGAAAAAACCTTTTCTATTGAATTCAACATTGTTGAATATGGCGAAAGAAAGACTAAATTATGATTCGTCACGTTCATAATAACCAGCACTTTTTGTGTCTTGTGATTTGCTGTCTTGTCAATAACTAACCATGCATTACTTATATTTTCTTCTTGCAGTTTAATAATTAATTATTCTATAAATCCACAAAAAAAATTCTGAATTTGATTTTTAATTTGATTTGGAAAATTCCGAATTTGAAGTTGTAAAAAAAAAAAAAAAACATGTATATGCAAATTAATATGGTTTTTGCCAAGTAAAATTATCTTTTAATTCAAATGTACGGTCATATCTATTTTATTATTAATTATTTTTATATAATTATATTTTATATAACATAATTTTGATAAATTTTTATTATTCAATACCATAATAAATTTAACTTATGGAAATAAAATTATTAAATCCAAATATTATTCAATTAAAATAAAAGACATTATCAAGTTCTCTTCTAGTAGATTACTAGAGTAAATAGACTTTTACGAAATATCATCTTTTTTAATTTCTGGCCATATTTCTAACGCCATTTACATTTTTGAATACATAAATAGTAAATTATAATAAATTTTCAATCTTTCATAGAAGAAATTTTTAAAATCGTTTCAAGCGTTCAAAAGCTATGACCGATTGTACAATCGATGTCAGAGAAAATTTAAAGAAATTGTTGGTACTGTATAAATTGGAACACCCCAACGGTATAAAAAATGTATACACTATCAATATTTCGTACAAAATTCCACTGACATAAAACGGAAAATCGGTCATATCTTTTCTTAATCTCTTCTATGAATGATTGGAAATTATAATTTGAAATTCTGTACACAATAATGAAAAATACGTTTAAACCATGGCCCGCAATTCAGAAAGATGATAACTCGTTAAGGTCGTTTTTTGCAGAAATGAGGACATTTCAATTTTTTTTTCATAATGTAGTCAATTCGGCTACCAGAAAAATATACAATAATGATATTGTAATTTGAAAACATTTTTTTACGCTTCGCTTGCAAGACACGAGGGTGTTTATGCACTGTAATTTAATGAATTATTCAATGATGTTTATGCCTCATTTGTATTACTAATTTTTTTTTTTAAATAAACCGTCTATAATTGATAATGATAGTGTTTATATTTGTTGACATTGGCATTATAATTAACTATAAAGAATTCAAAATTATATATTTTAAACAACTATGTGTAAAGTGGGTAAAGTTAAATATGAAATTTTGACTTATTTGCCCTGGATTTATGCATGTTTCGCATTTGTTATGTCATCTATTTAATATTATTTTCCTAACACTATATACCAAAAAGGATAGTATACATATAATTATAATATTTACTATCACAATTTATATATTAAAAAAACATTTTATTGATTTATGTTTTTTATTTTGTATTCGTGTATAAAATGTATGTAAACAAATTATATTTTTAATTTCAAAAATTTTCTCTATTATTGTCAAATTATATACTTAAACGATCCTTTTAATATATATTTCATTAAATTCAGAAGAGAGCGAAAATAAAAAAAAAAAACTCATCAATCTTCTTTTATTGTCAACGGCACAAGAAAGTCAACATTAATTTAAACTTATAAATTCACAAATATTTAATTAAACAAATGACATCAAAATGCCATTATTTCATTGTTCGTATAAATATTTTAATAACATTAATCCAATATATAATCAGTTTTTTATTTTATGTTTATTTTTTTTTTTTTTTTTGTTCTGTTTGTTGCCTCACTCTGTTTTCCATCCCTAAAAAAATATTATTATATTTATAATATCCAATATATACTATTTGATTTTGGCTAAAATTGTATAAAACAAAAGATAAACATAGAGATTTCTTTCGTTATACTGAAGCTATTAGGCAGTTTTTTTTAATGCATATACATATTTATACGAGTTTATATATTGTCCACAGAGCTTCTGTATTCTGTTTTGTGTATATTTAACATTAATAATAAATGATGATGAAACAACAATTATCGTTTTTATGTATTATTTGTATATTATTCTATATATATATATTCTACACATATGAAGAAAAGGGTCTTCAACATATTTTAATGAAATAATATTATATAATTTATTTACATGAATATTTTTGTATTAGATTGCTTTTTATCGGTTAATGGTGAAAAAATTGTGTTGTGTCAAATGAAAAAAAAGCACGAAAAATCACCTAAAATATTCTAAGATATGTAGAATTTTCAAGCGTATTATTGAATGACGACAAGACGATGTATAAAATCAACAACATTCATCAAAAATGTAAAATTTTTTGTGACATTTAGATTGAAAAACATAATATTATCACTGATCATTTGTGATTCCAAAAAACTCAATATTCATATGGAAAAAATTTTTTGCTCTGTGTGATTTGGTGATATAACAAGAGTATCTGTGTGATGTTATTATGAGTTGTTGAAACCTAATCAAACTATATCTAAGTTAATCGATATCGATTTATGCGATACAAATAGTAATTAAATGTGGAATGTATAGCTTAGAAGTATTTTCTACGTAATACCTTATTTTACCCATCACTCAATTATAAATTTTCGTTTATTGAGACATTTTACGAATAAAAACAATAACCATTCATTTGCTCCAGAATTGTGAATATTACCTTGAAATTTACGCATAGTATTTCATCTTATTGTTGTTACCTATACATTAATTTATGTATACAAATCAGTTTTAAACTAAACTAAACTTTAGCAGTGTCATTATGCGTATAAACTATATACAATAAAAATACGCGATTCAAGCACATTTTCTGGATCGATTATGAACGCATTAATTGAATAAACAATCCGTGAATCAAATTTTCATGTTCTCCACGCTATTTTTCATGAACCAGAAAAGCTAGAATAATGTAATAAATGTTATTGGAAAGTTTCATCCCATTAAATTAATTGTTATTTTTTTTAAAAAACTTAATATTATTGAAGTTCTGGAATTACAAATGATTTCGAAATTTGTCAGTCCATCATGTCCAAAATTTTCAAAAATTGCTATTATTGAAATTTTTTGAGTTCAGTTATTGATAAATTTAGCATTTATGTTTATAATAAAACTACGTCTTTATTTTTATACAATTACTAGAACTATACGGATGCCCAGATAAGATGTTTGCTTTAAGAATTTCTGTTATACCAAATATGATGCATTTATTGTATAGATGATACGAAAATTTAATCGAATTGTGCTTGAATCGAGTGTGTGTGAAACGAATTGTTACTGTATATATTTTTATTTTTATGTATCAGCTCGATTTTTCTCGTTGTGGAGTTGAACTGATTATAAGAAATTTTGAAATGATAAGCTTTTGCGATATGAGGAACCGCTTAAGTTTAAAAAGATGAACAAAAACTGTTATTATCATAACACTTTAAAATTATTGGCTTTCGACAGAATATCATACTCCAGCAAAACTGTAATCAAACAAGGAATTATCGAGTATTTTCTTATAACTGTATGGTTTCTTATAGTCGTGAGCGGTCCACGATAGCAGTGCAAGCAGTTTTTATGTTTTATAATTTATCTATATATCAACAATTTACACATATATTGTAAAACAAATATATATTTGCTTTTAATTCATTAAATATTAACTATCAACAACTGTGGTCCATTTATCTGCAAAAAAAGAGAAACGGCGGGATACTGTCTGGGTTACCGTATCTTCATTGAACCGACTTCATATCATGTAATTCATTCAAGAGGTAGGTCTGGAGTATATACTGCAAAGTTGGCAACTATCATAACAATTTAAAACCACAGATTCGCAGTTTTAGCCATATATTTTATATAAACAGTTAGAATCAACATTTTTTTGACCACTTTATAATATGTGAATGGATTAAGTTATTGTTTGTATTATTTTCTGCAATTTAATCTTGCTCTGCTTACCCAATACAAAGGTTGACCAATCGCTAATAGTTTCTCTATATTATTTAGATTGATAAATTGATACAGCCTTTTTTTGTCAGCAATGATTTGTTTGATGTTTAACAACCGAATACTGTTTTACTAAATTTAATATTGTGGAAAATATTCCGGAACTACATATTATCTTTAAAATTAAATTTTTAAATGTTTTGCCATCGTTTCATAAATTTTTTTTTAACAAATTTTGAAGATTATAAAATTTACTAAAAATTATTAATTAATTATAAATGTTAAAAGCAATCAAAATTATGTGTCAAATTTAATATATTGAAAATGCTTTCCAACAGTTACACGCAACAAATTAGTTTATTTGATTCGTATAAGTAAATTTTAAAGTTTCGTGCCTGCGTTATAAATATACATATGTACACCGTACAGACGAGTATATGTAGTAATTGTTTAAAATAAATAAAACTAATATACCAAAAATAATTAGGTTAACTATTTAAGGAAGAAAAAAAAAATCGAAACTATAAATGTAATTATAAATTAAATTTAAATTAAATGTATATTTTTCGTATCTATAAATTTGTACAAGTGTAGTTGAAATACAATTTTAATATAATGATCAATTAAATATAAATACATTTATATGCAGAAGATTTTAATATAATTATTTTCATTTTATTGATTTTTCTTATGCATTTTCTTTTTATTTTATATTTATTTAAGATTTATATACAAATACTTAATATAATATATACATTTGTAATTATATATGGTATCGGATATATATGTATTTGTATATGTTTACGTGTATATGTATGAATACTTTGTTTATGGTATACATTGTTGACATGAAAATCTATATAGCACAACACAACGAAGAAAATATATAGGCAAATAAAATAAAAAATATATTGTATATTGAAAATATAAATATAAATAATAATAGAATTTCGAAACGATATCATCATCATCTCTGAAATTCCACAATAAGAAAGTTTTATACTTTTAAATCTTTAACTTTTTATTTGTTCAATTCTTTATATATAGTTTCAAAATCCATTATTTTGGTTTATATATTTTATTTTATTTTATTTTATATACGATATATATATTAATTGTTGTTTCAAACAATTGCATTGTGTAAAGGAGTTATTTGCAATTACATATATATATTATTATATGTATACACAGCAGTGGCGTTTCTTGGTAATTTAGCTAGTGGTGTAAGAAAACCACATCTAACCATGGAGTCTTATGTAAAAGTGTACACAAATATTTTCCGTTTTCAGGATCCATATAGAAATCCATATGTTTTTTAATTAAATTTTACTCTTACTCTTAAAAGCATTATATTGAAATTACAAAATTTTAAGAAGCATTTTCATATAATACAAAAAATTAATATTCTTATTTACAGTGCAATAATTAGTACAATATATTTCTGTAATGGTTTAAATTAAAAATAAGAAATTAGTGTGTTTTGCAAGGATTTTTAGAGTTTGAATTACATATGCACCTGCATATCCGAAGTAGACGCCACATAGGTACACCGTACATATCCAAATACAATAAATGCGGTTAGGTAGAATATCTATAGAGGTGTATTCGATTATATTTGTAAATATATACATTTATAGATAAAGTGTATATATACAATATGTATTTCTTAAAAGTAAATAGTTTATATTAAATTTATCGATTTATAAATAATTGGTTTTTATATATGTAAGACGTGTGTGTGTGTTGAAAAATATACACTGCACGTATTTTATTATATTGATATTTTCATGAAATTGAGATAAAAAAATGCTAAATAAATGAATTTCATATATTTTTTTTTTATTTATTTATTTATTTATTTATTTTACTTTTTATTTTCTATTTATTTTCAAAAAATAATTTAATGTTTCAAATTTTCTTTTTATACAATAAAAATGTGTATAAATTATATGTTTTATATTATTGTATATAGAGACAGACACAGCACAGTACGATAATGAATTTAAACATTATTTTGAGTTCTCGTTTTTGTAACATTTAATATATATAGAACAATTACAATTATGGATTAAAGTATAGAAATATATTATTATATATAATTGCAATAAAATTGCTTACAATAACGTTCCATCGATGTGTAATTATTATAATTCTGATTCGATATCAACTCACAACATTTTGTGATTTAGCTATATAAAATATCTGTTTATACGATATACAATATAAACCCAATAGGATATTATCTGGTACATATTCGTTTCTGAAGGAATTAGTTTGAAGCGAAAAATATGTTATATATGAATGTCACGTAAAAGGAGACAACATTGTAACAAAAAGAAAAAAACTCTAATACCATTGCGGAACACACACATACCAAAAGATGAATTTCAAAACTTTCAGATCAAAATATGCGAATTTCGGGACCATTCGCTTTCCTGTTTTATTTAAACCTATACAATGTTAACGTGCTCTGGCATAGTGGCATCGAATAAAAATAATTCCCTAACTTCAGCAAAATCTTCACAGAAAATCAACTATGCGTTTAGTACAGGTTAAGTTGTTGTTTCTTCAATGTAAAAACGTTCTGCAAGATGGAAAATGGTTTTTCTGGTACCTGACAGTATCCCAACTGATTTTTGGCAACGAAACAATTAAATTGCACTGGACGATCAATTATCGGCCTTAATACTGGCCAATTGAAAGATCGAACTTATTATATGGGAGAACGCCTATCAACAAGAAAAATTTTAAATGTTGGAAAAGTAATTATCTTAAATGTTAAAAAAAAATACACACACAGTTGTTGAATAAATATCTCTTCTGTTTCATATATGGCTTGTATAGCGTACAAGCAACATGTAAGTATTAGTATATTAACGAGAACAATTGGTGTTTGAATTGCGTAAATTGAATTTCGTTGACTCAAATTACAAAAAAAAAATATTTATCGGTTGACCTGTAAATTCGTACATGCAGTTGGACTATATACCATATATATATCGAGATAAACAAATATATAGAGAGTATATTAAAATAAATAACAAAATTCAATTTCAATTTATCTAAAATAATATTATATGTAAAAGAGATTCAAATAAAATTTTTCTAAAACTATATATATGTAATTGATATGTTGTACGAATATATATATTTTGTATAAGTATTTATTTTATATTCTATACAAAAATATCTGAGCAAATTGCTATTATTATAGTAGATTCTCTGTCCAAAAACTAACCGGAATGACTTTCTAATGTATCTGGTAACCGAATTTATTTACTGACAGTTGATTGATTTATACGTTTTGTGAACCGAACTCTTAACGCATAAAGTACAGACAACATATAGTTAACCATGAACAAGGAAACAACATTAAATTTTGTTTTAAAATTGTTAAAAAAGCAACCGAAACGCTTCTGAATGCTTCATATTATTCTTAAACACACATTATTTTTTTTTTTGGTTGCCATCGACGATTGAATGTATTTCAGTTGACGGAGAATAAATCGCAATATCGGTAATGTTATTTATCTTAATCCATTCCGGTTATTTGTCGGACAGATGGTATATATTTATATTCAAACTACAATATTTGTATAGTAAATATATATATTTATATACAATTATATAAATAAACTGTGTGTAGATAATATATATATATATATATATAGTTGTGTATACTCGTATATATAGATCGAAATTATATATGTATGTTCTGTATGTATGTACGAGTTTATGTACTAAATTGTATATGTATATACAAAATAATATTGATTGAACTCAATATAAAAGACTAATAGTTTTTCTTTCCTGTGGATCCATATCATCTTGTATAATTTATTTAGGGTAGGTCAGGGTTGATTGAAACACATTTTTATCATTTATGGGTAGCAAGTCATATTACTCTAAGATAAGTACAGTAAAGATGGTAAATTACTCTGCATTGGAGTAGATAACAATTCACCAATTATACTACAATTAACGAAAAATTGATGTTTCCATAATTTTATTATTTTTATATATAAGGATAACATTTAATAATTTATACTGCAAACGATTGTATATATACAATTCACTCAATAACAATTCGTCCACAATCAATTTTGAGAAATTATAGATGCATCAAGTACAAGAAGTTTAAACATTTTCCTTTTTTCGAATTGCATATACCACACTAATTAATTGGTTTCCATTTTTCAAACAAATTATTTTTTATAAAATATAGTTGATTTTTCAATTGCACTCGGCACTCTACATATAGCTATACAAACATATACATATGAATATAAATATATTGTATTACTTACTTACAATATAAATATATATATATATTTATGTTCTATAATTGTATATCTATATATTACAATATTTTTATATCTAAATCTAAATCGATATTTGAAATTTATTTCAATGTCTAAATATACATAAATCCTTAACGAGCTAAAAATGTATACGTTGTCACAATTTTTTTGTTTTTCTATATATACATACGGTATATATATAATCATTGTGGATCTATATAATCGTAATCGGGATATTATAATATATAGAACATGTATACATTTAATACATTATATACAAAATAGTGACTTATAAAAAAAAAATAGGCTATATATGCCGAATACACGTTAGATAAATATACGATAATTCTTGTCTTTTATCGGTTTTTGATCTCGTAATGACACTTTTATGATAATCTTATTGAATGTACAATATTTCAGCATCACTAAAAATGTAACATTAAAAAATTTATAGCAAAAACCTATAACGTTACTGGTTATTTCAATGTATTTATTTCTATGCTATGTATTAATCGTGCATTATAATATATTATATATATATATATGTATATAATATAATAATGCATCATGTACTCAAATACCTCTGTCTATATATATAAACTAATATGTATATAGTAAATATTATATATATGAAAATTGTATATTAAAATACACCATGTATAAATATCATTTATATGTAATATTTTCTGGGTGCCATTCCTATAAATATTATCCGCTTATAAATACATTTTATGTTATGGTACTTTACTATATATAGTTTCTTTGAGAAATAAAATAATTTTAACAGGTTTTTTTTTCTCGGTTTCTTCATTTACTACAATACATATATTCCATATACATTAAATTAAGTACCAAAAATATGGAGAAAAAAAAAACCACATTTGAAGAAAAAAATACAGAAAAAATATGTCGCCAATGAAAATAATCTCTATCTTATAAATATCCATATTTATGTATATATGTTTTCTTTATTTTGTGTTTGAAAACATCAATTTTTTATTGTACATATATACAGGGTAACCTATATATAATAGATTGCGATGGTAATATACGAAAATAATCAAATTTATATACAAGTAACAAATTATGTTTATCGATTGGTCATCATTCCTTTCAGTATCTGGATTAACCTAAGTTAGCAAATTAAACGTATGGCTATGATAATGCGTTCAAAATTAGTTAATTATACTTATATGTAAACCGGCCAAAATTCCATTTTCTGAGAAAGTATAAAGATACTGAGAATATATACGCAGCCATCACCGGGACCAGCTTGTGGTTGATAATTTAATAGTATATATATAAAATGCATTAAATTGTGTATTGTAAAAAGTGGTACAATTGTCAAATATTTTTTTAAAACTTTCTTTAATAAAAATATACGTCCCTTCGCATTATAATGACTTCTAATAAAATTTGTTAAGTTTTTAAATTTTTCATGAATAAGTTTGTTATTACTATACAATACCAATATTTAAAAGAAACGTTTTTGCCATTTTTCGTATAGATAAATTATTGTAATATATATATTTAGAGAATTAACATTTGAAAATATATGGTTCATATAAAGATACTGAATATGCAGTAGTGTGTCCTTATGGTTCAGATAGGAGATATTAATAGTTAAGAAATTCAAAGAAAACGCATTGTACTAATTAATTTTCTAAATTGATAATAATAATAATAAATAATATATATATAGATGATTTTTTATATTATATGCAGTATTTTTACAATTTTGTCATGAAAAAAACATGCCTTGTATAATTAATAAATAATTCTAGAGTACACCTTATAATTTAGAAAAATTTGATTTTCTCAATACACGTGCCATCGATTCTTTATACACACGTAAAAAATATCATTGCCACAATATAAGAAAGACTGCGAAGCTTTACGGGTTAGGCTATATTAACAAAAATACTTTCATATGTAATAATAATACCATTGACATAAAGATTATTTATTGACATGTATTTTACCGTCTGGCTATATGGAATTGCAGACATTTAAAATTTTCTATAGTTATTGCGCCTTTGGATTTTATTTATTCCATTAACGAAGAAATGTTCAACCAGCTGAAAAATTTCAGTATTAAAATAAATATCGAAAAATTTCCTATGAAAAATAGCTGGAATTGAACCGGCTATATTTCATGATTAATAATATTTATTTCATCGCACTAATGAGTGGTATATAAACTATATGATGTCACACAATTTCCACTTATATATTGTTAGATATTTACTAAAATGAAATCCAATGAAAATAATATTTTCTCTATACTATAAATAAATCATTATACGTGTTATCAAAATTTTCTTTTTTCTATATGTGAATTGCAAAAAATTTCAAAAATTGTTCTTTTTACATACAATACATAAATGTGTGTATTTGTTATCACAAAACAACAGTCATAACCTTTTACTATTTCACAATTCCATATAGTATAAGTATATATTTCTATTTTATATATTTTCAGAACAGGTATAGAAAGCACATATATTTTTATAATATTTATTAAAATTATTAAAATTTATGCATAAATTTAATAATAAACAAAAAATATATATTTAACCTTACCTAACTCATAACATATAACTTCCATATATTATTTTACTAATGCAAAATTTGGATACTATATACAATTGTAAATATATAATAAATTTGAGCAAAACATAGTACCACCAAGACCAAACAATATTTCCATAATAAAATGCAATGCATATAAATTTTATTAAAAAATCAAATGCGAATAATAATTTTAAATTTGCATGTCACATATCCATAATTTTGTATACATTTCTTATCTTGTAATTTTATGGTTGGAAAAAAAAATGATTCATGCAACTGTTTCGCACGACACACAAATAAATGAATATCAAATATGTAATTCAAAATTTTAATTGTAAAATATTATATAAATGCCATTTCATTAAATTTATAATAATAAGTAAGAACTATGGATTGTTTATAAACATGCATTTATTATATTGTCACCGACAACTCAATGAGAATGTGCACTTTTTTTTGTCAATTAAATTAAAACATTAGCTACTATTAAAAATAATTAATTTTTTTTTATGTTTTAATTAACTGTGTAACTAACATTTTGTTTGATGGTTTCCAATAAAATATTAGCCATCGAAGCGGTCATCCCAGATATTCTAATGTAAATGCAGAATATACAGACATACTAGACTGACAGACAAACGCGATGGATGGAAGTAGTAACTGAAAAAATAATATATTTTATTGATATGCGATAAACGTAATTTGCGTATCCTTTATTTAATAAAGACTCATAAATTTATATATGAATTTTTATTATTATATTATTATCATTTTATTATATTGCGTTATTGAAGTTATATACGTATAAACTTTTCTTATTTAACACATTCTCTGTCAACAAGTTTTTTCATAAAATGTAAAAAAAAAAATTCTTTGTTCTTAAGTTATATTTAATAAAAATTATGTAGAGATATGATTATTTAACACAGAACTCGTGACTAACAGCACTGAATGGCAAGCTAAAGTTGGTACTCAGTGTCAGTCACTGGTGACTGACATAGCCCCATTGGAATATTCCAGTTTCAGTCACGTGTGACTGACAAGGCATTCAATGTGTTAATAAAAATTGAATATCGCATCATATATTTGAAAAATATAAATAATAGTTATTTAAAATGAATTAATATTTTTATATAGAATTTTTTTTTATTTCGCCTGTACCCATTTATATTTTTTTGTTATTAATGTGTAATTCTTACTAATATCATAATTACATTCGTAATTTCATTTCCTTTATATATATAAATTAATAGTTTATACATTCCATTATCAAATACATTTGGTAACTTTGATTTATCGAAAAGATAATCTTTCATGTAGTAATAACCCTAAAAAAAAATAATATTAACGTTAAAACATATAAAAAAAATATTCGACGTATGAGAAAAAGTATTTTGTATTTCAATATAACTTTATTTTTCTGATATAGCCAGTTGAGTTGAAAGAGATTTATATTATGAGAAATAAAATTGACTGTCCGTTCACCTATACTAAATTTTCGGCTTTTATGAATTATCATCTTTTTTAATTATGGACGAATTATTTACAGATTTTCGTTTATAGAATTGCAAAATATAATAAATTGCCAACCTTTCATATAAGAGATTTTTTAATATCTCATCATTCTATCTAAAGATATAACCGATTTTCAGATGTAAAATTTTATATGAAATTATAATAATAATATAATTTTTTTCTAAGATTTGGGTGTTCACTTTATACAGAGTGTTTTTTGAAATCGCTTGAAAGAATTTTTAACAATTCTTTGAATATTGATTATATACTCGTATGGGAAAAATCGCTTTTTACGAAAAATTTACCACCAAATTTTTTTTTTCAAAATTTTGTCTATAATTGTATCCAAAGATTATAAAAATAATATAACGATATAAAAATCTGAATACTATTTCTCACACTTGAGCATGAGTAAAAATAAGCATATATACCGGTGTGGAAAGAGTGCAAATATCCACTGATGTATCTGTACTATAAGGTAAATTTGATGAATGTTCACCCGCTTCAGACATTACATATTTACGGTATGATCCATTTATAATATCACAAAAGCTTTGTTTCGGTATTTTGGCTGGATGCAAAACATACTGGTTATTACCTTTGGAGCTTTGATAAAGTACAACTTCTACCTATAATTAATATTTACTCGTACAAAAATGTTAATATATTTAATTTTAATAAATAGAAAAAAATAATAATTCACATCATATCCATCGCGTAAATCTTTATGAATTGTGCCATTTCCATTAATTACAAATGTTGTTTTGTTGAACCTTGTAACTTTTAAATTCAATGAAAGTGTATTATCAGTATCATTTAATAGTTGAACACGTTGGAAATCCAAATCCATTTCCTGTAAATTTAGAGGTAATTTTATCATATAACTGTTTTAAATATATAAATGCATTTATGTTCATAAAAGAATGAAATGTAATTTTCCTTCCACTTGGCTATAATAATATATAATTACTTAAATCTGTGGTTAATATTTATTTATTTGGCAACATATTAACCGTAGACATATACTCGACGCGGACGAAACCAGATAAAATATGTCGCATATGAAAATTGTGCACGTGAAAAAGTTAAATCAACTTTAACATATTGACGCCGTCCACAATGCCGTCCGTTTAATGTTAATCTTTGTTATGATGATTAGTTGATTACAATTATAACAATAAACTAAAACTTGCTAAAATATGTTTGCATTTTTTTTGTTCGATTTTCATTATTATTTTTATTATTATTAAATGCAATTATTAAAACAAGGTTTTTTGATGAAAATATAATCCAGTTGATTCAAAATAACAAAGATAATAAAAGCTATAAAAATGTGTATCTAAAAAATTAGGTGTATTTTATATTTTAAAACTTTATGTTGAATAAAATATTACGAACAAAAATATTGCAACTTCAACGCCGTCGAGTATAACTACATTATTGAATTTTGATAGTCAATGGCGCAGTGACGGCGTCCTTACGACGTTGTCCGAGTCGAGTTTATCTACACGTCTATGGTAAATATTAATCTATACAAATTACATATATTTTAGATTTTTTACTATTCACTTAATTCTTTTATGCGAAATTATAAATTAAATTGTATTAATCTTTAGTTACCGGTGGCCCCGGTATTTGATAACCCGTTGCAAGAAGAAAAAACATTGCAAATGCGGTTAAACAAATTTTAAACATTTTATTAAACATATTTCGTTCAATTTTCAGCACTTTTATACACTATCAATAATTAAAACTAAGTTTTTTTACATTTTACATCTTTGTATTTATAGTGAAAATTGTTTCATATTTATAGTCTAATTATTGCATGTCTATATTAATTAATTAAATCAATAATTAGGGGTTTTTCTATTTGCAATCTGATATTTATCAGTTTTCATGTTTTTTTTATTTATTTTATTATTTTTACATACAAATATGAAATACTGAATATAAACAATTGTAACAAAAATAATTTAATATTTAATACTATGTTCATAATCAGTATTGATTGGTGTATGTAGGTAGATAAGTCTATGTGCAAACGTCAGATGGAATTACTTTGGTCTGCTCCATATGACTTTGTCTTTGTACTTTCTGAAAACACAAAGCTTTAGGTACACACAATATATATATTAAAAATATATAAAATATATTGATATTATACTTACGCCTTGGCATTGTAACTCAGGTGCGGTTTTAGCCTTCTCCAACACGCTTCTCTAACCTGACCTATCCGCAGTCAATGTTTTCTAATCCCGAATTTTAAGTATCTTTATATCACAGTTTACTGCATATAGCCATCTCGTGATCAAAGTTGAATGACAAATTGTGACGATTTCCAGAGTATATTCCTTAAACTTCTCCTTGGTATCAAATTATGTATATATCGGAACCTAATAATATATAGTTTTCTTACATATTAAATCACATTAATATCTGATAGGAAATATCCTTCCTTCTATAGATGTCCAAAAATCTGAAAGATTTCGATGTTCTCTAAATTTATTCATAACATATTTACCAAATATTATTTGCGATAATAATAATAAATTGGATTTAATTAAAATTGTGACATTGATCCACTGGAAATCTTCCTAAGAATAAAAATATTTTTAAATTTCTTTATTATAACTTTTTAGTAGGACTCTCAAGTAATTTCTGTTTCATGGTTCTATTTTTTCAAATAATAAATATGTCTATACACATAATTTCACTTCCCACATGCAAACGTCATGGGTTATACCGTGCGTTATGTAGTTAATATGTTTTGATAATGGCACATAACCAATAGATATTTTTTTTGTAATTATGTTAAAGTTAGTAGTACATTATTGATAAAATAATATTTTATTTATTTTACAATTTGTGTAATTTAATTTTAATTTTAATATGTATGACAAAACAGAAATGAATTTACATATGATTAAAAAACAATTCTCGTACGTTGTGATAGTGGAAATAATAAAGAACAATGGAAACGAATAAAAAATAAATATGTAAAATAGTGTTGGAATTACAACTATTGTATCTGTAATGGCATATATAGATTTAAAAATACTGAAATAATTTAATATCATTAAGCGCTGCATATATAACATATAATATATAAAGTGTTAACAATGGATTGATTTAATTGTTTCACTGGAATTTCATAAATAACATATTGCAAAATATCCAATTTATATATGCATTTTTTCTGCATTATTAAATTTTATTATATTTTATATTAAATAATTTTTTTTCAATTTATATGTGAAAATATTTTCAATTTTATGTTTTTTTTTTAAAAAGAGTTTTGATTCTCAATTTATTTGTAGATGTTTTTTCTTTTTGTAATATATACAATATTAAAAAATTTTCATTTGTCATACAATATACAGTGTGTAACAGAATTATATCTATACCTCCATCTAATATTTATTCTGTAGGTTTTTCGGGCTCAAAACATAAATTCAAATTAATGAAATTAATTTTTAAATACTTATTCATAGTTTGCCATCATATTTAAAATAATATATTTTAAGTACGTTATTTTAGCATTCCAATGTTGTGGCAAAGCTATATTTATTATTTACTATAAAATACATTTAATAAATTGGTTAATTAATGGGATATGTATACAATATACACGAGATTTTGATCATAATATAGGTTAATTCGATGTAGCATACTTTCCACGAAGTTACAACAGTATTCAGTAGTTGTAACAGCCTATACTTCATTTATATGATTATTAGGAGTTGTTGAATATTACAAGTTTTTTTCTGTTAGTAATTCACGTCTAACTTTATATATTTATTTTTATTAATTGGGTTATATCATAAATGAAATCAAGGAGCATTAAATAATCAAATCAAATATATTAATACTATTAATTAGGGTTGAAGTTTATAATATTTAATTTGCACTTAAAAAATACTAATTATTTTTAGTCTTTCTTATCTATAAATATTAAGCAAAATCTAGTGCTATTAGTGCAAAATGAAATCTTCACCAATTAATTTCTAATCTTGTTGGTGTACACTCATTTTTTAAATTTCTAAATACATTCTTGCATTTACCAAATACCTTCAGTTAATATTACATTACATACAACACTAGCTGCTATATGCAATCATATGCAAATTCATCACACTTTTTTTTCCAAACATTGATTTTTCCATGATAATATTTCATTTCAATCTTGGATTCATTTCAATCATAATATTCGTTTCCAATATATACTTTGTACTTTTTGTATATCATGAAATGTATGTTCCTCATAAAATTTGTATTCTTTTAATTCTGTTAATTTTTTTTATCTCATTTTTAATTAGATCGAGGTAAAGATATAATTTTGTTGCGCACTGTTTGTATTTGATATGTTATAATAAAAAACAAAAAACTCTGTCTGTTGCATGTAAATAATTTACATTTAATATAATTTAATTGTTTTTTTTTATATTCACTTGAGAATTAATTTATTTATTTTAATTTTTTTAATTTTCTTTTTCTGTTATTTTTATATATTATATTTTATTGAACAAACATTAATAAATTTATTTGTAAAACACATATTTACATAATAACAAATATATAGCAAAATACAAATGTAATATATTATAATATTGAATATGTATAATAAGTATTGTATTATTTGTTAAATGTTTACAAATGTTTACATGGAAATAAAATGCATTTTATACAAAACATATATTATTATATTTTATTATATTATATAGTAAACATAAACAAATCCATTCATTTATAATTTAAATTTAAACATTAATGTCAATTGAATTTATTTATTCCAATAAATGATTATAAATACACATACATGGAATTTTTTCATTAAATATTATATTATACTATAACATATTATATAATATATTATATATTTCAAATAAATAATGTAATTCTATCACAGAAAAATTAATATTCCGATTTAAATTTAAGTGAACACCTGTAGTATAGATATGCAACATATAAATTTTCACAAAAAGTTTATATATTCGATGATTTTCCGCAGTACTATATAAATTTCATGTGATTGAAAAACTAAAATTAAAATATAGATGAATGCAAGGCGATTATCGTTGGAATTTATTGAAACTGACAATTTTGTTACTCTTCAAAAATTAAGTTTAGGTAACATATTACAAAAAATAAAAGAAAATATTATGGTTTTTCTATTGAGATAATTTTTCCCAATGTATATAATAAATATATACGAATTTTCCTAAATATATCTATATTGTTATTCATATATATATGGTACATTATCTATATTCTATATTCTATGCGTGTATATTATACATTTCAATTTCAAATATGCATGTGAATTTTGTATAATGTATTATTGTAATTTATTTACGAAGGTAATATATAGATAAAGATAATGGAAATTAATTACTATATAGTATTAATGTTCAATGTATTATAAATATAGGTAAATATATAGTCAAATATTAGATGGTTTAAAAAATTTCCACCGATTTCCACCGATGCATGACATTTACAGTCACAGAATTTGCTGGATACAAAAAGTAACTCAATGTTTGGGGGTACCACACAATCCACACACTTCTTCGTTATGATTCGTTACAGATTATGGGAAATAATAAAACATTCATTGTATAGTTACGAACCATTAAACTATACCAATTGTACAATTCTCTATACAGGACTCACTTAACGATATATAAAGTTAATTGAAAGAAAGATGTATTTATAAATGGTTTATATTTGTATTAATAAATTGGTGGAAACTTTTTAGATCATCCAATAATCTATAATTATTTTCAATATCGCATATATTTAATTAGTATGTAATGCAATACATATAGGAAAGGACCTAAACAAATACGTTTTATAGTCGAATCAAATTTTTACTGCACAAAATATTCGCGTATATACGTATATTATGCAATGAGTGTGCAAATATGAGTATGACTTTTCTTTCGCACAGAATATATTTTATCTAGCATTTGAACCCCCTAAATGACTGGTAAGATTTTGGTATTATATTATACATACATACATATATTTGTTCATCCTGAGACACTTTAGATCGTTTTAACGAATTATCTTTTTAAAATTGCGTCAAGCCTTTAAAAAATATGTCCAATATTTCATTTTATTTTTTTGCTGAAATTTTATGTAAAGTCTGACAATGGAAATATATGTTGTAAAA